>CAWUFW010006570.1:600000-1131334 GCA_963921515.1 Calotriton arnoldi | reverse complement strand
GTCAATATGGTTACGGGGTTGTGCATGATTTTGGCCAATTATGGATGCAGAGGGATTTCATGACTTCTTCAGGATCCCCCATTAAAAATGGACAGTTCGTAAAAGAACTACTGGAAGCAATACAATCACCAAAAGAATTGGCTGTGGTGAAATGTGCCGCACATCAGTCAGGAGATGACTGGGTGGTAGTCGGCAATAGATACGCAGATCTTGTGGCTCAACATTGTGCCAAAAACAGATTAGCAGTAAACAAAAGGGTGGAAAGAATGGGAATCAGCTGCCAACTTATGCTGTTTGCACCTCCTGAAACATGAAATGATGTAAAAAGATTGCAAGATGATGCTGATGAGAGCGAAAAGAGTGTATGGATTAAAACAGGATGTACCCAAAAAGCAGAGGATGATGTATGGACTTGTGCTGACGGCAGACCAGTCATGCCTGATTGTCTGCTTTCACAAATGGCTAGGATGTATCATGGAGACACACATGTAGGGAGAGATGCAATGATCAGGCTCTTCAGACAAAATTGGTTCAATCCAAAGTTTAGGGCAGTAGCAGAGAGTCTTTGCCAGAGATGTCTAACTTGTCAAATGCATAACCCAGGAAGAAAAACAGTAATTGGGTTTGGAAAAATTGGAAAGGCAGAGGGTCCATTCATGAGACTGCAACTTGATTTCATTCAGTTACCACCATGTAGAGGGCTGAAATATGCACTAGTCATAGTGTGTCTATTTTCCAAGTGGGTGGAGGCATCACCTACCAGAAGAAATGATAGTCTTACAGTTGCAAAGTTGTTACTACGCGAACTAGTGCCTAGATTTAATTTCCAGTAACTTTGGAATCAGATAGAGGAAAACACTTTAACAGTGAAGTGGTTAAAATACTCTGTGAAGCATTCCACATTGAACAAAAGTTACACTGTGCATATTGTCCAGAAGCTTCTGGAGTGGTGGAACAATTGAATGGCACGATAAAATCCAGACTGGGAAAAATGTGTGCTTCAACATCATTAGATTGGCCAGACGCATTGCCTCTTGTTTTAATGGGACTCAGAAGCATTCCTGATAGAAACACCGGGTTGAGTCCGCATGAGATAATAATGGGAAGAGCAATGAGACAATCACATATACCCACGAATAAACTGCTGAATATATCAGATGATATGGTTCTGGATTATTGCAAAAGACTGGGTGACTTAGTGCATTCTGTCTCTCACCAGGTTGGAGAAGACGCAGTTTCCAGACAGCCTGAACAAGAACATGATCTGAGTCCCGGAGCCTGGGTGGTAGTGAAGAATCACACCAGAGAAACGTGTCTATCACCCAGGTGGGGCAAACCATGTCAGGTCATACTGATTACGAACACAGCAGTGAAGTGTGCAGGATTTCCTAATTGGATTCATGTAAGCCACACCAAAAGAGTACCAGATCCTGAAGAAGAAAATACTCAGATAATATCTATTACTGAGGAAGCTGAAGGTTGCCCAGCTGAAGAATCTCGGGCCCGAGATTCAAGGGAAGCTGACGAAGAACAACCGAGCACAAGTCAGGACTTGATACCAGTGGTAGAAATACCTGAGATCTACTACAGAACAAGAAGTCAAGTAAATCTAGAAGAAATTGAAGAAGATCAGATAGGTGAAGAAGAAGCAGCTCAGGAAGAAGAAGAAGAACAAACACAAGAACCTGAGCAGGAACAGATAGGGAGAGGAAACTGGGCTCAAATGAAAGAAGGACAATCAAACTTTGAGCAGGGACAGACAGGTTTAGAAGAATCCGGTCAGGCTGCAGAAGTTCAAAGTGCAATAAGCCCTGATCAGAACCAGTTAGATCAAGAAAAATACACAGAAGAAGAAGATCTTGAGAATTTCGAGAATGAAATCGTAAATCAAGAACAAGATCAGTTACAAGAGATCCACAGTGAAATAGAAGAAGAAATAACAGTAAGACCTGGAAAAGAACAAGGAGAAGAAACTGAAATAAAAGAAAACAAGAGTGTGCCACAACTAGAAAACAAAAGAATTTCTGAAGAAGGAAATAAAGAAACAGTACAAACAGAGAAAACAAGAAAAGGTGATCATTGGCCTAGCGTCATCAAAAGAGTAAAATACCACATAACAACCAGAAGTGGAGATCCAGAACAAGTGAATGAAGTAACAAGTCAAACAGAACAAAGAAATAAAAGTGAAAAACGAAGAAGAAAAAGACTGAAACTTGTGAATAACAAATTTAAAGATCCTGATTGGACTTATATTATTCTCGAAGATTACGAAAGCTCAGAATCAAGTGAAAGTGGTGACGAAGGAACCAGTGCGGAACTGACTTATGAAAAAGAAATAGAACCACCTTGAGAACGTGAAAAGACTTGAAGAATACGATAAGAAGAGCAATCTTCCTTGTCAAAAATGACTGACGATAGAGTTACTGGGAGACCAAAGCAGAAAGGTTGTAAAAGATGTTGGGGCATATTAGCAAGAAGAGGCGATAATCATCGCTAACCCTGCTTAGCGTGATTTTTTGTATCGCCGGCTATCGCTGGAATATATCGCCACGCTAACGCTGTATTAGCAACGATTAGCGCTATGGCGATGTATATTCCAGCGATAGCGGGGGAAATGGGCCAACATCGCTGAAAAACCAGCGATGTTGCATGGAGAAGGGAGAACACCTTGCTGATACGACCCTGTGGTCGTATCAGCATAATCCACCCCCATGTTAGGTATGGCTAACACCTGCTAATTGCAGGTGTTAAATAAATGGCGATGACCCCGGTTAGCGCGACTTTTCACGTCGCTAACTGGGGCCATAGCCACCTTGCTAATAGGCGATAGGCCTGTTAGCGAGTGTTTCCCAGGTTTGTTCGTCAGGAACACCCACTTTGCATGTCATTAGCGATAAATATCGCTGACATGCAAAGCGGTAAATAAACGGGCGCTAATGCCCGCAAACTGTCGCTAACTGCTGTTAGAGACAGTTTGCTGATAGGGCGATATAAATATCGCCGCTTTAGCGGCAAAAAGTGCTGCTAAAGCGGCGATAGTGCCCTTGCTAATATGCCCCGTTGTGCTATATGCATATGCAACTTGGTAGTGATGCTTATAGTATGGTTAGTTGTGATCGTAGCAATTCCTTATCTTATGATAATAGATAAAAAGATTAACAACGAAACTAAGGAAAGAATAGGTAACTTAAAGAGTAATAGAGTAGAGCTAAAGGCAGAAGACGAACCAGAATTTCATCACGAAGTAACAGATAACGACACTAGTTTAAATGTTTTCACAAAGTTATTATTTCAATATGTAGATACTATGGAAGTTAGTAATTGTTATGTTTGTATGAAACTACCTGAATCAGTAGCAGAAGGATTAACGTATCATCACTTGCCATTAACCTATGGCATATCATGTAGTGTATTGACAAGTTTATTTTATAGAACAGGACAACTTCAGTATTATTATTCAAATATAGATGTGATATTTTCTGAGGTTCCGATTCGAAAGAATATGAATCCAGTGCTTAGTAGCAAAGATGCACAGTTTATGGGAGAATTTTTCTTAACAATGAAAACAATAGACATAACACACGCACATAGAAGCAATCTAACATGTTCTTTACATGAAGAAGAAAAGGTGTTTTTGAAATTAGTGGAGAGTAGAAGACAAGATTTCCAAAGAAAGCTTATGAGCATAAGGCTCATCTGCCACCTTGAATTGTTCTTAACAATGAAAACAATAGACATAACACACGCACATAGAAGCAATCTAACATGTTCTTTACATGAAGAAGAAAAGGTGTTTTTGAAATTAGTGGAGAGTAGAAGACAAGATTTCCAAAAGAAAGCTTCTGAGCATAAGGCTCATCTGCCACCTTGGGCTGAGAAAGAGGGTAGTTACACACCTGGCAGGGCTCAAGCTGCTATGGCTCTAGATTTTGAAAAGACAGGGAAAATGTGTCTACATAGGTTAAAGACAGAGTATAACAATGTTTTCATCGGTACCAGTGAATGTGAACACAATTTCTTAATTCTTGGAGGTTGGGGACTAAAGGGAGGAACAGATTCAGTTTTTCCTGGAATCTATTATGTATGTGGGAATAAGGCCTACTTTAGGCTTCCTGCACGGTGGTATGGAAATTGCTATTTTGGAATAGTATTTCCAAAAATATAACACGTAAAAAGAAACACTGGCAGCAATGAAAATACTAGTGAATTAACACGTAGAAAAAGAGCTCGTTTTTCAGAAATTTTAGGTGATATATTTGGGCATTGATACCTTCAGTGGGAATAATTCTGAATTCAAGGAAAATATGTAAATTATCTACAGTGGTTGATCGTTTATCAACTGACACTGCTGGAGGATTTCTAATGATTAATGCGGAAATGGTTGCGATTAGATCTATGGTTATGCAAAATCGACTTGCTCTTGACATTATTTTGGCAAAAGAGGGCGGAGTCTGTAAATTATTGAAGACAAAACACTGTTGCACTTACATACCTGATAAAAGTGCAGAAATTGGAACATATATACAGAATATAAGAAAACTTGAGAAGGAACTAAAACCACTGGAAGTTGATAGTGTATGGGAAAGATTGACCAGTAGTATTAGGTCAATTGGTACCTGGTTTGCTAATATAGGGAAAGGACTTATAGGTAAAATATTAGTACCCTTAGCAGGGTTAGCAATAATAGTATTTTCAATAATAATATGGTGCAAATGTTGTAGAAGGAAGGAATCATATAAAGTGACAGAAAAAGGAAAGAAGAGAAAGTTTGATGAGATTGAACTTGAAGATTTAAGAAGTGAATTATACAAGAAACTGAAAGGAGATGTGAAAAGTAGAAAGTGTAAAAATGAAAATGAAACCATAATATGCTAAAGGTTGGCATCTGGTTGTGGGTAGTATTTTGATGGCTCAGAAACGCCATCAGAGAGGGGATTGATGGAGCAAGGACTCACAAATGAGACTTGCTCGGATGCAATCCTCTTAAAGTATTAATGTATTAAATTGTATTGTTTATACTAACTATTGCACACACAAATACAAATAGCAAGGAAGCTTGCCTATGTGTTTTACTAACAAGTAACGCTTGTCTATTCTAAAATGGCCGCTAAAACGCGGGAACTTTACTGCGCATGTCTCAACCATATCACGTGGTGTGACGTCTTTCTTTGCTTGGTGGGAAAATTCTTGCTTCTGCGCAGTGTGATTTAAAATGGCTGCTATATGTTTTCACATGCTACAGCTTGCTCTTATGTTTTGTTTAAAACTGTAATATTCTAACGCTATTAATGCGGGGATAAGTTTATAAGTAAATGGGAATAGAATAGACAGAGTGGGTATACAGTGAAACATTTTATTTGTGATTTTAATATATTCTTCTTTGACTTTATTAGTTCGTAAATGTTGGGCCTGGGATTGATGAACTGAAAACTCGAATGACGTGGGTTCTGCGCATGCTCCTTGAAAGACTGCCCAGAGCGGAAAGGGATGAAGTCAACCTGGACGTCGTCCAAGGCCATGACCTGATGGCCAATATTGTCATATTCATGAATGTCCTTATAAAATTGTAACAATGTACATGAGAAAGGCACAAACTTTGTCATAAGACGGGTGGGAAATAAAGCAAATGTATTAAAATTGATGGGCGGTATTTTAAAACAAAGGGCTTAAGAAAAATGAATTAAATCAATATGGTGTGAGGATCAACCCCCTGTTCCCGTCCAATCAGAAGTAGTGGCCCCATAAGTTAGCAACATTAAGGGGAGGTACATGGGCGTAGAAGGGTATAATAGATATAGAATTAGCAAATTAGCGCATTCAAGCTTAAGCACAGCGGAAGGAGCAGAGAGGCTGATCGATTGCAGACTGAACCGCTGTCCAGAGAGGTCCTGAGGTGGGGGCGGCGGAATCCATTAGAAGGAAGAAACGGGAGAATCGAGGAGAAGCGAAGTACCAGAGAGGGAACGACGCAGGCGTCGTGGGTAGAGAGGTCACCGGTCCTGTCCTGATCCGGGAGGAGTCTTTCTTGCTCTTCATCCTTCCAGGGTCCTATCTTTCAAACTCCTTGGCCAAGGGGTTTGGTTCTCGCACTTAGGAAAATATAAATGCAAACCTTAGTTGCGCTGCTGTCTCTATCTTCTCTTTTTCCTAAGGGACGGTCATTAATCGATAAATCATTGTTGTGCTTCCTCCTTGAGATTTGATTCAAGTACTATGTGGCTTTGTATTTTACTCTGCTAAATCTTTAGATAAACATTTTAAAACTTCTTGACTTTGTGATTATTTAGAAATTATGAATTTATGGAATGTCACTCATTTTAAATTTCCCAATTAGCAAAGGATTCATTGGTAAGTCATTACTCTTCAATCAGTAGGTAATTGGTAGCAGGGATTTTTATAAAAGAGTACCAACTGACCCACCAGCGGAAATTGCTAGCGTAGTATGAATGTATGGGCCCAGGTGAGTATTTTGTGTATGAATGCTTGTTGCTAGTAACCCGCTGGATCACTAACATGGTGGTTCGCTGGGACTTTCACATTTCTCCGAAAGGGTAGGTGGAAATTGGGTCTAGGCTCAGAAGTGCACTACAAGGGGAGGGCGCTCGCTGGCCACCGGAAGATCAAGGGGATATTGCTGTACGAGCATTGGAGACGGGGACCGGCGCTTATTGGGGCAGACACTGAGACATTGGACCAGTTGCTGGTTGTGGTTGATACGCCTTGACCTGGCCAGAAGGCCTTTAGGGGGGCAGTGGCGGCCGGCCCCTGTAATATTGAGGCTCTGCCAATTGTTATTAGTTGGATGTATATTATGTGCTCAGATGGCATTGTTCTACTTCTATTTTAGTGGTGCACTTTGCGGCAAAGAGGCAACATCCACCCCTATGTGTTACCCACTATATGGTGTTATGCCAGAACAATTCTAATTTGGGGGGAAGGGTTTTTTTTGACTATGCCAAGTTGGGGATTGCATGGCGTGGGTTTGGGGGGAGTCTTAAGGGTTTGTTTTTACGATCACAGTGTACTCAGGGTATTCATATATTTCACTAGTGAGGCACCTCCACAGAAACGAGTGCTGGGGAAGCATGGCGGATATAAATAGTGCAAGCATAGTTACGAAAAGCAGCTATGGCGCAGGGCAGTAGAGTACGGTTCCTAACATGGAACATCAGGGGCCTCAATGACTTTAGGAAGATACGAAAAGTCATTGCTTATCTTACGAGACACGGAATAGATGTCGCCCTCCTGCAGGAGACCCATCTGCCCACCGACAGCAAAATGCTAACTGCAGACGACTGCATGGCCCTTTCCACGCTGCATGTTTTTCCACCCACGCTAGGGGGGTACTCACTAGGGTCAACCCTAGATCAGGGATCACGCGGAGGCTATTGAGACAGACACGGGGCAGGTACGCTATTTCTAGATGTAAAGGGCGGGGAATGGATCTTCTCATTGTTAATATTTATGGTCCTAATTTCGATAATCCACAATTTTATCGAGATCTGCTGGAGCGTTTAAGAGATAACACCTCGTTACTGCAAATTTGGGGTGGGGATTTTAATTGTGTGCTTGATCCGACATTGGACCGCTCCGGGGGCCCTGTTCGGCACCCTTCGGCTGCGGCCAGAGCTATCAATGATGCAATAATCCAACTGGGCATGGTGGACGCCTGGCGCACACTCTCTCCGGGGGACGGGGGGCTTCACCCACTATTTGGCCCTCCATGATCTCTACACCAGAATCGACTATTGGTTCACCTCCAGATCTTTATTCCCCCAGATTCGCGATTGCGTGACCCTCCTCCGCTCTTACTCAGAGAACTCACCTATTCTGCTGGACATTGAGAGCCCGCAGAAGAGACCTGCCCCATTCACATGGCGGTTCCCGCCATACTCGCTACTAGACAGTGTTTTCAAATCTGGGATGTCGAAGGCCATAGAGTCTTTCTTTGATATAAATATTGGCTCTGTAAGTCAGTTTTTTACACGGTGTGGGAAACCTTCAAAGTCTACATACGAGGGATAGCCATATCAAAGCATTCGGAGGTTCTCCGCTCTCTGAGAGGACGACTGACTTTTCTGGAGAAGCGTTTGGTCGACCTAGAGTGGGTTGCCTTGGCGGGGGAACGATCAGGCCGCGGAGGAATTGAAAACAACGCTGGAGGAATACCATGAAACTGCTGACAGTGAGGTCAAGCATATGGGGAAATATGCGGTCGCCAAAACGTATGGGGAGGGGGAACACCCTGGTGCAACCTCAGCGGCCCTGCTGCGCGATAGAAGGGAGTCGACTGGGGTGACGGAATTACATGCAGGGACAGGGCAGCTGCTGAGGGATCCAACTGAAATAGCAGACAGATTTAGCCAGTACTATTCAGACCTGTATCGCTCCAGAGCGTCTGCTGACAGAGCAGCGATTCTAGAATACCTAGAGCACATTAGGCTGCCATGGTTGGCAGACGAACACAGGGAATACCTTATGAGGCCACTAGATACTTGGGAAGTCCTTGCTGCTTTGAAGACTATGCGCGCTGGCAGTGCCCCTGGACAGGACGGCCTCAAAGTCGCATTTTACAAGGAGTTTAAGAAGCTCCTAGTCCCACACTTGATCACCCTTTTTGAGGAGATGGGCGAGAGGGGGGAGATGCCCCCCACTATGCGGGAAGCCTTGATTGTCACGCTTCTGAAGCCGGGCAAACCTCCCAATGAATGGTCGTCTTTCAGGCCCTTATCTCTACTCAATTTAGACACCAAAGTATTTGCTAAAATCTTGGCTAACCGATTGGCCCCACTGGTGCCTCTTTTGGTCAGACCTGAGCAAGCAGGGTTTGTCCCGGGGCGCTACTTGACATATAATCTGCGTACCGTGTTTGGCGTGATGCAGCACACCAAGCCGAAGATCAAGGCTGCTGCAGTCTTTCTTGATGCAGAAAAGGCTTTTGATTCTGTCGAATGGGCCTTCATGCTACCTGTATTGAAGTGGATGGGCGTGGGCGACATCTTCCTACAACTAGTGGCGGTCCTATACAATTCCCCTACTGCCAGGATAAGGGTGGGGGACTCGGTTACTGCCCCTATCAAGATATCAAGAGGCACTCGTCAGGGGTGCTCTTTATCACCTCTGCTATATGCTATGGTAGCGGAGCCCCTGGCTCGTGCCCTCAGGGAATATCATGGGCATAGAGGGATTCGCTTCCCGGGATATAACCTAATAGTATCTACTTATGCAGGTGATATGCTTTTGTATATCAGAGACCCTGAGTCCAATTTGTCACCGGTGCTGAGAGAAGTGGTGCGATATGGCAAATTCTCTGGCCTCAAAATAAATTGGACTAAGTCTACGATTTTCCCACTGACTCCGGCCATGGAGCCTATCAAATTAGATTACCCACTAGCCTGGTCCACTGAGCCGGTGCGCTACCTGGGCGTACAGGTTCACACGAACTCTGAGATGGTATTCAGCGAGAATTATGGCAAAGCAATCGCTAAATTAGAGGAGGAGGTGGAACGCTGGATCCGTTTACCATTGTCACTTTTGGGTCGCATCTCCCTGATGAAAATGGTAGTGCTACCAAGGTTCTTATTCTTGTTTCTAAATGTGCCGATGGTGCTCCCCGCACACTACTTCAGAGTTGTTAGATCATTATTGGTGAAATTAGCTTGGGCTGGTAAACAATCTCGCACCAAGTGGGACATACTCACACACCCTTACTCTATGGGGGGACTTGGGGCGCCGTATTTAGAACTTTACTATCTAGTGCCGCAATGCTCACATGCTTACCATTGGGTTCACCAGCACACTGGCCTACCGCATCTACAGATTGAAAAGGTGGCGGCAGCGCCCTACCCCGTCACAACGCTGCTATTTCAGGCACCATCTAGGCGGGCCGGTATCCTAGATTCTGTTAACGCTACTGTGCACGCGGATGTATGATGATACAACGCGATCATTTAGATTGCGGTACATTACATTGCTGTTTTTACAACGCAAGTCGTTACAACGACTTGCGCTGGAGGGCGCTGGACTTAGGAATAGTGTGATTTACTATTCCAACTCCAGTCTACGTACAGTAGGGAAGGTGTTGGAATAGTAAATTACACTATTCCTTAGTCTAGAGCGGCCTCCAGTGCAAGTCGTTGTAACGACTTGCGTTTTAAAAACAGCGATGTAAATGTATTGCGGTGTTTTGACCGCGTTGTAAAGGTCGTTTTCCGTGCACGCATGGCAGAACTTGCTGAAGAGGCAGGCGGGCACCATCCTATACTCCCCCCCTTGACTCCGGTGGAGTGGTGTCAATTGTTGCCGGTATGCAGGGAGCGGGAGGCAGTTCACGCGTTAGCGACACTCAATATCACCAAAATCTAGGACTTGTTCTCGGAAGGCGGGGCTCGTGGGTTGGCTGAAATAGAGGCCAAAGGACATAATACCACTCCTCTCGCGCGGTTTCACTTCCACAGGGTGAGACATGCTCTTCGTGGGTTACTTGGGGAAGATATGCTGGAGCCGCCTAAGGTTGCTCCTTTCTCTTTCCTACTGCGCATAGATTCCCCCAACAAGATAGTCTCCAGCGTTTACAGCATAGCGCAGGATTATCGTAGAAATTTTTTCACCAAGGCCAGGCTGGAATGGCAAAATGATATTGGGGAGTCCCTTGATGACGCCACTTGGCGTTACTGTTGTGAAGCCACACAGCGTGTATCCTTGAATAGACGACATTGCCTCATACACTTTAAGTTCCTTAATAGAATTTATTACACACCGGCTAGGCTGCATCAATATGGCCTCCGAGATTCTGCAGAGTGGGAGCAATGTAGAGCCAATCCAGCTGGGTTTATGCGTATAGCCTGGTTATGTCCCGATATAGCTAATTTTTGGAGATTCATATTTCAAACGCTGAGCGACATTACAGGCTTGCCACTGCCACTAGACCCCCTTTTGGCTCTCCTAGGGCACTCAAGGCAATTGCGGAAAGACGCACGTCGTTTAGGTGACATGGGTTTACTGATAGCAAAGCGCAGAATAGCGATGAGATGGGCCCAGGGGCCAGCGCCCAATATTGCAGATTGGTCTAAGGACATGATATATTGCAACATGCAGTCTGAGTTGTATAGTGAATTACTACCCCCTCAGAATTGTCCCAAAAGCTTTTGGGGTCTGTATCAAAGTTACTTAGCCGGAAGGGAGATGAGCGTGTCTGAGTGAATGGGACCGACCTGAGGAGATTGACCGGGTCATTGCCATGCTCTCTGGGCCCCTTTGCACATTATTTGTTGTGTATGTTATCACCTTGCATGCTTCCTATCCAGTCTGTGGATGATTAAGAACCTATAGCTGTCCATACATGGGTATATAATGCTCCGGATGGAGCACATGATCCCTCACAGTCTGTTTAGTCCTACAGATTTGAATTCTGCTTTAGGTAACATAGCTTAACCACCATTGATGTAACACTGTGACAGTATTTGTCTTTTGTTTTTGTTTCATTGTTTACAGCAAAATTTCAATAAAAAAATAAGTAAAAAAAATAAAAAAGCAACACATTTCTTTTGATAATATTATAAACGTTCTACTTTCAACACCTATTTCGTTTGAGCCACTCTCAGTGTATTTACAGTTTTATACAGATTTGCCCTCCCATGTGCTCTCCTGTGCACTATCATTTTTAAAGCATTTCATACAGGCCCTTTCCTTCCATAGCACCAACATATACCTTTGCACCATAGCACAAAGGTTTGTGGGTGATGTCTCGCTTAGCTTTTGTACTGGAATAGTAGTCTTCCAGAACACTATACAAGTCTTCGACTAACTTTAAATCTTTACAAACATTGGATGTGTGCTGTACAGTGTTCTTCCTTTTGGAGTGCAAATCATCACTTATGCCGACGATACTCAATTGGTGGTCGCATTGAACCATGCGGATACAACCTCTTCCCACCTTAGTCCTTGCCTCAAAGAGGTAACTAGATGGATGAAACAGTCTAATCTAAAATTGAATGGCGAAAAAACTGAGCTTATGTTTCTCGGTAATAACTCCCCCTCTAATATTGATTCTATCTGGCCAGTATGTATGGGCCCTGTACCCGTCCCAAAACGGGAGATAAAGAGTCTGGGCTTCTGGCTAGATTCGGAGCTCAGTTTTAAAACTCAAGCTAGAACAGTTGTTGCCTCTTGCTTCGGTATGCTAAGAATGCTTTGTAAGGTGCTCCCTCTGCTTCCTTTCCAAGCAAGAAAACTGATGGTCCAGGCACTTGTACTATCTCGCCTGGACTATGGAAACGCCCTTTACCTGGGCGCCCCTAGCACGGTTCTGGTAAAACTTCAAACCGTGCAGAATTGTGCTGCTAGAATCCTCTTGGGGATCCCAGGCCGCCAGTCGGCAAGACCTGCTTTGAAGTCTCTTCACTGGCTCCCGGTTCGGGAAAGGATCCATTTCAAGGCCTTGTGTATCACCCATAAGATGATTGGAGGGAAAGGACCACCCATCATCTCCTCTCTAGTCCGGTCCTACCGAGCAAACAGACGACTACGATCTGATGATCTCCACCTGGCCTCCGTCCCTAAAATTAAGAGGGCCAGAAGTGGCGGCCGACTATTCTCATACAATGCTGCCAAGCTATGGAATGCCCTCCCACTTCAGCTACGGAAGGAATCCAGTCACACGGTCTTTCGTAAGGGGCTGAAAACTTGGCTTTTCCCCAAATGATCTTACCGCAGCCCCAGTTTTCTGCCCGTCAGCGCTGGGATGCCTCCGGGTAACCATGCGCTTTACAAATGTTGCTTCATTCATTCATTCAATACACGTCATTGGTAAAAATTTAGGGGATATGAAAACACAGTCTTATTAACACCTGCCTCAAGGAGGCATTATTTTTTGGCACAAAGCCCTGTCCACCAATTTTAGTAAATATGGTTTTGAGTAAAAAACAATAGGTGCTAGGTTTGGAACATCCATGTATCACCCATGGGCCCCAAAATGTTTTGCCCTGTAAAGTAAGTATGTTATCAAGATGGCGCTGATTTGTGTAACTACTAATCAAACTGGTTGTACATCATTCTGTTCATGACAGTTCAGAGCATTCTTTCCCCTTTCCAATAAGGTCCGCTTATCCCTGCAAAATACCTCCGTACCAGTAATAGAAGTATTGGGCGTCATACATGAAGTGATTATGCAATTCCAACCACTGCCTTTTCATGGCATGTTTTATCATCAATGAAATAGCGTTGTCTTCTAGTTACTTTGCCCATTTCCTCTGCTGCCTTTTACCAGTGCTTCTCCTTTTCAGCCACCCGGGTCACCAGTGAGTCCTTCCACATCACATGTTCCCCAACTCTTGGCCAGCCTCGGATATCGAACCCAAGGCACTCCCGCCAAAAAAGGAATCTGTTAATTTAGAATGCAGAAGCATAATTTAAAAATTCTGTCTTTTAAATGCACAACAGGGGAAGTTTAACAAGAAAAACCAAAAAGTAGCACACTTCGTACTGGGTGCCGGACCAGTGTCAGAGTTTGTACGATCGAGCAAAGTGGGGTGTGGCAGCTTTGGGTCCTTTCATCGTGTAATATTCAATGAGTTTTGTTGAAACTTTATTTGTGACCTCAGCATTTTGTCGCTTTTAATTTTTGTATGGCACTGAGATTTAGGCACCCCTTGTTAGGTGTTATGATAACGGGCTGAGGCCTTCTCTGTTTTCTGTTGCCTTTTCCACCTCTCCCCTTCAAACAAACAATTCCAAACAAAACTTTATGCCTTATCACAAACCAGACACCAGAGCTCCTCCTTTGCTGCTAGCCTCTCCCCTGCCATGAAATTATTCCCGCTACACCTACCTGGATACGCGGAATGTCATTTTCCACCTCCCTGGAGTGAGTACACATTAGCTCTTTAGGGAACCAAATGTATCTGCTATGAACCTTTCACCGGCCTAGGGGTTCATCATCTAACTCTCTTCTTCCTTGTGCTCTTCTTCTCCCCTTCTGTTGTGCCTTCATGCCCAATGTGTCTCTCCTGTGGGTTACTTCTTCTTTTGTCCCATGTATTTTGGTCAAGGAAGAGAATGGGACGTATGTTTCTCCCAAAATGAAGATGTACCCCAATTCCTATACAATGTCCAGTGGGAAATATGTAAAATATTAAAGGTTATATTACAAATCCCATTAATCATATAAGAAATAAATGGTATCATAGGAAATTTATATTTTTTAAAGAGAGTCCTGAAGGATGGCCTTAGAGAAGGGAATTTTCAAGGAAAATCAACTAAATAGTTGACTATCTGTGCTCACTGTTGCCATGGTTCTGTCTAGTATCAGTAGGTTTTATCTACTGTTCTCCATTTGTCAAACGTTTACTCTAGCATCTTTGAATTAATAAACCAATACTATAAAATGAATCAAGCATGCTGCTGAATACATGCCCAACATAGGATTGTGATATTCATACACAAGTTGCATTTAATGCATGCCCTACAAAGAATTCAGATTTCTGCACTCAGGTTGCAATAAATGCATGTCCAACATAGTGTTGGGATATTCACACTGGGCTTGCATTTCCCCAGTAGACCACTCTTTGCCTCAGTGCACTCAATGATAAGAGCTACAAGAAAGCTCAACCCTTCCTAATATTGAGGCATGGTAGGAATTAGCACACAAAAAACCAACACTAAGGATAATTTTTATGAGTTAAAGAAGTATCATCGAAAGGACACAATAGTTTTTTGCAGAAGTACAGCATCCTAATAGCATAATGTGATCTTCCTTAAGACGTATTGAACATGCATCTCCAACACTTTTATAAATCTACCCCCACAAGAATCCTAACAGTGGTCGCCTTATCCTAACAATGGTCGGCTTATCCTAACAATGGTCGCCTTATCCTAACAATGGTCGGCTTATCCTAACAATGGTCGGCTTATACAGCGATATCAAGACAGGGTTACAAAAACAACATATTTGAACAAAAACAACATATTTGAACAAAAACAACATATTTGAACAAAAACAACATATTTTACCTGCCCACAGGGTACACATTTGATTATGTTCCCATTCCTTAGCAAATGGTGTATAGTCTGAGTGGCTTTTATCGATGATGCTGAACTTTGACGCATCCAGTGGAGATCATGAACGACTGTAATAATACATTTCCTATTGAAACTCTTGGCTGCATTTCTTCTGCTCCTTCTCTTTGATGAGGGCCAATCCCTTGTTTCCAAAGCGTGTCTTGGCAAAAATAGCAGTAAATTAAGAAAACATACAGTAAATCCCAAAATGTTAATGTTCCCGTAAAACCTTTCTTATTGCCTCTTTGCCAGAAGAGAGAGGGTAGCCTCTGAGAGCAAAATCAAAAGCATTTTCTTTATAAGACATTCTATTTGGAAGCTTATGTTCAAACTTGAGTTTGATTAAGTGGCTGGAGCAGAGTATCCTGCCAAGTAGAGTACTTGGGGACGGAAAGTGACTCGGGTTTCCAAAGGTCTCCATTTGTAATAACCGAGAATAAACTCCTGTTGACTAAATGGTGTTGGAGTATGTGTTCGGATCATCAGCCAAGAGGCCAGAGGAAGTTATGGAAGAAGCAGTGTGTACAGCATATGCACCGCCTCACACAAAATAAGAACATCTTGAACAAAAATATACGACTCTTAAACATATATAATTAATTGATGACATGAATTACTGAAATTTTCAAAAAGAAACATTTATCATTGCAATGTCGGTCTACTGTCTCATTTAGTTTCAGATGATGGCCGAACCTGCTCTGGGAGGAAGCAGTACATTTCTTAATAAGATGATTTTTTAAGATGTGCACAACATCCAACCATTGTATGTGACCCACACATGTAGTTTACGTGCCTTTCAAACTATAGAGAATGAACATCCACTTTGAGATCACACCCACAGTCTCCCTCTTTTAACTCTGCAGTCCTAGATCAACGGGAATCACAATGCACCTTGGATAATCTTTGATGTTTCTCAATGTTCATGGGAGCATTCGCACCCCCCTCTCTCATGTCACATTTCCTCTCCTCCCAGAGAGGGCAGAAGTTTGAATCTGCAGCCTGATCTCTAAGAAGGAAAAATGGTGAGTGCCCAGATCCAGTATATAGAGTATTCCTATATAACCACAGCATGGACTGCACAGATTACAGCAGAGGTTTCTTGCAAACTTCAATCCATTGCACACACACTCAGATAACATGTCATTTCTGCAAACCCATTTACATGAGGGTGTTTTAGGAATGTTCTGCTATGTTTAACCACACATCTCCGACAAGAAATGAACCCTTTTATCAGAAATTAGCTTTTCCAGAAATGCTTCTCTGGAAAAATACCTGAAAGCGTACCTGTGAATGTGCTGGTATATGGCTCTGCTAAAAACATTAACTCAACCCACTTTGATAAGTAATAATCTAACACAAGTGCATAGGCATTGTTTGGGCAAAGTGTGGTACAGACCCTAAAAATGCAAGCCTGTACCAGGGTTTATTTGGCACATTCATATGACGCAGCAGAGGTCTCTGTGTTCCATCATCCTTGTCTCTGGACAAACACTAAACACAGTATCCCATTTTGAGGTGAACATCTCTGATCATGTAGGGCCACCAATACCAACCAATGACCCTTTGCTTTGTGAGCATGGCCACAAACAGGAAGCCCAAATCTTTCTCGACAAACTTAACCACAACACCAAGAAACTCACTTTCACAAGTACCATCAGTAAACACCAGGTAGAGTATTTGGACACGAGGGTAGAGATAGTTAACAATAAAGTGGTGACAAGCCTTTTTCGCAAAAGCACAGCAGGGAACACACTGTTGCACGCTCTAAGTAGCCATCCTGAAACATTGAAGTGGAGTATCCCCTATGGGGAATTACTCCGTGCAAAAAGAAATTGCAGCACAGAAGCAGGTTTTCTCAGAGAACAAACAACCATGATTGAGAGATTCAAGGACAGGGGATACCCCACATGGGTTCTCAAGAAAGCAATAGAGAGAACCAGATTGGTTAACAGAGACGTGATTCTGGGGAACCCACAGGTAACAGAAGATGAGGGCACTAACACAGAGACACGCCTGATACTGACATATAACGGGAACTCAGAACAAATTTGCAAGAGTATAACACGCAATTGGAATTTACTCAGATGCGACCCAGTAATAGGGAATACATTATCATCACGTCCCACAATTACTTACAGGAGAGGACGTAACCTCAAAGATCTATTAGTGCACAGTGATCTACCTGACAACACAGGGGAAAGGGGAATTGACCAACAAGGTTTCTTCCCCTGCGGCCATTGCAAGGCCTGCGGGAACAGTCGCATGCGCAAGGAATTCTGGAATACAAGCACTAGCAAGATGGTTAGCATCAAACAATTTCTCACCTGCAGCAGTACATTTGTAATTTATGTCTTAGAATGCCCGTGCAATCTACGATATGTGGGAAGCACGACACATATGGCGAAAAAAAGAGTCCTTTAACACATGAGGGCAATAACCAACAGGGACCAGCAGTATCCCGTTGCACGACATTTTGAGACTGAGCATTTTTCTGATTCTAAGAAATTGTCATACTATGCAATAGAACAGGTCACTACCAATAGAAGGGGCGGCAAACGGATACTGAAATTAAGACAAAGGGAGTCAAGACACATTATAGGAATGGCGACCCGCCAGCCCAATGGGCATAATATTGACGAAGAAATGGCTGTGCACTTGCATGACATGTAGACAACAGCAACACGAGACTCTTGACAAATTGTAACTGTGGTTGACAATGACTCAGCATATGTTTTATGTGCATAGCTGCAATGTGCGAATTCCGTCTCACTGTAAATAGCTTACACTGTTTTTTTATCTTCCACAGGAGGAAAGGAAGGGACCATGTCTGAGACAAGTGACACAAGGATCCCTACCCTTTTCTTCAGCTGCATCCCAATCACAGATAAGATCTCACTCAATTTTTAGCATTTTGAATGTATTATAATTCGTTTTTACCACGTTATTTAGGGTTGTTGGGTGATAGGGGACACAACACATAGGGTGAAGCGTACACGATTAAAACCTTACAGCCAAAACAAGTGCCACAGTTGGCATACCACACTCTGACTACATCGTTGTAACAAGAGGCCCATCCGATGTAGTTCAGTCTCTTCATGGCCCTAGACATTCATTAACAGGCATGATCAACTATCCTTAAACACCACTACGGTGCAGACACCAAATCCGAGTATCATTATCATTACTTATGCCTTTACAAACATGACATGATTTTCAGGACACCACACAATAGGATGTGCCCTACACGTGGTACACTTCACGAGAAGACGGGTATGATCAAGTATCCTTAACAGCACTACGGTGCAGACATCAAATCCGAGTACCAATATCATTACTCATGCTTTTACAAACATGACATGATTTGCGCACTGAGAAACGTGACACAGTTACTATGCAACTGGTGTCTTTCTGACCATTTCGTATCAGACACCATGATCTGTTTACATAGCAATAAATCTCTAGGGTCAAAACATACCGTCAGAGACTGCGCTTTCCACACATAGGAACTTCCCACTACGGGGTTTAACATGTGGTATACACCCTAAGGGAAAGCGAGACAGGCGACACTACTTATACTAGGTCGCACCACACGTGACAGCATGTGCTATTTCCAATACGGGGTGCAGATACACACATGTTAGGCTCAAACACGTGGCGTCTCAATTTGAATGATGCAAACTTTATATATGCAAGTATTGCGCGAATAGATCGGCTTTGGTGATTTTGCACTCTCCAAAATGGCGCTTGCCTACTGCTTTGGTTAATGATTGGGTTTGTAGGACACCAGTCCACTTTCTATGCACATGATTTAAAAAAAATGTATGTAAAGCCTTTACCTATGTTGTACCCGTTGTGTGAACAAGCCCCCTGAGGGTGAAACGCGTCACGGCGGGTTTATGAATTAATAAACCCCCTCTTTAATGAAACCTGGATTTGGTGATTGATTTGCTCTGAGAGCGCGATTGGAACTTCGTTCGTTTTCGTACATTGAATATACCGGCCCACTCCACCGGCATCGCGCCACCCCTCTAAGGGCTACAATCTCCAAAGGAGTAACTTGTTTCTGATATATATATATATATATATATATATATATATATACACACACACACACAAATATACAAACACACCGGTTTTCTTTCAGAATGCACATAAACACAAAACAGTAGAAAAGACTCATGCCATATAGGTGCACCCACAGTAATCGGCACAATATCGGGAACACATACCCTCATGGCAAAAAAGACAAGACCAACCGCCAGGGGGGATGATAAGGAGAGGCTCTTTAACAAACATATATAAGCACAGTCCAAACCCACAACACAAAGATCATAGACTGAAAACACAGAACTCTGAAGGATCCATTTGTTGTACCATGTAATCTCCCTGCTCTAGCAACCGTGGTTTCAACTGCTCTTGGCATGAGGAAAATGTCCAGACCACCCCCCCCATCAGTTCCCTTTTCAAACAAGCATTGGCATAGCCAATAGGTCTCGCCTTTGGGACCTTATAAGTGTTTAGCCATGCAACAGTTGATGTTGTAGCACCAAGGATATTGTGCTGGATAACTAAACACTTATAAGGTCCCAAAGGCGAGACCTATTGGCTATGCCAATGCTTGTTTGACGCGTTACTGCTAAAGAGAAGCATCTGTGGGTTCAATAAAATGTTCTTTGCACATGGATTACATCTCCAAGGACAACTCTTTTCTAATACTTAGAGGTACATTTCGTAAATTATCTTTCACAGGCATGGACTTATCTTTTCTGTGTCCTTGTGGGTGACCCCTTGAGCATGGCTAAGGCATTAGAAAAAGCTCTTGGGACCCGATGTATGAAAGCTTTCTGCATTTCTTAACGGTCCGAATCGCAATTTCGGCCCATTAAGAAATGCAAAACAGCCTTTTCATATGTACAAAGGCCAAAAACTGATTACAATTTGTGATTTCTATCTGGTAAAAATCGCAAATTGCAACCGCGATTTAGGAAACACAAATAGGAATTACCTATTTGGGATTCCTAACGCACATGCACAAAGCGTTTCCTACATGTAAATTGGGCATTTGTGAAACGCTATTACCATCAACTCAAAGTCGATGGTAACCATGTGCAAAATTAAAAAATGCATTTAAAAATGCATTTGTCAATGTGTCATGAACCGCACATATGCCCGTGGGGCATATGTGCACTTACGTGTACACTATGAATTTAGGGTTCCCTCTGGGGGGGCCTTAAACCCAGAGGCACCCTTGAGTTTGGATTTCCTGAATTGCGATTTCCTATTAGAAAATAGCAATTTAGGAAATGCAAACCATTTCCTATTTGGCCCATATGTGGGAATACAATAGCATTTCCAATTTGCAATTTCCTACTGTGTAGGAATCGCTCTTAGGAAATCGCAATTTTCATGCATACCATTTTGCATTTCCTAAATAGCTATTCCTACGGAATTGTTATTTAGGAAATGTAAAATAAGAATTTCGTACATCTGGCCCTAAGACATCTACTGACTATCTGATTGCACATCTGAGGGTGCCCTTTCCTAGCCTGTATTACCACATTAATTTTCAGAAATGGCTAGTGCATGTTTTCTACTAGCCGGTCTCAAAATTAACTTAAATTTCCTTGGTGAAACCATCCTAAAATATCAACAACTGTTCAGGCTACATAGACATTCCTTTCAATTTTTTTTCTATTTTTTAAACAATTTTTATTGGGTTTTATTGACTTTTGACATCAGTAGATATTGCAGGATAAGGACAAGAACAGGCAGCATCCATCAAATACATTATAATTTCAGTACAAGAAGTACAAGGATACAAGATTCGGTAACTTTACAGTCAATACGAAAGGGAAAGAACAAGTATCATCAGGATGTCGGTTTCAGCTTGTGCGTCGTTCTGTAGGCTGAAAAAGGAGTGTACTGGCTCATAATAGGTTGTAAATGTCAGAATCCTGCAGCTCCTTGCTGCCGTGTACAGCATCACCGTGGCTTAATGTCTCCCTGCGTGACCTAGTAGGATGAGAGGGGGGCAATGAATGATAACATATAGAGCCTCCGTCAAATGGCGTGGAAGGATGAGGATGGGGATAGGTTTCAGAATCGTGAAGGAGTATTCAGGGAGGGGGCACGAGCGGTGTTGGTAGAATGATGCTAGACTAAATTAGGGGGCTTGGGGGCTGGACGGCATAGCGTGTGTGGGACGGGCATGGGAGCAGTCATCGGGCAGTATGACCTCTGACGTGTCTCAATGTGACATGGGGAAAGGAGGTAATGTTAGGGCATTAGGCGGGGAAGTTGAGTTAACCCCCTAGAAGGTATATGGCAGTGCTGATATTACGGCCGGGGTCACTATAGGCCCCGGCGGAATCAGAGAACCAGGGCCCGTGAAATTTGGGATGGAGAGGGAGGGGGGGTCCTCTTCAGCTAGTTCCTTGTACTGCATAAGCATGGTGTTCCAGGCTGCTGCTATAGGGTGCCAGCGTATTCGCTGAGCTTCCTCCCAGTGCAATGCAGAACTTTCTGCCTTGTCCCATCAGGGCAGCACCGTGTGCTGTTGGGGAAGAGTCGGGGGTGTTGAACCCTCCAGGGCATGGTTAGGAGACGCTTGCCCAACAAGAGGGCGAGGTTGGAGAAGCACGCCCGTACCTTGTGGTTTTTCTATCTGCGGAAAATACCTAGGGCAGTAGCTTCCCATGGATTTAATGTTGTGAGTTCTATGACCGTGGTTAGCTTGCTATGTTTGGGCAGAACCAAAGCACTTTCTGGAGGTCAGCTACCTGGGTGAGACATCTGGAGCAGGTGAGATTGGCCATGGGGAACATACCATTTAGTCGAGAGGGTGTAAGATACACTCTGTGAAGGATCATATATTGGATGTTTTCAAAATGAGCGTTCCTCGAAATGGTCTTAGGGGACGTCAGGGCTCTGAACCACTCAGTGTCGTGAAGTGGTCTTGCTAAGTCCTCTTCCCATAGACGAACCAGAGGGGTACCCATGTGCTCCCTAATAGCTTTGTATAGCCACGTGATGAGGTGTCAACCTCCCCCTATGAGGTATAAAGTATGTTTCACCACATAGGTACGCGGTTCTTCATCTAGCGCTCCTCACAATGAGCGGAGGGCCACCAGTAGCTGCCCTTGTGTTAAGAACTGGCTCGATAGTATATTATAGTCTTGATGGATTTGCTCAAATGTAGGGATCTGGGCATCTTGAAAGAAGTCTCCCACTGTGTCAAAGGAGTGTGCATGCCACTCTGACAGCTGGTCATTTGTGAACAGACCTAAGGGTCCTGGTAGGCACCGAAGGGGAATATTAAGGGAGTCAGGGGTGATCTTTCTCATCAGCTGGAAAACCCTGGCTAGTTATTTTCAGGCGACTCACCCGTGTAGGGACCAAGAATGATGTATCTTGATAGTAGGGTGTAGGAGCAGGTGTATTATATAAAAGGGGAGAGGACCGTTTCCTGTGCTCGTCTCATAAAGTTTTGTACCTGCCAGTCATCGGGATACCTATTGGAGCTGAGCCGCTAGGTAGTAAGTTTCGATGGATGGCCCCCCCAAGCTCTCCCTGGCCCATCGGCAATTGGAGTTTATGAAGGGCCACTCGTCGCCTCCTGCTGTCCCACAGCAGATCCCCTTGCAGCTGGTACAAATCTCAATAGAAGCGACAGTGGGGGAACACTGGCATATTAACAAAGTTATATAGGAGGCGGGGGAGGATGATCACTTTGGGAAGCGCTTTCCAGAAGAACATTTGAGAACTGAGGGATGTACAAGCACATTTCAGGTTGCCTTCTAACAGGTCTCTTTGGGAGTGATATAATCTGACCCTCACATAACGGACCGCTGCTGTCCTCCAGGTGAGTGGTGCATCACCCATACGGATTGCCTGTGGGAGGGCATCGTAGCGAAACGGAAAGGCACACGATTTCCCCCAGTTCACTCCGAGGCCTGCAGCTTCCTCAAAGTTCCAAAAGGTTGCTGATATCGAAGTCGTGTCTGCTGATGCGTCTCGGATATATAGTAGCAGATCGTCTGCATAGAGCGACACAGCATGTGTAGTTCCATCTAAAGGAATCCCCCTTGTTGGCATTCCAAGCGGAGGCGATGGGCCAACGTCTCTTTGGCAGTTAAGAATAGGATCGGGTGAGGGGGCAACCCTGATGTGTTCCACGACCTATGGGAAAGGAAGGTGAGATCAAGTGACCGATACGTACTCTATATAATAGGTTTGTGTACAACAGCTTTGCATAGGCTAGTAGGCACTGGCCTAGGCCTGCTGCCTGCAGGACCTCGAAGAGGTACTCCCAAGATAGGGAATCAAAGGCCTTTTTGAGGTCCAGTATGAGGCATTTTACAAGCGGGTACTGCAGCGAGGCCTGATCCATCACACAAAAGAAATGCTTAATGTTGATTGACGTGCTGCGACCTGGTAAAAATCCATTTTGGTCTGGGTGGATGAGGGCAGGAAGTATCCGCAAGTACCAGCCTCTTAGGATCTTGCTAAGTATCTTATAATCAGCGCACAATATGGCCACCGGGCGATAGGAGGAGTACCTATCTGGCTTCAGCAGGGATACAAGAAGAGACTCCTGGAGGGAGGCTGTGAGCGCGCCCATATAAAAGGCCTCATTGAATACCTCAACTAGTCTAGATGGCGAGGCTGATCTAGAACCAATCATAATATTCAATTGGAAGCCCATCCAATCCTGGGGTCATATTGCAGGCCAGTTCATGTATTGCCTTCTTTATTTCAGCCACAGTGATAAGTTCGTATAGCTCCTCTCGTTCCAAGCTGTTGATGGAGGGCACGGGGTGGGGGTTAAGAAGCATCTGATTGCGCCAGGGGGTGGGCGGAAGGTGTCCTGTACAGCTCGGCATAAGATGGACTGAATGCTTGCAGTATAGCTGATTGGGCCCTCAAAATTGGGCCCATGTCAGGGGCGATTTCAGTGATTGGGGGAGTATGTGTTTCCTGCCGGGCTAAGCATGCTAGTAGGCAACTGGGTTTGTCCCCCTTAGCGTGCAGCCGGACTGTGCATTCTGTGATGTTATAACAGCTGAGGTGTTCTACCAGGGTAGCTTGTTGTTTCTAGGCATCCGTCAGGGCATGGCGCGCTGTGTCATCTGGGAGGGGGCAATTATTTAATGCAGTCACTGCCTCATCAGCGCCCGGAGGGCCCTAGTCAGCTCCTTGTGAACCCCAGCTGTGGTTTGAATGCAGAAGCCCCTAGTGACCATTGTGAAGGAATCCCACTCAACAGCATGGGTGCTGGCTGTACCGTGGTTTTCCTCAAAGTACTGTGAAATGTGGTTTAAATGGGTATCACAAAATACTGGGTCGTCTAGTGTATCTTTGGATCAATTCCAGGTAGGGACTGGTGGATGTGGAGTGCCCCACAGCGGCATGGTCGGACAGTACATGACCCAGGATGTCTGAGTGGAGAAGCTATGGAACTAGGCCCTGGGAGCACAGAAATCAATCCAACCGGACGTATAGGTTGTGCGGGACCGAGTAGTGGGAGTATAGGCCTAGGTGTGGATTATGTGTTCTCCACGCATCGAGAAGAGACCACTGTTGAATTGCTGAGAGTGTTGAAGAGCGGGGCGTGAAGAAGTGGGGGGTGGGAACGGTCAAGGGAGATATCCAGTACATTGTTTTAATCACCACCCAGTATCCATGGGATACCTACCCATTGTGCTAGGACTCGAGATAGGATAGTCCAAAACGTCATCTGCTCTGAGTTTGGGGCATATATACAACCTAGGAGGACAGGCTCACAGTCTAACAGGCCCTCAACAAATATGTACCATCCCTCTTTATCAATAACTGTGTTTTCATCATGTCTTTTACGTTATACAGGCATTCCCTTCAATGTTTGTTCATAATATAAATTTAAGGAATCAAATAACCCAGTGTTCAATGCCTGTCCCCTACATGCACTAGCGAATATATAACTAGGAACCAGGTCAATTACTGTAGGCCACACCCCAAAAAAATGTATCAGAAAGAATGGTTATTTTGAACATTAAATATAACAGTTAATTTCCATGTTCTCACCATATACATTAACATTGATATATAGTCATTGTACAGAATCATTATCATCAAGGCTTGCAACATGTCCCTCCTTATCATGATGATAACACAGTCTACCCACACTCAAATTCCATTATATTTAGTGTTCTGATGGAGAGAAGCATCATGCCCAATTGTTTGGGTAATAATTCCTGAGCCTCTTCTACACTGGACAACCTTCACATATTACCAGCATCCAGACCAAGGTAAAAAAACCATAAAGATTACAAAAAAATCAACTGGAGATGAAGAACGGGCGAGCAGCATCAGAGCGCGATGAAATGGGAGATGGGAGATTGATGGACCCATAAACACGGGAAGCAGGATAGTGGGTGGGAGCATTGGGGAGGGGGAGCAAAAGAGGACACGCCTGTCTGGGCTGGGGGAAGAGAGGAAACAGGGGAAAAGAGAAAGGAAACATATGCCATCACATGGAGGGTTCCATGCAAAAGAGTCCTCTCAGGAATGGAATGAAAGAATACAGGACGACCAGTCAAAGAATATGAGACCAAAATGCTCATCGGAGAGAGAGCGAAACAGGGAGGAAGTCATTGAATCAGGAGCAGAGAAGTGAGATAGACACGGTCGTCCTATCATTGACAAGGGCCTGACCCAAAACTCACTATATTGGAAACAACAGACAAATCTGGCACACAGAGAGCTAAAGCTGTCTGTATCTGAGCTAAAAAGGAACATAAGAGGAAAGAAGAAAGGAAGGCAAAAGATAATTTTGTCACTTGGAAAACTAAGCAGTCTTTTCATAACTTCCTTCTCCCTATACAGAGTCAGCGTCTTTGTGAAACATAGATTCCACGTAGCGATAGTGAGCAGTTGAGGACCATATTGACTTTAAAAAATGAACAAATTGTAAAATTTAAAATGAAACTGAAAATATGTTGGCTGGTTTAGGTGTGATGGGAGCAGAGTTTAGTCCTCCCTTGATATTAGTTTATAAAAACATTGTTCAAAAGACTAGAGAGCAGTGGGGCTGGCCCTCCATAGGAAAAATAACAGGTATATCAACAAATAGCAACTCCCATCCAACTAGGCTGATATGTGCTGGTGAATAGAGCATCACATTTTGTGGGTACAATAATTGTGGGGCCGATGCCTCCAGTACAATGTACGGTGTAACGTTGAAAATGCCAATTAAAACATATTTTTTAAAAAAGGGTTATTAGGCGTGATCAGCCTGCGTGGTGGAAGTATGAATAAAACTGTGGGGATGGAAGCAAGGATGGTGAGGTGGGGGTAAGGCAGAGTTATGGTCAATGAAGCATTAAAACACCGCCACTCTATGGACTGGCACCGCTTGCCTGCTCTTAAAAATGTAGCCACCAGAACTCTTCTCGGCATGCCTAGATGCTGCTCCACTTCCAGTGCCATTCGTCAGCTACATTGGCTACCGGTGGCGAGATGTGTGGAGTTCAAGTCCCTCTGCTTTGCTTTTAGGATCCTGAATTCCCCTTCCCCTGGTATCCTAGTGGGCCTGCTTTCCTCCTACACTCCCACTCGCCATCTTCGTTCGGTGGGCCAACACTTGGTGGTTGTCCACCGGGTCAGGAGGGCTCGCGCCGGGGGGCGCTCCTTTCGCTCACTGGCAGCTAGACTTTGGAATGCCCTCCCTGTACATATCCGGAGTATGGATAATTATCTGGCATTTCGTAAAGCACTGAAGACACATCTTTTTCCTCCACTTTAGGCCCTTTTCTGCAGTTTACGCCCTTTCTGTCGGCCTCTGTGGCTTGTAACTGTCCATTGGTCTGTTTTTCTTTCGTCATGTTGGGTCACCTTTGCTGTCAGCTGCCTCTATTGCTATCAGCGCCGGGACGCCCCTTTGCTGGGGCAGCTGCGTGCTTTACAAGACATCCTAACATAACATAACATAACATAACATAAAACCTTTTTCACTGGCCCTGCTTGAATGCAATCCCTTGAATTTTCGACTGGCCATGGAAACAAATTGATAGGGGTGCAACCTCCAGAGTTTATCACTCTCTTATTTATTTATTTTATTTAGAAAGTTTTATATAGCGCGTACATGATCCTTGTGGGTATCAGAGCACTTTACAATAGTTCAGAGACAAATAGAATCAATAAAATAATTGATGATTTGTACACATGGGCAGATAGAAAACGTACATTGCGAAAAATTAATCTTCAATTAAAGTCATTGCTAGAAAAAAAGTATTCACGCATAGCCCAAACCTCAGAAAAGCAGAGAAGGCAGGCAGGCACCTTTTATCTGAACACTGGGTTAAAGTTCTCTTAATTTTTTTTAAAAAACAGTGACCAGTGGGAGCCAACTAAAAATTGGGTAAAAACAAGGTTTTCATATTTGATCTGACACCACAGCAGTCCAAAGTAAAACGGGGATAGAATACACCATTTTTGTGTACAATCCAGATACAAGGTGGCAATATTTCAAAACAGACAATATAAAATGATTTCATTTTGTGCGAGTTAAGTTGTTGGTAACAGCAAGGAAACACTACTGTAGTCGGTGGTAAAAGCTGGGCGACAACTAAGGTTAGAGGTAAAGACAGGAAGTATGAGTGATGGTTAGCAGTGAGAGAAGGGCGAGTGAGCTGCAGACAGGGGTAAAAGCAGGGAAACCGGCGAAAGTTAGTAGTGCTAGCAGACGTAATCAGCTACGGGTTAGTCGTGACAGCAGGGAGAGCCAGATGCAGTTAGTGGTAAAAGTTCTAAGACACAGGTTGGCTGGACAACGCTGCATGCTAGGTAGGAGGGAGGCATGCCCTGCTTACACCCAGGAAACTAGTCATATCAGTGAAACTGTGACTAATTCGAAGTAAGGGGCTTATTTATAACCCGGTTTGTGTCGCTCTTGCGCCACGCAGCATGGTGCAAGAGCAATGCAAACCTTACGTCAGATTTTTGAAGCCATGCAAAGCCACTTTGCGTGGCTCTGAGTGGCTTAAAAGATCTGGAGTTACGAAACGCAGCTCACTGCGTTGCATTACTCTGCCCTGGGAAGGCGATCCATGGGCGTTGCACAGGGGTTCCCTCGCAACTCCTATAGATTTTGACGTATCACCAGATTCACAAGAACTTTTAAACCTGGGGATGCGTCACAATCTTATACCTGGCGAGGAGAGGCGTAACGAGGAGAAATATCTCTATTTCTCCTCGTTTCTTACTCTTTCTATCTGTGCTGCATTCTACAGCACAGATAGAAAGAGAAATTTGCACCCCCAGGATTATTTTGAGCAGGAAGGTGTCCGTTCCTGCACAAAAACAATCCTGCTTGCAACGCAGACACCCTTGTACCATAGTCCTAGGATGGCTGTGTTGTCGCCCGGCAGTCCATTGTGCACCAGTGCATGGGAAAGGACAGGAATGAGCCGTATTCCATTAAATACGGTGCATTCCTGACCTTCCCCTGTCACGCAGTGCAGGTGACTTGCTGCGCTGCACTGTGTCACAAAGTTCCTAATTGAGCCCATATGTATCTATAGCTGACCAACCTTACCCCAAAGCATCTTTGGAAGGCGGGCAGGGCTCACTCCACACTATTCACAAGGAGTCACAAGGGAGCTGGTGGATGGCCACACATGATATGGCCATGCCTCAGAATTCTTTTAAGCGGTTTATAGCCACATTGACTGATGTATTGAGGAGGCCAGTGAACCTTTTGTAGTGTTGTTATGTCATAGGTTAGCCTCTGTAGGAAGGGAACATTATCATGTCAGTAGTAGAATGTTTCTAGCAAAATGTTTCTATGTAAAAGCTGGAATGTTGGGGGAGAATTATATGCCAGTTGAAGAGGTGACTGTATAACACTTCCCTGGTGTGGCACTTTCGCTGTAAGAAACTAACAGCTTTTACTATGCTTTCGATTTGTTTTCTGTTTGTCTGCTGGAGGAGACACCACATCTTACCTGGCGAAGAGAAGGAGCTGCCACACAACCCATGTACAGTGTGAGGACATCGGCTGTGACTGTCGGAAACCGCAAGTTTTTTTTTTTTCCCTTATTTGGAGGCTCTTGTTCTTGATCCCAGCAGGCGTCATGTGAGTGGTGAAAGAAGTTGTTGTGAAGGGTTCTTGCCTACATTTAGCAGTGGTATGGGAAGCATCGTAGCGTTGCTCGCTATGTGTGCAGTTAGTATTTGCCGGCTCAGTTGTTACATTAAATTGGGGCTGCAGTGTTGCAGAGGGAAATCTTTGCGGCTACGTCAGGCACTTCCCAGGCACCATTTTGGTTTGGGGCAGTTGCTCTCATCCAACACAGCGGTGACATTATTCTGGTTCTTCTGAACTACACAGTGAACTTAGCATCTACCTTACACACAGCCCGGCCGCCATTTTACTTTGGGTCTGCAGCATTTTGCGTCCAGCCAGTCATTCTTAATCAAGTATTGAGTATTTTGCAAGAGAAGGGGTGATCCTGGAAATAAAGTAATGTGAACTTTGTAAAAACAAGGTCTGGCCTGGGGCTGTTCTCACACAAAGTTATGGTAATGTTGAAAATACAATTAGATATGCTTCTAGGGGTTTGAGAGAGACAGAGACCCACGTTTCCACCATCGAAAAAGAATTGTTGGCCTGTTGGTGGGCCATTCACAAATACAAACCATATATTTGGGGCACTAAATTCACTGTGAAAACAGATCATAAACCTCTGGTAGCTAGCCTGAGTGGTAGGAAAATTAAAGAACAGACATCTAGCATTTCCAGACTGTCTGCTAAAATGTTGCAGTTTCATTTTGATATAGTGTGCATCCAAGGGGCAAAGAATGTAAGAGCTGACTTTCTGTCTAGGTTTGCATCTGAAATGTGTGGATGATGTCGAGGATCAACTGGATGAGAATTGTTTGATTGCTGATTTGGATCTGGAGGATATGTGTGCTATTTCAAAGTCTGAGTGGAAGGCCAAAATGTTGCCTGATCAGACCCTGAAGTTAGTCATTATGTATGTGACTAATGGGTGGCCCACAGAAAAATATTTTGAGAACTCTTGCCAACCTTTTTGGAAAGAGTGTGATGAATTGTCAGTGGCAGCTGGGCTTTTGTTCGGAGCAGAGATATTAGTACTTCTTGTTGGTTTGAGGACTATGTTGATCAAGGTAGCTCATGAGGGACATTTGGGTTGCGCTTTTACCAAGTGAGCGTCAGTACAAACATTGTGGTGGCCCTTAATGAATAAAGAGGTTGATCACTTTGTTGGTGAGTGCAGTAATGTGCCAATTCAGAGAAAAGCCTGGTAGTAGAAATTACCCCATTACAGCGTATTGACTGCCTTGTCTAGTGCTTGGGAGTAGGTTGGTATTGACCTGGTAGGCCCTTTCAATAAGTCAGCTGGTCAGTTCTGGTTTGCGTTGGTGGTGGTTGATCTTTATTTAAAATGGCCTGAGGTTAAATTTGTTGCTGAGCCGAATGCCAAGGTTGTCATTGAATTTTTGAAAAATATTTTCTTCCAAGAAGGGTTTACACAATTTCTGGTTTACTTTTAATGGTGTACAGTTTCTAAATGATGAAGTAGAGAGGTCTTTTAAATCTGAGGATGTTAAGCATTTAAAATCAGCGCTATATCATCCCCAAACCAATGGTCAGGTGGAGCGCATGAACTGAATGTTAATTCAATGTATTCAGTAGGCTATTGCCAACTAGTGTTTTGTGCTCAACGTGGTGCCTTTAATTTATGGTTTTACCATATCAGTCCCCATTCTTCTACTCAGGTGTCTCCAATCGAGTTGCTGAGGGGAAAGAAACATGCTACCAAGGTATGCCCGAGGTGGATGAGTAAGTGGGTAAAATTGGCATAGAACTGCATTATATAGATGCCAAAGTTAAACAGAAATGTAGTGGAAGCTCAATCCAAGCAAAAGGAAATGTCTGACAGTTGTAAGCGTGTAAGTGAGGTCAAGAAGGGTTGTTATATGAAAAAGGGTGGTAAATAGTTCAGTGGTCCTGTTTTGGTGGCCAAGGTATGTGGTAACATGGTCAGAGTTAATGGTTCCAATTGAATGGAATAACGGAAGAGTGGTGAAATGCAGGGTTAGTGCTGGTTCAGGAAATTTGAAGGTTAATAATGGTTGCAGTCTGAGTGGAGCTAGGCATGAAGATGTTTCTAAGGGATTTTCTTCTCAAGGGATGAGAATAAGGATGCAGAGTGTGAGCCTAATGGTCAGCAAAGTAACAGTGTTGAAGATCGCAGAAGCAGTAGAGTCAGACAAGTGCCACTCAGGCTCAGGAAGTAGCCCGTGCTTCATGATTTGTTGCATTTTTGATTCTCTACTCCTGTACTTTTTCCTGGATATCAGGATTAAAGTTTAGAGGGTCGTTGTTTTCTCCCTCTTGTTTTGTAATAGGTTAGGTTTAAGATTATTTATAAGGCTGTGATAGATTCTTGTTTAATTCTAATGTTTTTTGGTAATGTTTTCCATATTTTATTTTCGATTTTATGTTTTTTTTTCCAGAAATGCTTTTTCAGTTTACCTAAGGGGAGAACTAATATAGTGTTGTTATGTCAGACGTTAGCCTGTGTATGAAGGGAACATTCTCATATCAGTAGTAGAATGTTTCTAGTAGAATGTTTCTATGTAAAAGCTGGAATGTTGGGGAAGGATTCTATGCCAGTTGAAGAGGGACTGAAGGTGACTGCACAATGCTTCCCTGGTGTGGCAGTTTTATTGTAATAAATTATCAGTTTTTACTATGCTTTCGATTTGTTTTCTCTTTGTCCTTTGTAGGAGAAAGCACACCTTTCCCCTATGGTGTGCCTTTTGGGGATAATGGAGCATGTGGGAGCCGAAGGGGGAGATAACACTAGTAGGCACTGACACTCTGCTGGGAATCAGGGACATTGCTAAACACTGGAGGTCAGAGACCACCTCTCCCCCATTTTACTGAGCCAGTTGGAGAGGCATTGACTGGTTTGCGAAACTGGAGAAGCCTATATATATGGCCAGAGGCTGCCCTAACAAACCCATAAAAAACTTGGGAATTATGTTCATCTGTGTGTTGTGCTCTTAGATTTCACAGAAGTTTCAATTACTGTATTAGAAGTGTGACCTGTCTTAAGAACAATGGCCCACAACAATGGAGGATATTTTGTCACTCTTCAGTTAATGATTATCTTGAAAATATCAATGCAAATATTTCATTAAAAACTCCTGTTTCTAAGTTTTTATGTTATCTCTATATTGGGGAAAGGAAAAATTAGTATTCTGTGCATGAGTGCACCATCCCAGTAGTGTGCAATGGCATGCCATACAATCTCGCTCTTCGCCTCCACTACACTTTTGGTTGTACCCTGCTCAAACAATTTCGCAGTAACAGTTCATTTAACCTGGGGTAGTGCACTCACTTTTATCTTTTAACACAGGTTCTGCTGTGTTTCAGAACTGTCATTAAGTGGTCTTTCATCGCCTTTTTGAGGAACAATCACCATAGCTTCCCCCCTCACTGGTTACTGCACATTGCAGCTATGTCTCTAACTCCTAAGACCATGTAGCAATTAAACACATATTGGCTGGTATAGTGTTTGTATTGGCCAAAAACAAGTATCTGAAATTCATAGCAGTAGGTTGCTCAATAGCAAGTTTTACATTTTGAGGGGGGTTTGAGTGTTTTGGGCAAAGAAATGTCTGAAAATATCCACATCCCAAAGATCGTTCTTTCTCGGTCACAACCCTATTAAGAAGACCCCCCATATGCTTTGTATGTTGCTTCAACTTCGCGTCCCGCTCCACAAACTTTACGGCCCAGTGATGGGTAATATACTGCAGCTCACCTCCCAGGCACAAAGACCTAGTATACTCTTCAATGTCAGCAGAGCAGAGCACAGAGGCGGAGAGGCCTCCGTGGAATGCCATTCCAAGCCCCATCCTCACTTCCCACTATAAGTGGCGGGGTGTGCCGTAGCACTCGTAAACACATGGATGGGAAGTGAATCACTCCCCATCTCTGTACCCTCAATGTTAATGTCTCTTGGTCTGTGTTTTTGTACACCGAGCCCATTTTCCAACAGTCTGGAAATCCCAGCCAAGGTACCCTTCTTGATTCATTCTGCGGTCGCTTAGCGAAGCCGCAACACTTTTTCATGCTAACCTCTTCTGCTAGCTGGCATGACTGACGCGGAGCACCAGGGAAGCATGTAACCCCGCCACACTGTGCCAGAGAGAGTCTGTCTGATGAGCTCACAGATGTCTGTTATGAGATGTCAATCTTCATTATTTTACTAAGCTTTGCCTTGGTGGTGGGTTCTGGGTTACTTTTTGTCTTGTGTATGTCAATGCCCTTTGGCCTCATGTGTGGGCCTTCTTGCTCCAACACAGAAAAAATCCATGCCAGTTGTTTGTGATGACCACTTACTATGAAAATGAGTGACTTTCAGATTTGTTGAATGTAAGTGTATCTTGAGTGGAAATCCTACAAACTTTGTCTGAATCTGGGCAGTCCACACCTAGACATAGCGAGCCTCTCGTGGCTGCGAATGTGCTGGTGGTTGAGCTATCCAACTTGAGACTGAGACGTTGAACAAATATGTTATTCCACACATAGTGGGCATGCGTCCATGTAACTTGAGTGCGACTGAGTAAACATTTAGCAGACTACTAGACCGTGTAGTCGCTTTTTGCTGGGCTCATATAGTATGATCCACTTTAAAGTTGAGTTGCCTCCCTACAATTATTGAACCCACCTTAACTTCTACAGTTAATGACAGCCCACCCATTTCTATAAACAGACAACCCCACAAGGTCTTGCAAGAAACGTCTCACATGTTTCTTGAGCAAGACCTAATTTAGTGTTGACTCAATTATTTGAATTAGACATTCCTCAGTCTCAATTTAGAAACATATTTAATAATGAAAATGTGTATAGAAAATATTAGTTTGCCCTTGTTTGATTTATTTTTTATTCTCATTAGTAATTTGGCTTTCGACTTGGGATACACCTTAAAATAAGTGACCTAATTATTTTAATTTATTATTGTATCATTTACTCTCAGAGTTCACTTGAAAGTGCTCTTGATTATAATAAAATACTGTATTATCCTAATCATGATATAAAAACGGGGCAAACACACATTCATTAATAAAACACAGCACATCGAACCACTTTTATACAAGATATTCAATAACAAATAGGGCAAGTTTCGTTTGTTAGGTCTCGTCTACCAGAGAGTGGAAACTGTTGACTAAAAAACCTATTGTAAGCTTACAGTGGGCTCAGAGCCTTCTCATTGCTTATCATCGGTTAGCTTTCTTGTCACTCTCATTTGCTTGCTTTTTATTAGTCAGCTTGTGTGCGCTTTACTTCCTCTTCTTGTGTTTGTCCTTCCTCTGGAGCATGAGTGTATTACTTGTGTCCTTCCACTTCTCACTTTTGAAACACTACTTTTTTCTCTTTGGTTAAGTAATCCACGAAAGTGCATGTGTTTTCCAGCTGTCTCACTCTGGTACTGCTCTTCCCCTCTCTGAAGCTCTTTGTGTTGCTCTGCCTCACCTGTTTGCTTCTCCCCCGACCCCTTCATGTTGTGCTCACCCTCATGTGCTTCTCCCTGCATTGCTGTCTTGCCCATGTGCTTCCCCGCAGCTCCACGTTCCTCTGTCTTGCACTTGGGCTTCTCTTTTCACCTCCGGCGCTCCACGCTCCTCTCTTTCTGCTGTGTTGCTCCCCCGCCCTCTGTATTGCTTTCCTCACCCATGCTCTCTGTGTTGCTTCCACCCGGCCCGTCCTCCGTGTTGCTTCGCCCAATCTTACTTCACCCCCAGGGCCGGACTGGCCGTAGCGGGCACCGGGCGTTTCCCCGGTGAGCCGCCAGGGTGGGGGCCGTTTTTGTTACCGGGGGCCGGCATTATCGGACCCCCGGTAACAAAATCCGCCACCCAGGGTGGGCCGGCCGAGCAGTTTGCCAGGGCCGATTTCGGTTCCCAGTCCGGCCCTGTTCACCCCCTCCACATTGCTTCCATCTCCACCCGCGCTCGTCGTGTTGCTTCCTCTCACCCATGAGCTCCATTTTGCTTCTCTCACCTGTGCCTCAAAAAAATGCTTTTGCGCTACCTTAAAAATTGTTAATTACCGATCCAACTGGGATCGGTCAATAAGTAGAAGAAAAGCACCTGCCTCATTTTCTAGGTACACACGTGCATATTGTGCAGGCCTACAAAATTAGGTGGGTGGAAGAGTCGTAGCACCTTTTTTTGTTTACTGTTTAGCCATTCTGTACTGCAGTACTAAAAACCATTGGCAAAGCCAATAAGCAGCAATCACGCTACCCTAATGGCTTTGTCAATGTTTGTTTTATATTTTAGCAGCCCTTAAATCAATGCTAGTGACTAAGTATGAGATTTATATATTATCCAAGCATTTTTTCTGTCAGACTCTGCCCAGTCCTACCGTACGCCTATCTGAGGGCCCGATTTACCATGCCCTCTGTAAAATTGCCAAAACTACGATATATACTGATGGAGATTAGTTCTTCATTTTTGATGACAGAGCATGCCTTGGGAATGTCTGACTTTGGACATTGGCCCTCTAATACATGGCGGACCCGCTGTTTTTGTGGGCTCAGCTTGTGCCATGGAACTGAAAGCTGCATTCGGAAACGAAGGCTGATGACCTGGAGCCGTATTATGCAATGCGGCGCATTTTCATTGTTAGTGCCGGGCGCACCTTTCAAAAGGTGTGGTTGGCGCTAACAAGGAGAGTGCGCAATATTACATTGAACTTGTGCTGCCCTGGGGGCAGCGCATTCAAGTGAAATACGGAGCGGCTGCTTCAAAACTGCTCCGTGTTTCACTGTGCAGGCGGCAACCCTCCTGCACTTTTAAGGGGGATTAGAGATACCCTTGCAGGCGGATGCAGTAAGAGACTGCACCTGCCTGCAAGGGGATGTCTGGAGGGTCCATAGGACCACTTTTCCCCCTTCCAGAGGGCTGCTATCAGGGGGCGCACTGACAGTACGCCACATTTTAAGTGGTGCACTGTCAGTGCGCATCCTGGCAGCTTCTCATTATATCGTATGGGATTTATATTTGGGCAGAATGAATATATGCCACAGTCATGATGGAGTAACCCGTCTGCCAAGATCTAAATCAGGCCCTTTGTCTCCAGAGCAGGGAATAACAATGTGGACCTGGAAGTTCCAGGTCATTTTCCACGCGGTTCTCCTCGATTGTAGGGACAACTCCACTTCCCAAAAGCAGGTGGTAAATGGAAGTGGAGTTGTCCCCAGAAGTCAAGGTGGGGGGGGAGGGCAATGTGAGTCGGGTGGGTGTTTTGAGGTCGTTTTGGGTTTGGACAGGCTCTGTACTGGCTAGATAATGATACCTCTGTGTTGTTGGTGTGATGGGCGTTCCTCCAGCCTCTGATCCGGACCCACACTCAATTTTACCTGGTGCATCTCTGTCCCGTAAAATTGCCCCAGTGCGGCGACACCGCCCACTTGGGACTGGCAGTAGTGAGTGGTATCCCCCCAGAGGTTACATGTCTATGCACCCTAAATATGGCAGGCGGAATGCTCCTGCTCTGAAGCTTGTTTTTCTAACCAGAGCAACTGTTATGTTTTTTTCAGAGATTATCCGGTTATTTATTTAGAGTTTTATATAGCACGAACTAGACCCGAGATTACATGAGCACCAGTTTCTGTTGCAGAAAGACACATTCATTTTTGTTAAGCACGGGGAGATTAAGTGATTTGCCCAGAATCACAGGATGTTGAGCGTCGTTGCCGAGACTCGAACCCGGTTCCCCACTCGACCCTCTAGCCATAAGGCTACATCCTCTCTCCGTTAGATATCGGCATCTGCAGACAATGCAGTGTTTTACTACTAATCTTTCCTAGACACATTTCATTATTGCTCATTTCTTTCTTTACACGGAGCCTGTGTAAATTTAAAATCTTATGTTTTGATTTATTGTTTCCAGTAGTCCAGTAAAAAATATTAAAACCTGGACGGTTTAGATTTTAGACTGGCTTTACACGATTATCGCTTGCTTCGTTTATGATTTGACCAAAACCATATTTTTTATGTGAAATCTGCCACCAATGACACACATTTTGCATCGCTTAACCTGTGCCCATTTCAAAGTTTCTTCGTTGCAGAGGACATGATATTTTAGGTTTCCTTCCTAATGTAAGGTATGGGCACTCAGCATGCAAGACTAGTTTCATGACAAGAAATTATTCAAATACTGTGTGAGATATTTAGAGGGTGGGCATAGTGTGTTCAGGGGAAATGTTTTAAAGATTCACGGTAGCCCATCAGTTATGATGTGCCATACTAGACATTATCATCTGGGGATACGGATGTCTGCTTCCCCCTGCTGGACATAAATATCACTACACGCACGAAACCTTCGGTGATGCACATCTTGGCCCCACATGTTTTCAATTACAGAGGTTTTGGTAAACTTAAATATATCTGCCAGATAAGGGAGGGCTGGACTGGTCCCCTGATAAAGTATTCGGAAATGGAAGTCCACTGCCTTATTATGCAAAATAACATTTACATACGGAATAAACATATTCAGATTTATGGGGTAAACTAACAAAACACAGGTTTTGGTAAACTCAAATATATATGTCAGACATGGGAGGCCTGGGCTGGGCCCCCAGGTAAAGTATTAGAAAATGGAGGTGCACCGCCTTATGCAAAATAACATTTACATACAAAAGCAACATACTCAGATCTATGGGGTAAACTCACAAAATTAATTCACAATGATTGTAATTGCCAATGTTAATCAAGTGGTGAAAGCTTAAAGGTATCAAGTAGGGGAAAAAGTTGTTCATCTTGTGGGTTGGAGATCCTGGCGAATGCACGTGACTAAATAACTGTTATTCTGGGCAGGTCTCCGGTGCCTCAGATTATGAATATATAAAGCATACATGTTAAAAACGTTTAATACAATGGGGTGTCTTGTCCCTGTGCCATACTAGTTTGTGTAATCTGGGCCTCAACTATGTGTACATATTCTTACATTCAGGATTCTTCCCCTACAATAAAATAGTTCTATGACAATCCTATGTTCTTCAAACATGGCTGCCTCTAGAACCAGTGCTTTAAATGGGCCGGTACTCACCGGTACTGAGTACCGGCACTTCTTAGATTTATCCCCCTGAGTACCGGCACTTCTCTTCTGCTGAGGAGAGTACCGGTACTCATCAAAAGGTAGGCTTATTGGCTGTGAGTGCTGGTGAGCCGGAGTGGAAGGTGTCTCTGGCAGCCAAGGCGCCACTTCTGTTTCCCTGATCTGAGCCCCAGCTGAGCTATTCAGCTGGGCTCATTTGAATAATTGCCGGGTGCTCACCACATGCTGTGTTTGACAGAGCAGGGTCCGGTCAGGCCCTGTGCTGTCAATCACAGTCACACTATCCTGTGCATTTGTGCAAACACAGGCATCATGGCAGTCCCCTTGCAGTGGCAATCAGGCTACGACCAGTCCGGCCTTGGTGGCAATTAAAAAAGCCATGGTAGGTGAAGAGTATAACATGGCTTTCATCATACCCAAGTCTTTTGTGTGCCTGCTTATGTTTGTGTATTTGCCTGCATTCGTATGCCTGTTTTTTGTAAGAAAAAAGTGAGAGGAAGAGAGAGAGAGAATCAAAACACTCTCAGGAGGTATTTTAAAGAAAATGGGTGGCACTTTGTCTGTACATGTCTGCTCCGCGACAAAGATTCATAAATAGCATAGTAGGGAGGGTTGGTGGGCGGGTGAGTGAGTGGATAGTTGAGTGAACAAGGGTGGATGTATAGATGGACGGATGGATGAATAGATGGATGGATGAGTGAAAGCATGGATGGCTGGGTGAAAGGGGGTGGATGATTGGATAAAAGGGCGGATGATGGGTGGATAAGTGAAAGATTGGATGGATGAATGAAAGGGAGGGAGGATGGATGAAAGGGTGGATGATGGATGACTGAAAGGAGGGATTGAGTGAAAGGGTGGATGGAATGAAAGGGTGGATGGAATAAAGGAGTGAAAGGGTTGATGGATAGATGAGCGAAAGGATTGATGAATGAGCGAAAGGGTGGATAAAGAGATGGATGAGTGAAAGGATGAATGGATAGGTTTTGAGTTGGATGGATGGATAGGTTTGGATATGAAGGGTGGACAGACGGAATGGTGAAAAACTGAATGATGGATGAAAGACTGAATAGACGACAGAATGTAAAGGTTAAGTGGTGGACATCAGCAGGTAAATGGTAGGATGAAAGGATGAATGGATAGATCTATGAAAGAGACAAGAGATATCTTCTGGGGAGGGTCATGATGATTTGCTTCATTTGCTTTGTGCCATAAGAGCTTTGGTTCGAAGTAGGGGTATTTTCAGTTTCTTCCAACTCACGTGCTGAAAAATATATAGTATTGTGCCAAACAACAGCAGTATGGCATTAAGAAGGTGCAACTATTGCAAAAAAAAGGAAATGTTAACATATTATAGCATTTCTCTTTCATTTTGTGTAATGAGTTAACTTGCTTTGTTTATATAAACACATTTCTCGTGTTTTGGTATGTGCTGCAACTAATATAGAAGTCGTTAAGTATCATCATGTCTTGCCTTTAGCCCCCCCCCCAGCCCCGCCCCCTCACAACACATCTAGCTCATTTTAATGAGTACCCATAGCTGCCAAGGTTTCAGATTGCTATGTGTGACATTTTCATATTTTCAGTGTAATTATGAGTGACATTTCCACAAATATGAGTGACACTTTTTCACAAGCAAAATCAGGGAATGAAGACGAGGAAAACACAAATAGCAGAAATAACACCCATCTGAGCAATGAGAAACTCTTAACTTAGCTGCTGCAAAGCACTAGAAATGGAAGGGCAATAACGTAGTGCCCTTCACGACTAGACCACCCTAACTGGCTGTGTGAGGCCCCAACAAACTCTTACCCTGAAGCAAGTGGTCCACGGCCCAGTTGGCACGCCGCTACATGCCCAGCAACGGCGTAGGCAGCAGCCGAGATGAATAGCCTGTCACTGCATGATGCACAGCAGCACTTAGTCTCTGCGACTGCAGACTGTTCTTCTCCGACTGCAGGCAGGCTGCTGACACACTCGTCCCCGGGCCCCGCTTGGCCGCAGGTTTAGTTTGCGCCGCCGCCCGCGTACATCACCGTCTGCCTCTTCTTGCGCGGCGGGCGTCCATGAGTCCAGTGTCTGTGTGTGACTGTCCGACCTGGCACTGTGTCGCCGCGCCGGGCGGGTGACAGTGTGAATTCAATGGGGGTCATGCCGCGCGCCAGCGGTGGTTGTCACTCCTCGGCGAGTCTCCGCGCCGGTCTGGGCTGGCAACGCTAATTTAATTTGCGGCGCTGGGCACGAAGACACAGCAGTGCTGCACGCCACGGCGGGGACGACTCCCTGACTCAAATTGAGTCCCCCGCCGATTCTGCCTCTCTGTGCTCACTTCCTTCGGACGTGACGGCAAGCCGGTCACATCATTACCATCACGCCCCTGGAGTGCCTGGCTGTGTGAGCCAGTAGCATTTACTGCTGAGAGGGCGGCCCCGCCCCCTCCCCCCTTATTGGCAGCAAGAGCAGTGTGTGTGTCAAAGCCGTGCGGCAGGAATATAGAGCCAGGCAGGCGGAGGCACGATTGTTACATTGTAGCCGCGCCGCTCTCGAGCAGAGTCAGATCATGATGCCGCCGCGCCGGTGATTAACTTTATGAACTTGTTACAGCCCAGAGCAGCTGCTGGCAGTGGCAGCACGTCTCTCCTCGGAGCAGTAGAGCCCTGCACAGGCGCCGCCGGTGGCGCGAGCTGGCGAGTGCGGTGATGCGGAACACCGCACTGAAATGCGTGAGTGTCACACCTGGTGCGTGATACTTGGCAGGTCTGAGTACCTGCACTTATTTTTTCCCATTGAAAGCACTGTCTAGAACCTTCTGCACAAGAACACTCATACAGACATCCATCTGCATGATGAGACAAATACACACAAAAATAATAAACCCAAGGCACGCACTTGTTCATAAAGAACACAGTGCCGCAATAAAAGCTTTTCGGACTAAATAACACCGGCACACTACTTGCGCGCCTACATCACTCCTGCGAGGGAAGATGATTACGTACATATAGATGAGCACATTGACAGCCTGTGCAGGTGGGGTCAAGTTCAAGATGGCGTGCCTTGCACAAAAGCGGTACCTGCATGTACTCCTGAATACAAACAAGATATGAGTTGTGTTTCCAGTGGCTGACCTGTCGCTGAGAAAGGGGGGGAAGGTTACTGCAAAAGAGTGAAATAACTCCAAATTGGAGACGTAGCAGCAATCAAAGAGGGCGACTTCTGCTGGAAACATGCAGCCTTTTAAAAGAAGCGACAATGCTTAGTGTTGAACAGATACAGCAAGACCAAGGAAAGCCAACGTATGTTAAAAAGAACCACTTGACAATGTATGTGCTTATGAGTATTTTTGAGTGATGGGGGGGGGGGGGCAACTCCCAAGTCCCCTGGAAAGTAATTGTAACAAGCTTGCAAAAGTTTAACCAATACTACGAGGCATTCCTGCTTGAAAATGAACACTGTATGCACCCTCGTATTCCTGTTTTTCTCTGGGCCCCAAGCAATCTTCTGGTAGCCTTTGTTAGGTAGCAATGACCAGTCCATGCCCTGAGCTCTGAAAGACCCAGAAACTGTGTGCTTTCAGCCATGTCTTTACATTGGTGGCATTCCCCCCCCCCCCATGTCCTGGGAGCGAGACATTTAATAAAATAGCTCAGACCCTTCTTATTGCAGTGTCCTTCTTGGGGTTCATTATGGAAAGGGTTTCATGGGGTTTTTCTTTCAGTCTGTGTGGTTCTTTTAGTTGTTTTGTGTTCGCCGTCGATGAATTATCTTTTTCTTTTAATCATAGTCTATTTCTGTATTTTTACAAATCGAATTTAGACTTTCTGGTTCTCCGAACAGCCGGAACAGCCTCGCTTCTGCTTTAGGAAAAAGAGAAAGAAGAAAAGTCAAATTGCTGGGCTTCAGGGTGAAGACCGTTTGCCAGGTTGTGGCCTCACTTGCACGTAGACCTTATCAAGGAGAACAGGCAGTAATTCACGAGCATGGACGCCCGAGGCCGCGCACGGAGCCTGTTGGCTGTCGGACGTCATGTTTTTTTTCCTATGTGTAGATCCATGAGTCGTGTTATGAAATAGCGCAACAACCGCTGAGTTATGGCGGTCAGGCCGGAAATGGAGGGAACACCAGGAAATGATTACACGCAGTTTATGACGATGGCCTCTCTTCTGTCCAATCCCAGCTTGTCGGAGTATTTTTTATTCCACACTGGAAACCACAGCCATGGAAACCCCCAGAAATAGGATATTACACACAGAATTTACAAGAATTGTGAAGTGACAGATCAGTGGCAGGTTAAAAACACAAACTACCGTGTGTCCTCGTGGCAGCAGTGAGTGAGTTATTTACTGCTCTCTAGGCCTGGAGCACGCGCCTGCTTTTCCCTTCATGGCTCGCCAGGTCTCGAGCGCTATGGTGTTTGCCTTTTCATGGATTATGGGTGCGGAAGAGCCATTTGGCTCGAACCTTCCTCATGGAAGGGCAGACTCACTCCGCTGTGTCTTCCTGCTCTGATGCACTCCAGAGGCGTGGGAACGGGCAAGGCTGAATAGACCGTGTGCTGGCAGCATGGAATGGAACACATACATATACATATACATATATATATATATATATATATATATATATATATATATATATATATATATATATATATATATATATATATGAAGGTCAAAGAGACCATCTCAGCGTTTTTACACATATTTTCTCGAGGGTATCTCTAGTTTGTCTACTTACACCATTTGTGGCAAACAAAAGTGCCCGGCATTTTGCCTACATGAAGTCTTATTGTCCTAGGTTGATCAATCAATCAATGATTTATAAAGCGCAGCAAATCACCCGTGAGGGTCTCAAGGCGCTGAAGTAGCTACCTGCTAGGTCGTGATCTGGTCATTCGAACAGCCAGGTCTTGAGTCCTCTCCTGAATTGCTGGAGCAATGAGGTGGTCCTGATGTGCAGGGGCAGGTCGTTCCCAGTTTTGGTTGCTAGGTATGAGAAGGAACGTCCTACGCTGTTGCTTCGAGCAGACCCAATGGGTGTCTGAGAGGAAGAGGATGGCTGATCGTAGGTGTCTGGTCGGCTGATGGAAGGTTATGCATTTGTTGATATATGCTGGTCCTTCGTTGTGCAGGACTTTTTATGCCTGGGTCAACATCTTGAACTGGCATCTCTTCTGGATCAGGAGCCAGTGTAGCTTCATGAGGTGGGGTGTGATGTGTGTACGTCTTGGGAGGTCGAGGATGAGTCTTGCCGTTGAGTTTTGTATTGTCTGTAGTCTCTTCAGGAGGCGTGCTGTGATCCCTACGTAGAGTGTGTTCCCGTAGTTCAGCCTGCTGGTGACGAGGGCCTGCAAGATGGTCCTTCTGGTGTTGACTGGGAGCCTCATTAAATCAAAAAGACCTGTGCACGTAAGGCTCCTCTACTTTGAGAATCAAACATGGCAAACATATCCACCCCGGATAACACGGAGCCGGGGAAGAGTCAACCGTGAGTGATATAGTGGTCAATTTATCTGACCATATTTTGACTATCAGTGAGATCAGAGTTTTAAACAAAGGGTTGGGGTTTGTTCCAACTCCCAATCATGATATGTTTAAATGTAGGGTTGAATTTCAGGAGACCATGAGAAAAATAAAACTTAAAAAGTTTTTTGCAAATCAACCCCAAGATCCCCCTTCTCTTTTCAGCACTACACTAAAAAGCCATCCCAATTCTGTCCATCAAATGTGATGGTGGGCCCTGAAGTTTTGGTATTTGAAAATAAGGTCCTGGAAGATATTACAGCACTAGAACAAACGAATAGACAGAAAAAATTTAACAACATGAGTCAGGAGGACTGGCGAGCAGTTAGGAGTCTACAGAATAATCACTTGCTTACTATAAAATCTGCTGATAAGGGCGGGGCAGTGGTCAGTCATGAACACTGTGGACTATGATACTGAGGTTTTGAGACTTCTGGGTGCACGCAATAATTACCAACCATTGGTGCGTGACCCAGGGAATGAACTTCAACATCTGATTAAAGAAATGGTAGGAATAGCTAAAGAAAAAAGATGGATTACAACAAAAGAAGCCGAGTTTCTGATAAATAATAAACCAAGAACACCGGCATTTTATATCCTGCCTAAAATTCATAAACCGCAACGTCCTCCACCTGGTCGCCCTATAGTGTCTGGGATTCAGTCGGTTTTAGAACCGCTTTCCCAGTTCTCGGACTTTTTCTTAGAGAATCTGTGGTGAATCAAAGATCTTTCATTCAGGACACCACTGATGTTTTAAATGTGCTGGAAGATACCCATTTTGACTCTTCTTGTGAATTCTTGGTCACAATTGACATAGAGTCATTGTATACCTGTATACCTCAAGATGCCGCGCTGGTGGCAGCAGCGCGAGCCTTGAAGGAACAGGAGTGGTTCTATGATACACCACAATCTTTTGTTCTTCAATGCATTGAACTGGCACTAACTCGCAATTATTTTTGTTATAAAAATGACCTGTATTTACAAACTACAGGTACTTCTATAGGCGCAATTTTCAGCGCCAAGTCTGGCTCTGTATATATGTAGGCCAGTTTGAGGAGCATTGCGTGTATCACCAGTCTAACCCCTTCCAGAGGAATATTCGCCTCTGGAAGAGGTATATAGACGATGTGCTATGCATTTGGGTGGGTAGAGAGGAGTCCCTGCTCGAATTTCTCAATTGGCTAAATGTCCAAGATACAAGCCTCCGTTTTACCTGGACATATAGTAACCAAAAAGTTGTATATTTGGACTTGGACATTATGGTGGAGAATGATACACTGTGTACAAGGGTACATCAAAAATGACTGACAAAAACTCCCTCTTGCATTACCATTCATGCCACCCGAGGGCCTTACGTGATAATTTGCCGGTGGGGCAGTTTCTGCGATACCTGCAGGAATTGCTCCAGTACGGCATCTTATCTAGAACAGTCAGAGGGATTATGTGAAAGATTGAGGCAGAGAAGTTACCCTCACAAAATTGTGAATCAAGCAAGAAAAAGAGCGCTTAATACCCCACGTAGTGCCCTTTTGGAAAATAATGTAAGGGAAAAGGACGACTGTTTACCAGTTGTTATGACTTTTTATCGATTGGCAACCCAGATTAGACAATCAATAAGGAAACACTGGATGTTACTATCCACAACTGACTTCAAAATGCCACCCCCAAGGTTTGCTTTTAGAAGGTCCAGCAATCTTAAGGATAAATTGGTACATTCCCGTTTTAAACCATTACAGAAAGAGACTACAGTCCCTCCGGGGCATTATCCTTGCTTGACATGTTCAGTATGTGATTTGACAAAAAAGACGCTGGAGGTGGTTTTGCAATCTGGAAGAACATGGTATTTGAACCAGTTTAGTAACTGTAATACGATGAATGTCGTATATAGGTTGACATGTCAGTGTGACTACAGTACATAGGGCTCACCACAAGGAAGATCAAAGTGAGAATACAGGAACATCTTAGTACTATAAAATTAGGAAAATTGACGACTAAACTAGTACAACATTGTAATGAACATAAGCATTCCTTCACATGGGTGGTACTAGAAAAAGTAGGGAGGGACCCATATAGTATAGATAGGGTCCTTGCTACTAAAGAGGCGCGCTGGATTTTTCAGGAAAAATGTGATCAGATTGGGTTGAATGACTTTATTGAATGGAATAAAGTCAGAAACTAAACATTTTTGAAAGCGGTGTCTGTATTTTTTGGTATTTGAGAGGGTGAGTTCTTTCAGTGCTTTCCAGTGTTTCGGGCTTCATTGTATAAAAACGGCTGTGTTAAAAACATTGTGGAACAATAAAAGCTCTTGAGACAGTATGTTGAAAAAAAGCATTAAAGAGTTTTTGTTAATAAAGAAAGTAAAACTTATGATGTTTTAGCAACTTCAAAAACCACCGAGAGGTAATAACATAATATGAGTGGTTCTAACTGAAAATGGAATAGACCATCCTTTTGCAGCGTGTGGTGATGAGATATCACTACAGGTTTGCAGGTTGACTATGGGTAGTCAAAGATGGCCGCCATAGTCGAAGCCTGAGTCACGTGACGTGACTGCCAGCCCTGATAACGTGACGATCACGCCGCGGCGGACCGTAATGTGAGGCAGAGCGGGAGGTTTTTAAACCTCGGTTACTCTGCTTCGAGAGCGAGGGTGGATTTAAAGCGCTCCCGGGAGAACAAGGCGGTAAGGTGTTGTGTGTGTAATGAAGGGCTTAGATTAAGCTATCCAATTTTTTTAAAAGAGAGGAGGTAAAGTTGGAGGTTCCAGAATTAGAGTGACCCTGGTTTCAGGAGCGAGAGGGTAATAGAATGCGCTCTGTGACCATGAAAGAGAAGAGCGTTATGAATGACCCGGTAGAATCATTCGGTATCGGGAGTGAGATTGTGATATAACTCGCTCCATTGAAATGAAAAAGAAGGTTGACGAAATGAAATATGAGAGGCCAGTTTTTATTAAAGCAAAGTAGGTCATGGAGAAAAATAATGAGACTACGATGGGGTAAACACCGTCCAGTGTAGAATGATTGAGGTGTTAGGGTTGTGGTCATATGAGAAATGAGATGTTTATCAGTTGTTCTTTGATGTTTAGCAATTGGCACGACAATTGAGTGCACGCCTAAAGAGAGGGATTCACGACTGGAAGTCTCCTCACATTGACGGAGTGGAGAGCTGGTACGATTGACATAGGCTCCCACATGGTAATGAGATTTGTAATATGTCATAATGATGTGGATGTGAATCATTGAAGAATGAATGTTGTTAGTAACTGGGCCATTTTCTTTTTGCTTCTGACAGTCATTATATACCAAGTTACCAGTGCCCAAAATTGGTGATTGATGACCCAGCCTTGACGAAATTGCCTTGAAGTAACAGGGGCAATGAAACATGTTGGCAAATGTTTGCGGCAAAGGTCTGCGTAAAGCAGCCGGTTTTTAAACTTGAATAAGTGCACAAGTGAAGAATAAAAGTTGGTGATTGTGCTACTTATCTCAATTTTATTTGCACGGGGTCATGTTTTGGTGGTGGTTGTGAAATACACATTACAACTGGCACTACAATTTTTTTGGCACTAATATATATTTTTTGGGGACACACATTATTTGGGCAATATGGTGGCCGATGATGAGGAAAGTGAGCATAGCTGATGAGTACCAATCAGCAAGCTCGACTGGTGGTGCGCACGTGAGGTGCCATCTTGCCCTTTCACAATTTTTTTTTTTTTGGTAAAGGTAACATCTAGATGGGTGCAACCTGTGTATTTTTCATAACAATTAAAATACACCCCTATGTATAGAGGGGGTATGTGGTTGTTTGACTGTCAGTCGCAAAAAGGTTGTTTTTAGAAAAATTGGGCAGTAAAGTGGTAGGACACTACCTCTATTTTCAAGTGAGGAGTGATAGATAGATAAATAGTGAAGGAATCCCTGCCTCCACTTATACGTATACCTCAAGTAGAGGAGCCTTACGTGCACAGGTCTTTTTGATTTAATGAGATGTTGAGGGGAGGGCGACCTGTGAATTTGTTTCCCTCCTAAGCTCCTTTTTGATTGAGTGTTGACTGGGAGCCACCTGGAGATCTTGCGGAGCACGCGTAGGGTGTGCAAGCAGACGGATGAGACTGCGTTTACCTGATTCTTCATAGATTGCTTGCTGTCTAGGATGATGTCAAGGTTGCGGGCGTGATCTGTCAGGGTAGGCTGAGTTCAGCAGGCCACAATACGTTGTTCCATGGCATGGTGTTGTTCCCGAAGATGAGGACTACCATCTTGTCCGTGTTGGGCTTGAGACAGTTGTCCTTCATCCAGTTGGCGAAGCTAATCATACATAGTTTGAAGTTGGCTCTGGTGATGAGGGGTCTTCTGACAGCAAGAGGATGAGCTGGGTATCGTCAGCGGAGGAGATGATGTTGAGTCCACGCGATCTGACTGTGTTGGCCAGTGGGGTCATGTACGCGTTGAAGAGAGTGGGGCTGAGGCATGATCCTTGGGGGATGCTGCTGATGATCTTGGATTTCAAGGTGGGAGATGAATTCTCTGGGTTCTTCCAGTGAGGTATGAGGCAATCCATTTGAGGGCGTCTCCCTGATTTCCGATGTGGTAGAGTCTGTTGATTAAGATGTGGTGAGATGATATTGAAGGGAGCTGACAGGTCCAGGAGGTTGAGGGCTGCTGTTTCACCACGGTCCAAGAGGTCCCTGATGTCGCCGGTGGCTGCGATCAGGGCAGACTTGGTGCTGTGGTTGGCCCGGAATCCGGATTGAGAGGGGTCCAGGAGGTTGTTGTGTTCCAGATATTTGGTGAGCTGCTGGTCGATTGTCTACTCTAGAACCTTTGCTGGAAAGGGGAGCAGGGAGATAGTAGTTCTTAGGTTCTGTTGGGTCGGCTGATGGTTTCTTCGAATAGGCCACGTTACAACGCATGCGATACATCGCATGCCATTACAATGCAGTCATTACATCGACCGCGTTGTTACATTGCATTCCATTATAACGCAAGTCGTTACAACGACTTGCTGTAGGGCCGAGCTGGATTTTGGAATAGTATAATTTACTATTCCAACTCCAGTCTGTGCAACAGTAGGGAAGGTGTTGGATTTTAAATCCAACACCTTCTGCCCCCGACAGCAAGTTGTTGTAACGACTTGCGTTGTAATGGTTTGCGATGTAACAACACGGTCATTGTAATGACCGTGTTCTAATGGCAAGCGATGTATCGCAAGCGTTCTAAATGATGTTTCCCGGTTTCTTCAGGAGGGGCCTCACTTCTGCGTCAATCCAGTCCTTAGGGAAGGAGGCCGAGATGATGGAGGTGTTCAGGATTTTAAGCTCGTCGCTTATTGACTTGCTCCCGAGGTTGAAGATGTGGTGGGGACAGGGGTCCGTGGGTGCTCCCGAGTGCACAGAGTTCATGATGGAGATTGTGGCTTGAGTTGTGAGAGGCTCCCAGTGGGTGCGCAGATGTTCTGGGTTTGTGTTCGTGGGTGTGAGCAGGCTGATGCTGTCGTCGGCAGGGGGTGGGGGTTTGAATTTTTCGTAGATGACTGAGATCTTGTCGTGGAACAAGTCCACCAGGGTGTCACACAGTTCTTGGAAGGGGGTGATGTATGAGCCTCTTGCAACGGTTTGCGTTGGCTTCTATGCGGTCTGCTAGTTTTCTTTTTCTTTCAGGAGGCGATGGTGCTGGTTGAGGCATTGTCTTGTAGGTGGTATGGTCTCCTGTCTCTTTTCTGGTGCGCCACTTCCTTTTTAGTTGCCGGCATTTGCGTTTGGTGGATTTCAGCTCCGCAGTGAACCAGCTTGCTCCTCTGGTGGGTTCTTTGGATTTGCCTAGGCTTGGCAGGGGAGATTGTGTCGGCACATTCTGTGATCCACTGGGAGAAGTTCTTCGCAGCCTGGTCTGGGTTGGATGTTGTGTCTAGGAGGTGGGAGGTTGATGGCATTAGCTATTGATACTTGCCCATCCAACATGTATAGGTTCAAGCGAAGAGTTAATAAGGTGGAGGGCAATCAACACTGGCAATGCCAGGTAGTCTGTGGGTAAATTACTATCTGACCCCATTTTTAGGTCTTGCCTACTTTAAAGCTTTTAGCAGTCTCCTTTGGTGGACTATACCAAGAAAGCCAATTGCTTACCATTGGTTGACTTTACTATAACTCACATTTGCTTGCTTCTTATTCAGTGGCCGCCTTCCTCTTCTTGTGTTTGTCCCTCCTCTTGAGCATGAGCCTCTTTACCATCCTTTTGACTGGGCTACTTGTCTTCCACTTCTCACATTCAGGAAGTTACTTTTTTCTTTTTCTTTCAGCACTCCACAAGAGTGCATGTGTTTTCTAGCGCTCTCCTTTTTGTGCTAGTTCCTCCCCACCAAACACCCCTGTGTGCTCCATGTTGCTCCCTAATCCCTCCCTACAAGCTCATTGTTTGCTTTCTCCATCACTTCCTGGCTTATATCCTTTGGTTTCTTTTAGACAACCCCTGTGCCCAGATTCAAGTGCCCTAGTTGCTCCTTTGCCAATGCCCACTCCCTGTTGCTACCTCACACACTACCCTGACCTGCTCTTCCATTGCTTATTTTAATTTTTTTTTTTTTAGAGAACCCTACCAGATGGCATTTCCTGCCATGGCACTCTGCAATGGAAAAAAGGGCTTCCGTGCAACTCAAATTAATTTTTTTATTTACAGATCCAAATGGTGTCCGCCATCTTGAATTGATAAATCGACAACCAAAAACATAGCACCCTCAGCTGTTGGGTTAATTGTGTTTTGCTGCACTATGGAATAAACCTTATCTGCATGTGTACTAAATTTCTTCGAGCTACATGTCTTAGATCGTTGGGTGCTTCCAGCGATATTATTACGGCACTATTGTTTGTTGTGATAAGTTTTCTTTATCTTTTCTTTCTAATGTGTTTATTACATCAACACGGATATATTATTATGGAAAATGTTGAAATCAATGCTGCTTGTCATTATATATCGCTGGCGTTCTATATGACGTCGAATCTGTACCGGCTTTCAACAATAAAATTTAATTGTGGAAAAAAAAAAAACATAGCGCCCTGCTACTTATTGCTTATGACATAGATGTTGTGGCATGTGCCCGGGATTCTGAAGTTGTTTGTACTTGACTTTAGAATTCCCGGGGGCAGTTGTCTGGGAGAATTTGTTGGGAGCTGTGGTTGGTTTGCTGTGCTCCTGTGAGTGTTTCAGACCTGGAATAAACTTCAAGGAAGGAAACTATTCTGGAGGACATTTTTACTTTGCAAATTGTTGGCGAGAGATGTCAGAAACACATTGGACTTGCGGGGAGTTCTTAGATTTAGAATTCTATTGAATATTCACCATGTACAGCATCTGCCATGGGAATTACAGAAAGAGCACTCAAAGATTTTTTTTAATGCTTTTCCTAATCCGATAAGGATATCTTTTGTTAACATTAATTACAGTTCTCGGAGACACCAGCTTCTCGTTGGTTTGAAATTCTTCCACTGTTTGCATGACATTGAGCTTCGCGTTCCTGCGCGTGCAGCTCTGCCCTCGTTTGGCTGGCTCCTGCATTGTGCGGAACTCCTCTGTTTTGCGGGTTGCACGCATTTTCACATTACGTCACGGTGGTCCCGTTAAGGTTTCATAGTGTTCCGCCAGCTTTGTTGTGGCAAGGATTTTGTGACGACGCGATGGAGAGAGCGTTCCAATAACAAAGTGAATTATTTCATACTTACCTTCAAGATGCCAACAATTTGTTTTTACAATAAATTGTGGAGAATCCTTTTTTGTGTGACCGTTTCTCCTTTTGGATACAGGTTGGTTATTTTCTTCACTTACTTGCAATGTCATTGTTTTACTGTTTAATTTAAAAAAGTGGAGAATTCTATGTCGCTCAGCAGTTCTTTCAGTGGTGAATTCATCCAGTTGATTTTTTTTAAGGATATTGTTGGTCATACTTTCTAGGATTTGCTCTAAGGAGATACATATTTTTCCAGTTGTGAACTATGGTTGGAGAACTTGTCCCCGATGGTGAAGAGGGGACACCTAACTAAAGCCACTGGGTTATTTAATTCTCTAAACATGAGCTATCAAAATTTCTTCTCAAGCATTCTTATCTGGAGGGAGGCAACCCTTGTATGAAGTGGGCTGAATGAAAGTCATATTTCATTAATTATTTGGCAACCATCGATGAAGAAGGGAAGATGTCTGCGGAACAATAAAAAAATATTTTTACACTCTGTAGAAACAGAGGGTTTGAAGGTGTATGAAAATATGCCTAAAGATTGGGGAGGGGCGATATTAATGTGTAAGAGAAAGCACTTGCTGATTTTGATAATTATTTTGCCCCTAATTGGATTATAGGGATCATAAGATTTACGTTTTTCCAAAGGAAACAAGAAGCAAATGAATCTATCGACAAGTATGTAGCTGCCGTCATGAAATTGTCCCTGGATTGTAAGTTTAGGAGCTTACAAAAAGACCTCTTAAGGGATCAGGTAGTAATGCACAGTAGAGATCAAACTATACAAGCAAGTTTATGGGTGTGTAGTAATTCTGAACTTAAAGATATTCTCGTTATAGTGAGGAAACCAGAATTATCCAGCAGTAGTGCTGAAGCCATAAGGGTTGGAATAGGAGAGTATGAAGAGGAATTAGTGGGAAGAGTTGAGGAAACACCTAAGTTTTAGAAATATAATACCAAGGCTAAGGAGCAATCCAGATGAAATATTAGATATTATTGTTGTGACAGCAAGTCACATCTGGCTTACAGCAAAAGTTGTTCTGCCTTAAAACTAAAGTGTACCTCATGTTCATTTGGTCATTTTTCTAAGGTGTGCAGGAAAAAAATGTACAAAGAACAATTGGTGGACGGAATGCTGAACAATGTCAAACATTCACCCCCAGTACAGAGATCTGGGCCTAAATCCATCATTTCTTTGCTCACCATGCCATTCCCGTTTGGATCAACTATATGCAAATCAGTCTTGACCCTGCTCTCCATGGGAACAGTCCAGAGGGTTGCCAGGCCATGTCCTCCCTGGCCTGGAAACAAGCATCCTGGGACTGGTTTTGGACTCTCATCCCAGAGTTTGAGCCGGGAGCCCGAAGGGGGCTGGTCCACCTCTTGGTCTAAGTCCTCTCAATGGGTACTCTCTCGAGTCAGAGGAGCTCTGATCACCCACCACCGTGAGCGAGCACTGGAGCCCATGCCCCCTGCCACATGACGCGCACAATGCCAATCCTGACGCGTGAGGCACGTCAGAACCTTGGAGGGGGGGATGGCAGCGTAGGAGGCCGAAGTGCCTTGCGCTCAGCCACCCAGGTCACCTCTGGTGTCTCTAAAAAAGTACTCCACTTTCTCCAGGATGCCAATGAGGTGAAGGTTGTTCCTGCATGCCCGGTTTTCAGCGTCCTCTGTGCATTCCTCCAGAAGATTGCTGGATGTATAAGGGAGGTGGATGGTGGAATTGGGCTCCCACACTGAAGCCTTGAGCTCCGAGACCTGACCCTCTGCTCCTGAGACCCTGTCCACCACATTGCGCAGGCCCTGGCGCAATAGTGTCACATCCACACAACCCTCACCACCTCTAGTTTTGAGAGCCATGCGAGTGGCTGTATGGCTTGACGAATCGATACAACACCAGCAGCATCCAAGAGTGCTCAAACAGATGGGGAGTCCACAACAGAACTAGAGGTCGCATAGGTTGTGTATCATCATGAGCAGCTGAACACCCTACAGCAGTATGTCTCAAAGCCCTGGTGGTGAAGAAGGAGAAGCTGACAGTCACAGAGTATGAATGGGGTGCCCCCTGCTTTAAATATGCCAGTGCACCAGTGATCTGGACTCATCCAGCAGGCACTCTTGTGGGGCCCTCCACTATCCAGAGGTCGAGCCCTGGTGGGGCGATCATCAGCTATGACACCTTTTCATGGCGCAAGGCTGGTCTCCAGAGACAGAAAGCGGTGAGGGGGCACACACCAGGGCCAAAGCACCAGCACGCCGTTGGCAACTTCTATGAGAAGGGGGGAGCACACGCTCCAGTTCAGATCCCGAGGCAGCCCCACAACAGCCACGGCACCTGCAGCTTGCGCAGTCCCAGCACAGGCCCGCCAGCATGGGGGTCAGTCTCCACGGGGGGAAGCAAGAGCTCCGTGGGCCGCAGCACGCACCTCAAAGCCCACAGAGAGAATCATAGGGCCTCCCTGTAAGTCCTCCAGAGCCGCGGCCGTCATCTTGGGGACCGCATCCTGGCCACACCCTTTCAGGATCAGGGGATCGGGCACCGCGGCTGGTGGCCGAAATGTGTAGGTAGGGCTCCCTGAAGACCAGGGGGGCTCCACTCCACCACGGGTGAATTAGCAGAATGAGGGCCGACGGCGGGGATGGCGCGGGAGGTCCTAACAGAGCGTCTGCAATTGTTCAGGCCATGCCCCCCACCAGATTTATGCTATTTAAGCAATAATATTTCTGTGGACAAATTTTTGCTTCCCAAAATTTTTGAAATTTTAGCTTTGGTAAGGGATGCCTGATGGTATTCTATAATAAATCTATCAGCAGCCTATCACCAACTTTCTTTACAGGAGGAAAGTAAGAAATAAGAATTCCATCTTTTTATTAGGCCTGGGCAGATTTCGCGGAGTTTTACTCCACGAAGTGCTGGAAAAACTCTGCTGCACTGTGGGAGTTCCGCCAGTGGCGGAGTCTGTTAAGTCTCGCTGCTCGCACTGATGTTTAGTGCCCGGGAGTTTGCCCCGCGCTGTAAATTTAGCGCAAACGGCACCATGCGTCGCACCAGAGGATGCTGCTGCTTTCTGCTGCTCGGGTAGATATTCTACTTGAGCGGCAGCTAACCACAACACGAGTGGCAGATTTCTCAACGTGAGCGGTCACGACCTGCCGTGACCTGCCGCGACCAACGACGTTGAGAAATCTTGTCGGGAGGAGGTCTAGGGTGCGATTTTTTCTCGCCAACGCTCGCCAACTTAACGTTGGCGAGCCATTTGAGAGAAGAAACTCTGCTCCACATCACTGCGCTGAGTTTTTCATAACTTCACGCTCCGCACTTTGCACAGAATAGGCAAAACTCAGCAAACTCTGCCAGCAGAGCGGAATTTTTTACCCACCCCTACTTTTTATTAACTTTTTATACATCAAATACCATGACAAGTGGTAGCAGCAAACAATCAACAGTAAACAATGAAACAACTGTTCAAGGCATACTAGTTCAATCATCGTTACATGAAAAGATCCGGGAAAGGAAGACTCCAGGTGATTTCAGGTACCACGGTAGGTAAGTTACATTTTTTCTTGCTTAGGATCTTGAATACAAGCAGCAGGGTTGGGATTCAACTGGTAACTGCCGTTCATTGAATCTCAGCCATGGGACATTTTATTCCATTGTCCCGCAGCATTCCATGTATAAGACCCAACAATACATCACTTCCTTGTGATAAGATATGCTTTTCAGTCTCTATGTAAAGATCGACTCTATGCTCCCGGTTTTCCTTTCTTTCCTCCCTCCTACCTGGACCAGGGCCATCTACTGGGTATCAGGGGTCTGTCTCCTCGGCCACCTTCAATGGGCCCCATATTTTCTTAAATTCTTTGGAGCATCCCCCCTGGCCTGGTACACCAGTTTTTCGGCCCTCATGCACCAGTCCATGCCAAATCGCCAGTCACGCACCATTGGGGGCCACGGCTCATGCCCACTTCCAAATCCGATCTCACTGAAAGCACCATTAGAGTCACATTACAGAAAAGGAGCACGTATCGGTCTAATATCTGGTCTTCCCAAATTTGTTGTACACTTTGAAACCTAATTTGTGTGAGCATTTTTCTTTTTCTAAGAGAGCTTGGAATACGGTTGCGATTGATGTTATGAGTCCTGTTGGTGATCAATCCAAGTACATTATAGCACTGCTTGATGTCTGTTTCTAGGTGGCCGGTAATTAAATTAGTAAATAAGATGGATGCCGATAGTTCCAAGCTTTATTGATGAGGTGTTCATGCACGAGGCTTACTATTTAATTCATTAGTCATAATGGGCTACCGATTGCTTTGAGTTAAGTGAAAGCTTATTTTGACAGGGTTGGCTACTTTCCTTTATATGACAGTGGGAATGGCATGATTGAGCATTTCAGTAGGGTGCCCAACAACTGGCTAGCAGCAGTAATGAAGATTGGGCGGTATGTGTGTTCAAAACTGTGTGGACATAGAGGATATCATTTAACGAGGGTTTGGGGGTGACTCCTTTTGAGATCATTCGTGGTAGATGTGCCTGGACAAAAAGTAACCCTTATTGGCTAGTAGGATCATTATGTGGCAGTGTTTCTGTGGATGTGAGGAAAAGGATTGCAAGCACTTACGAAAGGTATAAGGAAAGAGTTAATTATGTGAATAGCTCTAATACGATGAATGTGGAGGAAGGTAAGTAGGTTAAAGTGAGGAAACCTTGAAAAGAACATAAAGGAGAAAGCCATTTTTTTACCCTTTAATCCTTCACAATGCTGTCCAAATAAGTGACAACAAAGTTTGGAATTTGAAAAGAATTACTATTTTATAGGGTGAACCGGGCATGTATAAAAGGAACATTCATTCTGGTGGTAATAGAATTTGGGATATTGATGAAGATGTGAGTTTGTATGGTGATGGTGGATGTGAGCCAAACTTGGTAGGTGGAAATGTGTCTGAGGGAAGATTAGCGGAGGAAAATCTACAACCCCATGAAAACAATTACAATAAATTATAAATAATAATAATAAAATACTAATTAAATCAAACAAATGAAATTGAAACCAATAATGAATATATTTGTTTTACAATTTGTATTACTAAATACACATAAATAAATTGACAATAAATTCAAATACAACAAATCATTTGCATAGCAAATAAACAGTGTACACAATTAAATTAACAATGTAATTTCTGAAAAAAATTATTATAATTTCATTACCTTCCCACCTCATGCACCTACAAACCCAACAACCCACAACTAGAATAAAAGGGAATAACTAAACTAAAACATTCTGCATTAAAAACATAAAATACACTAAAATAATAAAAATAACAATTACTCAATTAATCATTTTACATAATTATTCTCTAATTAAACATTTAACATAAAAAAATTACAATTAAAAAGCAATACTTTTTTAATTTAAACAACCTTTCACCCTAAACCCAACAACCACCTACTAAATTTTAAATTACCATAGTTTAATTATACATTAAAAATTACAGGGTATACTTAAAAATATTTCAAACAATTGCATTAATAATAGTCACACCAAAAATTGATATACAACCTTATGTATATTAAAGTAATTAAAAACAATATTAAAAACAACTAAATTAAATTAAACAATATTATAGACAACAATATTTTTAAAAACAAAATTATGTGCATAAAAATATTATTATTACCTTCTAAATTATGTTCCTTAGGATTTTTGTAGTGAAGCTTTTTTTGACACAGTACTAAAGGTAAAACGATATTTCGAGTGTGATATTTGTGTCATTCACCATTGCTAATTGTTTCACATCACTTTATTTCCTCCACATCCATCACTCTCCCATAAAATATTACGAAAAATCACTCACACCAGCACTGTGATGATAGCAACAAATATTTTGCATGTGGAGTGTAAAAGTGTATGGCATCTGTCTCTTTATAGATGAAGATAAGCTGAGTTATATTAAGTTCAGAAAAGCAGAAGTCCTGATTATAAAAGACCCTATTTCATTTGTACCAACCAGTGGTGGCCACCCTCCTTGGAAGAATGCCCTGCACCTGCCAATACTCTTCGAAATTTGAAATCTAAGGTTTTGATCTGATTCAAAACTGAACTGGACATCCCAAATCACTACACTAGCCACTACGTGTTTCTTCCATTTACGTCAATACAGTAAGTTAGTAGCAGTTCTGCATTTCAAGCAGCGGCGTAGCGTGGGTTGCCAGCGCCCGGGGCAAGGCAAGTATTGCACTGTGCAATTTGCGCCCCCAATAATTTTGTGCCCGGGGCAACCGCCCCTGTGCCCCCACTCTACGCCACTGATTTCAAGTACAAATTCCCTGTGATAAAAGCTGTGGTCGGATCATGTCTAGACTATTGTAATTCTTTATACTTTATTCTCCCAAGGCAGGTTTTTTGATTAAATGTAAAGCTCTGACTTCTTGCCATAAAGCTATCTATGAATCATGTCCTACCTCAGTAACAGGTATGATTGATGTGGGTGTCACTGTCCGCGGTTTGCGTTCTTCAAGCTCTTACCCCTTGAAACGTCCTAAAATTTGTGAACATAGACAGTGAGGGCTGTCCTTCTCCTATGCTGCCTCCAGCCATTGGCATACTCCTCCCATTCTGTCATGGACCATAAGCCATCATCTCCATTTTAGGAACTGATGAAGACTTATTCAAATAGTACATGTACTTGCTGTTTAAATAACTTACGTTTGACTAGGATTGCTGAGCACCAACATAATGACTCATTCCAACAATCTTAGGGAGAGGACGCCACTTTTTGGAAATCATGCCCTTTATAAATGTATTAATAATAATATAATCATAATGGTTACCCATTTAGTACTCCAGGTCCACTATACAATTTTATTTTCCAGAATAAACCATGATCTAAGTGATGCAATGGAATGCTAAAAATAATAATTGCACAATGCAAAGCGGAGGGCTTGTGCTCAATTGGCAAAAATAAATTAATTTTGAGGGGAACGACCCCTTATAGCAAGCACTGGCAAGGCCAGTCCGTCTCACTTGTAAACAAGTGCTTGTTGGTATTCTCAGTTGTATTTGGCAGGGCAGCCAAGCTTCCAGTCTGCTTACATGTGGGAGTTCCATAAGCATGACTTTCCTAACTATTAATAATTACTACCAATATTCCAGTATCTCCTGCATGGAGGACCCCAAAATGCCAGCAATTACTACCAAACATGCCTTGGCCAGGAAGCAGCTGGCACAGCCAGTCACACATACAAACATCCACACGCATGGGTGTGCCCTCTCTCACACACAAACATGCTTTTACCTGAACACACAAACATGCACGCGCATACACACACACACACACACATTATCCCATGCTCACAATCATTCTACATAACACACTCTTTCATCCAGTTATGTAATAACATCACAAGAGTTTTTTTTTGGGGTTTTTTCATTTGACATTTGCAGCCTCCATTGGTCCTAGGTCTTTGGCAAACACTGGCAGTGAAGGGGCAGGAACATGTGGGTGATAGCCCAGGAGGTAATATAGGTGTTGGGAAACTCACCATTGTATGCACATTGATGGCCCCACACAGCATGCCTGTCTGGCGGCCATTTTGGGATGGTCATGGGCAGAGGATACTGCATGTTGAGAACTGTTCACCCCGGCGGCACTGTCAGGCAAGCCGCCAGGAGACAAACATTTATATGCAGACCGATAGATACAAAGAAAAAACAGAGGGGTGGCAGCAGTGGGAGAAATGGGTGAGATCGAGGAAAGAGAGAGGAACAGTAGGAAAAACTGCAAGAAAGTTGGAAGGGCAGGAACTGACACCAAAAAAGAAAGAGGGTGTGGTGGGAGGGAGCAAATACAGAAGGGGTCAAAAAGGACCATGTGCTCCCATTGGGTGCTACATGCCAAATGGTTTACACACATGCAAAAGGAAAAATAGTTCCCTGAAATCAGCAGTGGAAGAATACAACTCATTTAACAAAAAAGTAGAGAAACCAAAATACTCCCAGGAAGGAGCAAACTCAAAATAGGGAGGCCAGCCATCAAATCAAGAGCAGAAACTTGAGCTGGACAAGTAAGATAGCCATTCATGAGTGAGGGTCAGACAAAAACTCTAAGTTATGTTAAATGAATGCTTACAGTTCTAAGACTGAGTCTCTGCCCTGCAGACCTTCCCTGCTTCCCATTTTGAAGTTGAACTAGACCAATGCCTAGGGTTATGTGCAGTCATCTTTGTGAATATTTTTTCAACATTGAGGGCTTCACAAAATACAAAGCTCAGGAAGTTTTAAAAATTGAGCACTAAGCAGTAGTAGGAAACTCTACCCATTAGTCTACTGGCAAGGCCTGCCAGTAGACTAGTGGCACCTGATTGCTATGCCCTATCCTCTGCACCAAATAACCAAAAAGTCAAGCACGCCTTTGCCTAGGTGGAAAGATTCTCAAATCCGTCTGACTTCGCAAACAAACATATTTGCACAGTCCTACATTTTTCACAGCAGTTTGCTTGCCTTGGATATTAATTTTAATGGGTTGAGGTCACCTTGATGAGAGAAGCTTGACAAGTTTTTCAAGGGATTCACACTGATTGTTGGAAGATGCTTGTCCGTGAATCCAAAGAAATGCCTGGGGAGGACAGTCTCTCTGTGGGATTACAGTGGGGTGACCATCAGTGTGCCCTCTTCATCTGAGAATCTGGTGACGAGAGCCCTTTGGTTTCCATCGCACTGTGATGCGGCGCATGCGTACCTGTACATCAGGCCTGCATCAAGTTGCAGAACTTTCAAAGAATGTGAGCACTTTCCAGTTTTTTTCCTCACCAGGAAGGTACCGGATGGAACAAGACGCCATACAGTGTTGAACTGTTGTTTTTAACCTGAACAGTTTTGTAGGGTTTTGCAGACTGCAGGGACACATTTTCTCTTTTTCCTGGATTTCTGCACGTTGCACAGATGCAGACTGCAGTTGACATTCATCCTGGGATAACCACCCTGCCTCTTCATTCTTCTCTTGCTCTCTACAGCCCAGGTGGATATCTCCCATGGAATTGGGACCCAGTCTGTTGCGCCATCTTTCACTGAGTGTGAGAGGGACTTATAAGCACACGGTTGCCCAAAGAGCCTAAAGATAATGAAACTCACAAAAAGCTAAAAAAATAAATGAGTCTTGAGACCACTGAGAAAGGCAGAGTGGGTGATTGGAGCAAGATGGTGCCTGTGTAATTCCCTGCCTTACCGCCGCCGTGCCACGGGTTCACTCGGCCGTCTGCTATGCGGCCTGATCCAGATACGCTGCTCGGCTTGGATCTGTTAGTGCTGGTCAGTAGCTGCAAGCACACCTGCCGGAGTTGCCGTTTCCCGCTGAGAACGCCGAGAACGCCGAGAATACAGACAACTCTGAAAGCAAGTACGGAGTGTAAGAGTTGTAAAGCACGGAGTTCTTTTCCAAAGCTGAGCGTCCAGTCGGCTTCATTTTCATCCTTTGGACGTTGGCGCAAGTTGGTTTACTTTTTTAATTGCGCTATTTGGCTGTTCTTTTTGGGGGCCCGACGTCCCCCCTTGTGGACTCTGACAGCTTTGACGGCTCTGACCGCGGCTTCTCTCCAGGACGAGTGGAGTATGGCGTCCCGCGGAGTCAGGGGTACAAAAGGTAAAATACCTCCTAACCCCAGTTCAGGTTCTTCTACTGGAGCGCCCCCACCCCCTGATGCTGAATCGATGCCTAAAAGTAGACGTGGGACTGGGGGCCTTAAAAAAGCTGCTAACAAACCTGCTGGGGGGGGGGATGGGGGAAGCTCTCAGCCCTCAGTTGCCAAGCTGTTCTCCGTAGCCGGTATGTAGGCCAGCTCAACAGCCATCAATGGGGCACTGAAGTCGCGGCATCCTCTAGGGAGACAGATTTGACTACTTTTGTGGGAACTAGCCTAACTCCAGTTGTGGGTGACCCCCGGGATCATGAAGTTTGGGGCCTTTCTGCTACTGATCTGAAAGGCGCTAGTACACAGTGGTCTCAGATCCCGGTCTCTCCCGACCCTGTGGGGGAGCATTTTTTTTCTGTTTCAGATGGCTCCAACTCTCTGACAGAGGAAAGTTCTTCTTCATCTAGCGACGGCGATTTTTCTGAAGACAACTCTAGCAACTTTGCTAAAGGGAAAGACACGACCCAACGACCAAAAACCGCCGTGGCCAAACAAAGAGGGAAGCGGTCAGAAAAGAAAAACCAGCTTAAATGGGACTACTCGGGGTCTCAACTCTCTTTTTCCCGCAGTGATGAACCTGACAAGATCGCGGATGCAGGGAACCCTAGTGCCCCACAAGTTCATCCTGAGGAGCCCTCTTTGGCTGCTATCTTGGCTTCAATTAAGCAATTCCAAGTTGAAGTCCGTGTGGATAACCGACATGCTAAAGGCGCCGCCAAAAAGCTGCAAGGGGGACTCAGAAAGCTAAATAAAACGTGCTCAGATATTTGTGAAAGAGTGACCATGGTAGAAGATCGTACCGAAAGCCTTGAAACTGAAGTCACCTCACTAAAAAGCCAGTGTACCTCCCATAATGACCGCATGACATACGTCATGTGGAAGCTGGAAGAGCAGGAGAACAGGCAGCACCGAAATAACCTCCGCCTACTTGGGATCCCTGAAGGGGTGGAGGGGGAAGACCCTCGGCGCTACATTATAAAACTCCTGAGGGGGACCTTTCCTGAACATACCGAGTGGAAATGGGAACATGAGATCCAACGGGCCCACCGTTTTCCCTTTGCGCTAAAGAAACAACAAGGCAACGCCAACGAAGCTGTAAAACCTCAAGCCTTCTTGGTGTTTTTTGGGAACTTCTTACTCAGGCAGATGATCTTTGACCAAGCTCGGCAGAATTATCAGAAGAGCTATGAGGGGGTGTCGTTTTTCGCCAAGCCAGACTTTTGCCACACCACTGTGTAGCGTACCTGGCGCCTTCGTCAATTATTCGCCCCATTCCAGCAACAAGGAGCACAAGTTTTCCTTATGAACCCTGCCAAGCTGAAGGTCATTGTGGATGGCTCCCCACGCACTTTTACTTCGGAAATTAAGGCCCAAGAGTTTCTCTCCGAAGTCAAGGCCAGAAAAGGGCATAGTTAATGCCAATCTTGGCACATTATGATTAATTGCCTTAAATATGGTGTTGGATGGGTTCTCCTCTTGTGTTGCTATTCTAATTTTCTTTTCTTCTTAGGAGTTCAGGACAGAAATGGGGCAAGCTTTAGGTAGGCATTTCTTTAACGACCTGTTTGGTAGAAATGAGGCCAGGCTAAATATTAGGAATACTCTTGGGTTTTGCTCCAAGCATGGGGCTAGCTGGTAAAAAAAAAAAAAGGATAAAGGCTGCTCCGTTTTTCCCCCTTTTTTTTCTTTTTCTCTTTCTTCTTGAGGTAGCAGTCTTTAGGCGGCCTTTTTCGGGCTCTTTCTTAAACTGGCCTGATTTGTTAAATTTTGTGTATGCTTTTTTACTTGTGTGGCGGGGGACGGGTGGCGGGGTGTTATTATAGGCAACCATCAGTCAGGGCTTTCCTGATTGCTCACATTCGTGGGGAAAGTGGGAGGGGGGCTCCGGGGATAGGGGAGGGGTAGGGATAGGTCGAGGGGAGGGTGGTGGGCTGAGCTTACAAGAGCTTTATTTGTCTTTCTTATGTACCAATTGTCTAACACATATGTACGAGTTTCCATCAGAAAAATCCTCAGAATGCATAATGATCTGAAATGGGCCACTCAATCTACATTGATGGGCAGTTTATTTTTTTTTGGTTGGTTCCCTTTTTTTTCTTCCTTTGGGATTTTTTATCTTGAAATATCTTAACAAATGATATGCTGAATACAACACATCTAAAAATTGTCTCTTTGAACATTTGTGGGCTGAATGACAACTGAAAAAGACAGAAGGCTGCTCAGGGTTTGCGATTGATGGGGGCTGACATCGTCTGCCTGCAGCAGAGTCATAGAGGGCTCCCAAACACATCTCTTAAAAAATTTGGGTTACAATCTTATTGGGGGAACCTCGCAGGGGGCACGTACGAGGGGTGTTGCCATTTTAGCACGTCACAAGTGCTTATTTCAACCTATCCGGGCTAAGTTTGATCCCCAGGGAAGATGGGCGCTAGCAGAGTGTCGCCTAAGTCCCACATATACTTTTACCTTATGTTCCATATACGGGAGTGTCTTGGGCGACCCTGGCGTGATCAATTGGGTTGCTGGAGAGTTAGCACACTGGCCCCTCCCAGTTATTGTATGCGGGGACCTCAATATCAATTTGCCCAGCAACTGGGGGATGAACTCACAACAGGGGCTGGCTAGCCAAAAACCCAAGGTGTTGCAAGCCATAAGAAATTTATTACATTTACACGGGCTTGTGGATGCCTGGTCTTACCTGAAACCAAGCCAGCCAGGCTATACATTTTATTCGGCACCTCACCAATCCTTTGCACGCTTAGATTACTTTCTGGTTTCTCCTTCTCTGATCCATAACAGCGGAATGGACATTCACCCCCGTGTTTTATCAGATCATAATCCCCTAATCTTCAACATACGGGGTTTGGTCAGCTGCAAGGAAGCCTCACTCTGGAGCTTTGAGAGAGCACTTTTACTAGACGAAGGTTACCAGAGCCATATGAAACAGTGGATTCAGGGTTTTTTAGATATTAACCTTGGCTCTGCTCCTGTGATGATAGTTTGGGGTACTTTAAAAGCTTGCGCCCGGGGAGAAACCTTATAATTCTCATTGAGAAAAAACAAGCAGGAGAAGGTTCAGCTGGCAGAATTACATTTAAAATTGGCTAAAGCTGAAGAAAACCTTATTGCTACAGTTCAGTCTGGGGGTGAGATTGATTCAGCACAACTTGCAGTTGCTGCATCTAAGGCTGAGATATGCTCAATATTGGCCGAGAAAGCTGCTTCTAAGTGGGCCGCCGCCCGTGAAAAAACTTATGAGTGTAGCGAAAAGATTGGCCATCAGCTGGCAATGAGAACCAGGCAACAGACCACCATTAATGAGATACTTACCATTAGAACTTCCTTTGGGGTCACCACCAGCGACCCCAGTGATATTCGAACAGCTTTTTGTAAGTTCTATCAAGGCTTATACTCTGAGGAAGGTGCTGGTTCTCAGGCAGATAGGCAACTAGCAATAGATAACTATCTGGATCCAATCTCGCTATCACTCCTCGGCAGGGAGGATCGGGAACATCTTGAGGATCCTCCCACTTGGGACGAAATTGCCAAGGCTCTGGCTAATCTACCTGATGGTAAGGCGGCCGGCCCCGACTGTATCCCAGTTGAATTTTACAAGGTTTTTCTCTTTCAAATCAAGGATATCTTTAAATCTGTGGTGACGAAAATGTTTAATGGTGCAACCCCCCCTCAATCATGGTCTACAGCCAAGATTATTGTCTTTCCTAAAAAAGACAAGTCACCATTAGAAATGGGTTCGTATCGCCCAATCACCCTCATCAATGGCGATTCAAAGATATACTCCAAAATATTTGCCTCTCGACTTTCGGTTAAAATCGAAAACCTTGTTTCCAGGTGGCAACACAGATTTATACCCACCAAGAGTACCACAGAACACGTTCGGAGGGTCATTACTCAGCTTGACGCAGCACAGATTTCAGGGGACCCGATGGCTTTAATACTTCTCGATGCTGAAAAAGCATTCGATCGGGTCTCCTGGAATTTTCTCTGGTGCGTCATGCAGAGAATGAACTTCGGGCCTAAAGCCATCCAGGCCATCAAGGCGTTATATCTTACCCCCACTGCTAGGGTGTCTATTAATGGGTCATTGACGGAGCAAATAAAGACCACACGTGGGACTCGACAGGGCTGTCCCTGTTCCCCACTACTCTTCGCCATGTACATCGATCCGTTTATTAAAAAGCTAGAAGAAAGTCAGGCTATCCCGGCAATCTGTAGATTCAGCCTAGAAACTAAAATCATGGCCTATGCTGGTGATTTAGCCCTGGTAACTTCTGATCCGGAGAAAGTTATCCCTGCAATAGAGTTAGAGGCCCAGCTATTTGGGCTGTATCGGGGTACGCCCTGAATAAAGGGAAAACCCAAATTATAATAAATAAACAGATCACTTGGACAGAGAAAAGAGTAGTCGACAAAGCTAAATATTTGGGTGTAGAGATTCTGGCTGATACTGATTTGATTGTTGGCCAAAACATGGACCCTCTCGTGTTAGAGACTAAGAAAGCCCTGAGTCGCCTCAATAATCTACACTTGTCTATTGTGGGCCGATGCAATGTGATCAAGATGATTTTTTTTCCTAAAATATTGTATTTCTTTCAAGCTATACCTTTGGAGTTTACTAACGCAACGTTTTTAAGATTCGATCGGTTGTTCTCTCACTTTGTGTGGGCATTTTCCCAACCGAGGAGGGTATATAAATTCTTGTCTCTTCCTCGGGAAAGAGGGGGTTGGGCATTACCCAACCTAAGATTATACTATTGAGTTACAATCGTGCCCAATTTTGATGCAAGATTCGCCTTCAGCTCCCGCCTCCGGACTTCCCTCACCTTTTGAACTTCTACTTGGCCCGACGCCTGGGGGTGCCTGTGGTGACAGCTTGAATTTGGATATTATAGGAGGGTAAAATTCAAGACCCTTTTGGGAGCTTTTAAGGTCTTCTCTGCCGTACGAAAAAATCTAGGAATCAGCAGACTGAACTACTACACTCCTACAAAGAATAATCCTAATTTACCGGATATTTTTGGAACATCATATTTTCAAAATTGGGCAGATTTAGGGGTAAACAAGTTAGGTGACCTCTGTTCGGCTGAAGGGGTCTTGCCTTTTGAGGAACTTCAATCCCTTTTTAGCTTGAACAGCAGGGACGCCTTTAAATATCACGCAATTAGGGCTTTTCTTTTATGTAAGACAGGGGGGCCTGCTGGCTTCACTAGTTGTGAACTAATTGAGAAACTATGCGCATCTACCCCCCCCCCCGAATTGGCGTAATTTATGAATTTTTTAATAGTCTATTGCCTGATGACCTGACTAAAGTTTCAAATAAGTGGCAGCAAAAATTGAACATAACTAATAATGTTTTTCACCTCGCACTTAAATCCGCCCAAAACGATCTATTATCTGCCAGTCTACAGGCACAGTTTTATAAAACTTGCTTTTTTTTATATTTTACACCGACTAGGATCGCGAAGTGGGGGACGGGAATAGGTACACACTGCCCGCGTTGTGCCGAATTCAGTGCTGACTCAGTCCACATGTTTGCTACCTGTGTGGAGCTTGGGCCACTCCTAATCAAGATAAAAGCTTTTCTTGGACAGTCTTATCCCGAAACATACTTTTAACCCCCACTGCCATTCTGTTAGGGATTCAAGATTCGTTTGACAGAAAGAACGGGGGGCCTTAATCTTTGTTGCTATGGCAGTCTACAGGTTATGCATAGCGTCAGCCTGGATAGATCCCAATCCTCCATTATTTTCGCACTGGCTGGCCCGGTTTTACTCAATATTTACCCTTGAAAAGGCAATCTATTCTTAAAAGGGTATCCGGGCCAAGAAGAAAGGTGTAGCTATTTGGGAGCCTCTTTCTCGCTGGCTTAATCAAGCAAACTCGGAAGAAAGCTTGGCAAGCGCTTAAGCCTTGCATTTTTTTTTTAAACTATTAAAATTTAACCAATCGCTTTTTTTTTTTTAGAGCTTGCTTGGTTGATTAGCCGCATTGGTGTATTTACTATTTGCTGTTTTTGCACAAAAATCCTCCTCAGTAGTATATCGTTATGGATTGTTGCACTGGCCACTTTACCTCCTGGGGTATTACGCCCACATATTCATGGGCACTACTCGCCTGCAAATTTGCACAAAATGACTCGGCATACCTTAGGACGAACTGCTTGCACTGGTCACTTTATCTTTTAGAAGAATTATGCCCATTTAATCTTGTGTATTAACTACTGCTGGCTCTGTATTATTCAATGATGTACTTTTGCACTGGTCACTTTATTTGCTGTAGCTTCATTTTTATCTATAATTGTCCAACTGTTTGTCTTTGCATTATGCACTTTATGCTGATATTCTGGACTGTGTTATCTAGGTTCAATTGTTATGTAGTATTATTGGCTTTTCTGAATAGGCACCCGCTGTATTTTCTCAGCTCTAGGGGGGGAGGGGGTGGGGTTGCTACACTCTGTTGTTTTGTCTCCTCTATCAATTTTTCTTTGTCAAACGCATATTTAAAAACCAAATAAAAAAAATAAAAAAAGAGAAAGGCAGAGTGGTTGACTGCTGAGGAGAAATTGTGGATCCACCACAGGGAAGGCTCCCCCACAAAGTTTAAATAAGGCATCCCCAGGAGGTTCTGAGACACAAGGTGAGCCCTTCTTGCCTCACCCACACAAATGCATCCAAAAAGAGGATGGGGGTCCCTACCCAACCCCCCTTGGAGGGACCTATTGTTAGGGCTAATGTTTCCATAAAGTGAGGTATATCAACAGCCATGCAGTGCCACCTAGTGGCAGCACCAATTGCCAACAATGGTCCAAAGGCAACATTTAGTTTTGCCTAGGGAGTCATACATCTTTCCTCCATTCATGATTTTCAACCCTAGTACTTCCTAACCTACTGCTCAGTACACTTGTCTCTCATTAGGCCAGTCATGCCATTAAAGGCAGTGGCCATTTGGCTCTCCCACAAAGTGCTCCAAAACCCCCAACATTACATGAAAGCCAGTGCAGACCAGAAACACTACGTATACTTGACATTGCAAGAGTCAGTATACTCAGGGCATTTCTCTGGTTTGTGTTCCTGAATATTTGTTTGTTTACCTCTGTATCAAAAAAAGTGATGAGAAACTTTATTAAACAAAAGGAATACACATCAACAGTTACGTATTTCGCTTTTCTCCTGCAGCAATGGAAACAGAAATTAATGTGGGTATCCCATTAAAAACCCTGCACATTGCAAAGATATATATATATATATGTTGCATGGGTGCAAAACGAGGCCACAGAGGTAGGCCTGCCTGAATGTCCTAATAGCAACATTTTGGGCTGCGGGTGCGCCAGCACCCTGGCTCTGAGAGGGAACACATAGGTCTGGCTTTAATTTGAATGTCTAGTGCACACTGATGCAAGAACCACACTTCGGCTGTCCCTTTGTTTTCAGGGATGCTGTATTTTTATAAGTGGAAAGAAACAGTACGCTGGAATGTGGAGGGAAGCTTTAAAGTAACCCTAATGGAAGGCTTTTGTATTTTTGTTAAAAGAGTCATGGTTTCCGCATAGAATTGCACAAGGCATGAAGTTCAAAGGAGTCCCTCCACTTGGACGCTGCCAGTTTGGCTCAGTGGTTTAGGAGAATGTATAGTACAAAGCTTGTGCTAAACCCCCACAGGTTTTGGGGTCCTGGAAGAGGGCCCATGTCTACTTCTTTCACATCAATTTTAGTTTCTACATGCTAGCCTGGAATGTGGTGGTGAGATTACACTTAATGGTGCTTTATTCCAGCAGATAAGCAGAGATTGATTAGCAGATATAAGCCATCTGGGGGAGCAGAAACAGTGTGCAGCACACGTTCAGTTTGTGATATGTGGCCATGTCTGTCCATCAGTGTATGCATACATGTATGTGCTGGCAATAAGTGAGCGCTCTATATAGCAGTAAGGCTGACATAAGAACTTTCTTTACGTTACAAATCTACTCGTTATAGACTTACATCAACAATTGACATAGATTCTCATCTTGTAGAGGATTCACGGGTATCCTCGGGAGTACTCATGGAAACCTCTATAAGCCATGGACTTCCACCTGTATTACTCCTGCTCTACTATGACATTTGCAGATTGCCCATCGGTCAGACAATCATCAGGAGTAAGCGTGACAGAAATGTGCATTTAAATATCATTTTTCTTCCTCTTTTTGTCTCCACCAAGATGAAAACTCCCTTTTTCCTAAAGACCCGGGAAATTTTGAACAACATATGCACAGTAGAGCTCCCACTTGGGTTTTCCTCTAAAGACAGTGGTAATACCCAACAGCATAAAACCATTAACACAAGGCATTACTACTATTATTTTGAGGTGTTTAAAAAAAGAAAATTGCACTTACCTGGCCGCCTCTGCCTCTCGTCCATTTTTCTTACTTCGATGAGGCAGGAACAGGAAGTACCCAGGCTCCCTAGCCAATCACAACGCTGTGATTGGTCTGTGATTGGTCTGACTGCCGTGGCGCGGCACTTAGTGGGAGAGTGGGAGCCTGGGCATGTTCACCACTCAGGCTGTAATGCAGCCTGGGTGGAGAACATGCAAAATGCGCATGACTGTTAGCCCGGCCCGAGACGGCCGGCCAAATCATCATGCGCACTTAAGTGCACATACCACTCCTCCCCCTGCTGGCTGACAGCCCAGCCCACCGCCCCTTAATTAAAACTGTGTCTGTACTGTAAAAATGAAATAATAATAATTATATGTTATTATCATTTTATTTTTCCTGTGAGGCGACACTCCTCCGCCTTAGAAGAGGAGCCACCACTGGTAAACTCTGCAGCTCCTATCTGTACTTTTACCTGGACGCACAAAAGGTGATGGGAGGCTGCTTGCAATTTGTCTAACCTCTGGCAGTTGCTCGGGTAGCATCCCAATTCATCGTTCTTTTGCTCACCATGCATCTCAGTTTGGACTCAGTCATATGCAAATCAGTCTTGACCCTGCTCCAATAGGAACAGTCCAGCCCAAACTGCCAAGCCAGATCCTCCCTGAACCAAAACACAAGCAACCCAAGAACGGTTTCACCCCTAAAAGAATTTGCAGCTATTGAAAATTTGGCATTGCCACTTCCCATTATCCTAGTGCTAGCCTTCGCCTAGGTTGCGTGTATATGAGATATAGAATTTCTGCCTTCTTGGGTAGACCCACCTCTCCTTCCTGCCTTATTCGTCATGAATCGGCTTCCAGTCACAAATGACGCTACGCGTTTTCTGCCTCAACTCTCACCTCTCACCTTTCCCAACGTTCCAACACAACAAGAGCGTGCCACGGAGTGTGCAGGGAAACGGTGATGATTAACGCATAACTAGGTGAACAAGGGAAGGGAAAGCAATGGCGAATGACTAGAAAGGAAATTCATGATAGAGCATATTACATGTTCTCCTTACTTTAACAGAATTAGTCAATACATAGCCTCTATTACCTTTCCATTTAAAGTAACATTGCTAGAAGTGCAACCATCATCCCTGCTGCAGAATACTCCATATTTTTACATATATTTTTAGAGTTAATGGGAGATTTGGAAGCTTATTCTTGTCCATCAAGCCCTGCTATAACATTCTCTGGCAACTCCTTAATACAGGCTGAGTGACCTAGTGCTGTTGCAAAATTTTGTTCTGCCTGGGAACAACTCGAGAGGTGACTTGTGTGAGCTTCCTGTTTGACTGCCTATGAACCACTCCGCCATTGCCCAATTTCCAGATGTATGGCTGAACCATGTTCCCCATCTAAACAAAATGTCTCACTCTGCTCGCTTCCAGTAACTCCCAAACAAGCACATTCAATCCTGACAGTTTCCCCTACGCAGTTGTCATGTCTTTTACTGCTTTTTGGTTGTCAAAGCATTTATTTGTTACTTTTTGTCTATGTTGCACAGTGGAAGTAACCTGCCTTTTGCACCACCATCTTTGCTCCTTTCCATGTCTCCTACAACTTTGACCGGTAAGAATGCAACTCGGATCAGACCACTCTTTTCCTTGGTGCCCTACCTGTTGAATTATAGGGAATGGTCTGATATGCTGACTGGTGGGCACGCAATGCTTTCTTGACTGGCACACCCCCTTAATGAATGAATTGGATGGTTTTCTTTATCAACCCGGTTTCCCATCTTCCTTCCTTTGCTCTGCGGGTGGTGCCGTGAGGTTCTAAAGTATGAGTTGCCACTTTCTTAGATAATAGTCTATAGTCTAGATACACTATTATTGCTGACTATTTTGCTTAGGGAACCCTTCCTTGGCATAAATCTGTCTAAGGGAAGTGGTAAGCTCCTTGGTGGTGGAACTGGAAATAGGTTTTACTGTCACCCATTTGCTAAAGTAATTAACACGCCCAGTGGTGAAACAGAATTTATTCGTTGGTCATATTAGATTAAAGCCCACTTCTGCCATGGGCTTGGATTTAAGGGACAAGTGAGTGGTTTGAATGTTTTGTCAGCTGCGTTCCTCATTTGACAACCCTGAGCAGATATCTCTACATTAAGATCCAGGGCATCCACCAATACACCATCCATTGATGTTTTATGCCTTTCATGCCTGCATGCTTTAAATAGGCCAAACTATCAATCTGTGTCTAAGAATAATGAGAGTAACTAACACATCCCCGTCCACAACCATTTACTTTTGATTTGCCAACTATTCTTGAATGTTTCAATAAGGCTGGACATCTGCAAAGCCTGACTTATCTTTAGGTCAACCTTTTGTATTCAGAACTTTTACTGTAGCTCACTCAACATCTCTCTCTCCATTGCCTGTGCCCACTCCTGCTTACTAGTCACAGTCAGTTTCTCATTACCCTCTCTCACCCATACCAACACCACATCAACATCGTCATCATTCTCTTCTTCATCACAGTCCACATCACTCGGTGCTTGTAACAAATAATCATCGTCTACGTTCATCCACCCAACAATAGGTGTTCATACTCATGCTACTTTCAGGTCTGCTTGCAACACAGCTGGAGATGTTTCCCAATCCCTAATCAGTAGAATGCTGACCAAAGATTTGTGGTCAGTGCAGATTAGGAAAGGTCTGCCCCACAAGAATTGTCATCAAACTTGTTCTCAGTCCACAGAGATGAGGTCAGCCCACACTGGATTGTGTAATTCTTTAGCTTGCTTCCCTTCAATTAGACCAAACTGAATGCAATTGTACTGTTTTGCTTCCTGTTGGATTGGCTCAACACTGACCCCAGATCAACCCGACTGTAATTACTAAGTTTGTTTTTTCACCAAGAGGTTTCACTGATACAACAATAGTGCAGCTTGCAATTCATTCCTCCTACCCTTGCATTCCTTATCCCAGACAAAATCAACATCTTTCTTCACCAGCCTTCTAACAGGTACCATTTTGTCTGTGTATTTTCATATGAATTTTTAATAAAATTCACTCATACAAGTAATGGTCTTTAGCTCTTCTTCACCTATAGCTGAATCAAAGGATGGTTTAAGATGAACGCTATTAGCTCCGAACATATGCCCCTGATACATAGCTTTTTAAGTGTCAATCCAAGCGAATCAATTTTGCATAGAACATTGTGCTCCATTGTGCTCCTCTGCAGCCCATGTGAAGATCTGAACATCATCTTAGAAAGTACAGACACATTCCAAACCCCTAGAGAACAATTGATGCGCTGGAAGACAACAGAACCAGAACTCAATCCTAATGGCTTTCAGTAAAGTTGGTATGACCCACCTGACATTATAAAAGCAGTAAGATGTTTCAAGGCTTTTTACAGTCCGTCTTGAGGATTAACTGCTTGGAAGTCAATGGTGGTAAATACAGATGCCTTTCACAGGGATATTACCATCTCTTTGATTAGTTCACAACCACCTGCCAATTGAGTTGTCTCAAATTGATGCATAGTCTAAGTTCTCCCTTTCTTTCTTGCTATAACAACTGGGAAACCCACTGAGGAGTATTAAGGTCCTCTACTACCCAGCCTTACAACATCCTTCTAGCATGCTCTGGAACCCCGTCTTAGTGGACAATGGTATGTTCTGAACCTTCTGCTGGGCATAGTCATTCAATGTTATCCGCTTTTGGAAGCTCTTCAAGAGTCTTTCCTCTTTTGTTATGACACTGTATTCTGGGAGATCTGACCAAATATTGCCATCCAAGACTGTAAAAGCGTACAATTTCATGCCCAGGACCAAATATCACAACCAATTTGCGTTGTTCAGGTCATCATAAAATGTTGATACCTTATTCAAACACATGCACCCTAGAAGCTGCCATCCTTTTTTTTTTTTAAACTGCAGCTATGAAGTACATACCCAATCAAGTACAAATCGGTATCCACAGCATGCAATAGCTGTTATTCTACCTTCTTTCATGGTTACTTTATTTGAGATAGCTTTGAAAGTTTCCATTACATTTTTTGTAATTCAAGATTCAGTGTCCACTAAAATATCCACCTCAAAATTGTCAGTTTGGATTGCGCACACAAGTTGGTTTTCATATTTGTTCTTGCAAAGAAATGCTGCTTAAGAACCAAATAATCTACGTAGTCTTCTAAATCTAACATGTCTTCATCTGCCGCCACAACAAATACTCTTCTAGGTTGCACAGGTTTGCAAACATACTAAAAATTTACTTTTCTCACGTTTCGGCATTCATTCCTTATTGTGCAACATTTTTTATGTGGTAATGTGTGTATTTGAACCACAGCTAAAATGTGGATTTGATTTTCATACTTTTTTACTGTTGTTTATATTGATTTGTTCAGTATTTCTGCTAACAATATTGCTTTGAAAATCATATCTAGGTTTAGTAAACCAGGTTCCTTAAGCTGTTTTTATCCCCTTTGTAGAACTTCCATACTTTTGCCAATAACTTTTTCCAGGTTGGATCCAGGTATCAAAGGAGGCTTTCTTGCGCCTGAATTCTTTAAATTCACCTGACTATGCATTGCAGTTACTAGGGTGTGCGAAACATGCATAATTTGAAGTACCTTAATTACGCAAAATTACTTCAAAATTATGCAGACTTACGCAACATGCATGTCACACTCAAATAATTACCCAAATGGTCTGTTTAGGTTAAAATTTACCTTGAAAATGTTTTTTGAAGTTGATTTCCAGTCACTAACGTTAAAAACACTGCTGCTTGTGTTAGGATTTGTAGTTTTGCACTCAAAAATTACCCGAACGATCTCCTTGCATAAAATATCCACCTGAAGTTTTTTTTTTCTGCCCACATTGAAGGAACTGCTACTCACGTTCAAAACACTGCTCCTCACATTCAGATTTGTAGTTTCACGCTTAAAAATTACCCTAACGGTCCACTTGGGTAAAAAATCTACCTGTTATTTCCGCTTGCAGTCACAAATTACCCGAGCGTTACATCTTGCGTTAAACTTTCTCCCTGAAATTACACGATATGGAGTAATGGCGTAATCTCAGTAATTTTGCGTTATTTTTTTACTGTTAAATTACTAAAATGTCACTATTTATGCTGACATAATTAAAAGTTCGCCCTTGCCTAATAGTCACTCTTATAACCATAGGCTTTTGCACAAAGGATCGATTTGTGTTCGTAATAGGCCTATGTAGGGATGCCTCTGATAGATGATATAGCCCTAGTGCAAAAAAAAGTAAAAATTGTTATAACTGACAGGCTTACGCTCGGTATAGTTACTATGTTTACAGAATTAAGGAAAATTCCACTGCAACAAACACTCAAATCTAAGAAAACTTTTACAGTTTTCATAGATGTGAATGTTTTTTGCGCCGGAATGCCTAACTCCAAACTGGCAGATTTTCTCTCACAGACAGATTCAGCGTTTTATGAATCGGTGCAAACATGACACACTTGTTTTTTTATCAATGGAAGTATTTTCTGCATGGAGAAATCCTTTTTCCTACATCACAGAAATTATGGGGTGTTTGGCTATTTTTGCCATCCCTTTTGCAGACTTGTTATGTTATGTTAAAATATTTATAAAGCACAGTATCCACCAAAATGTCTTGACCCTATCTATTGTTTATTGCTGCGGAGTCAAGCTGGCAAATGCACACAAGGTAAAGAGGCGCGTCTTCAAATGCTACGTTTCTACAGGCGAGGCCTGTGATGTTGAAGGAAATGAAGTGAATCCTGCATCTCAGCAACTGAGACTGAAAACAGACTGCCACCTGCTGTAACAGATCTGACTGGGGAAATGTACAAAAAGAAAAGATTAACATTCCTAAAATCTCGCCCCAGTCTCTATCATCTACATTTTGCATCACAGAAGCTTGAACAATGCCCATATACAGTCCTGTGAATTTTGTACTTCAGTCTGTTTTTAAACACCTAAGTTAATAGCAAACATTTTACATGTAAACACTGGGGACGCCGTGTGAATCTGCACCTGCTGTGTTGACTTGGCCAACATTTCCAATGGCCATATTCATGCCCTCTTTCGGAAGCTTGTGTTTACTTACTCCGCCCTATAAAACCTATGTCTGCCTATGATTCGCTGTACTTTCTGATTTTCTTCGGTAAAAGGTACCATATATCATGGTCTCAGGACCTGTTATCAATGCTATAATAGCAAGCCTGGGGAAAATGTTAATTACAATTAAAAGCACATTTGCTAAATTTGTGAAATTTTACCTTATATGATTTTGTATAATATTCCCCAGCAAGCAACTGATAGATGAAGATTGTTCATGGGAACAGTAAATGCATGGCTGAGAGGCATTTTCTGCTCAGACCAGTCTCTTGCCGGAATCTTTTTTTGCATAGTTATAGATTTGCCGCAGTTGCCACATAATCCATCATCTGCTGCATAGTCTGCAGATTTGAACAAAAAAAATCAGTTGTTTTCTAGTTCATACGATTCAAAAGTTACAAAAAGTGCAGCGGCACGTGTTGCCAAGCAGTGGAATGCATTTTGCCTGGTCATCTTTTTTTTGCTTATTGCTCTATTTGGGTATTAAACTGGTACTAATGAGGTTCACCCAATGCCCAGAGTGTTAACAAGTGTAAAAAGTACAAAATTATGAAGTAATGTTATTAAAAAATGTGCCACATTATGCCACATATTTTGCCTTTTGTTGCTCCATAATTTACTCAACCTAATTCCAGTGGCCCCGGAAGGTCGCACATTTTGAGTAATGGTTCTTAATTTTTGCAGGGGGTTCTTAGGGGCATATTAGCAAGAACGGCGTTACAATTATCGCCGCTTTAGCGGCAGGAAACTGCCGCTAAAGCGGCGATAATGGGCTTGATAATATGCCCTTGAGAATACCAATAGAAGCCCATGTTCTGCTGTGATCCTGGGCTTCTATTGGAATTCTCAAGGGCATATTATCAAGCCTATTATCGCCGCTTTAGCGGCAGTTACCTGCCGATAAAGCGGCGATAATTTTAAGCCGTCCTTGCTAATATGCCCCTTAATTTTTTGCGGGCGTTGAGAGGGAATTGTCAATTTTCATCCACCCCTTATGAGAAAACTTTTGCAGAGCTAAATTCAGATTGCGTGTGCAAAATATTTCGTGAATCAGCTCATCGTAAATAAACATATATTGATGTAGGTTTGCAAAACTCTGGGTTGCCCGGTGCTACCTAAGAAACTTTCGAGCGTGATATTTGTAGCACAAGCAGAGAGCACAGAGCGAAAGCCAGACCGGGTTCAGTTTGCCACAAGGAAAGTTGCTTAATCCAAAACCCATAAAAATGTGGTTTTCCAGAGCAGGCATCTAAATTTAAAAAACCTACAGAGGACCATAAACTTCTAATAAATATTCTTGAACTTCTGGAGCTCCGATTGCGAGCTCTGCCCAAGGAACACTCCCGGAACCGTAACCAGGGAGCGGCGCGGAGCGCGCCCAGGGACCCTCTGTTCACGGCGCGCGCATCACGTTAAGCAGGACCCTGGGATTTGCCGCCATTGGAGCGCGCGCCGGCGCGGGAAAGCTGTTTCCATTCTTGCGCACGCAGACAAGTGTGTACATTGGCTTCGCGGCGATCCTATTTGAAAAGGGATATTTTAAACTATTTGAAAAGGGATATTTTAAACTAGCAATTTTTTTTACTATTTTTGGAGCGTCTGCAGCAGTTGAAAAGAAGACTAGGCCTGATGTCACCGCCGAGCTTCTGTTTACAGAAGCTGCGAGGCAGAATGTTTACTCTGTCATGGGCGCTCGGATTGAGCCAAGCCCTCGGAGATAGGAAGCTTTCTCATTGTGTATGTGAGGATAGGGGTTGCGTCAGCTTCAGGGGGGGTGTTACACCCCCTAATAAATGTATTATTTAGTAAATAGTGGGTACTGGAGCTCTCAGTCAGGTATGATAAGGTGTCTGTCGGATTTCACCAGGAATTTAAATACTCACTCAGACAAAAAACACACATACACTCGTCTTCTGTTTTGAAGGTCTTAAAACATGGTTATTTTACGAAATACTGTGGGGCATATTTACAAGACAATGGCGCAGCGCGGTGCGGCAAGCAATTTTGCTGCGCACAGCTGCGTCATTGTCTAAGTGCAGGAATGCGCCGTATTTACAAGAATACGTTGTCACCCCTTGCGCTGGTGCACAAACAGCAGCCGTGCGCCAACGCAGACACCCTTGCACATGGTGCCTGCTTTGCACGGATGATTGTGGTTGTGCAGGAAGGGACACCTTTCTGCACAAAAACAATCATTAATAGAGTGAGAAAAAAACTAAACGAAATAAAAGTATTTCTCCTCATTGCACCACCCTTAAGTTTTTGGCACTGCCTCAGATTTACGATTCAGTGTAAATCTGGGCAGAGTCAAAAAGCCAGGGTGTTGCTGAGAACGCCGACAGCAACACCTATTGCATGCCCCTTTAACGTAGAAAACTGCATCAATGGGAACAATATTTACAAGGACGCGTTAAGCCACGGAAAGTGGCTTAGCGCTGCCTTGTAAATATGAAGCAGGACACAGCGCCACAATAGCGTCACAGAAAGAGACTCTCTGATGGCTCAGGGTCCTTGTAAATGAGGACCTGTGTTTTAAGTGCCCGTAACATCTGCACTCCTTTCGCTTTCCACTGACCCATAAGCCCCCCTTATGCGCTGCTTCTCATATAATGATTGACATGATACGCCAGCGTGATTGTTCCAAAATCTGAAGCTCACACCCCCGCAGTCTTACTGGCCAAGCTACACCCCTAGATTGCGTTTTATCTGAAGGCTAGTGAGGATACATATGTGACTGTCTCTGAAATTTGGCATGTGGCATGGGGAGACGGCACGGGCAGCCTGACCTCAGTACAGACCTAATCCATGTCTCGCTGCTGCTATGTGTGCTGTGTCCAGGGCCAGCCTTAGTCCAACAGCGTCACATGTGGATCAAAAACTGGTACCACTGATGTCCCCAGGCCCGCCCTTCCTAAACTTTACCCCTCTCTGATGATTGCAAGCTGTACAAATGACTATAATGGTCAGCTGATGGCTTTAAGCTGTACAAATGACTTACAGTATAGCGCCGGTCATCATTTTGCAATTGAACACTATTTCCCACTTTTACAAAACCAGTAGAACTGGCATTTTTCATTGGAAAGATCTAACAGGATAAACAATGCTTGCAGTTTATTATAATTACTCTGTTCCTCCGCAGTCACTGAAGACAGACAACCACATTTTGGTCACTTGAGGCCCGTATCTCTGTAAGTGAATGAGAGTGGGATAAAGGGGTGTCTAAGGACCAATCAGTGATGTATGAAGTGTGGATGATGCTCTCTGAAGGCAGCTGGTGCCTGGAGGTGAGACTGAGTGCCTTCTTAAGGGTCTCAGAAAGGGCCTGTTTTGAGTGTCTGAGGGCAGGCTTAATGTCATGACCCTGAGCCATGTCAGTTGCAGGCGAAGGAGAGGCTGCAAGGCCCCACTTAGAGATTGAACTCGCCTGGTTAAAGCATGGAGAATGAGGGAGTGGCTCCAACAGGAGGGCTTTGCGATGCGCAGTGACCATGGGGAAGTCTAATATCATTTTATAGCAACACTGAAGGGTTGCAAGCATGACAGCACATCAAGCTAGGGCATAAAGGTAATCTAAACGCATACACGCCAATGCTTGTTTGAAAGCCTGGTTGCAGCGTGATGCACCAATGCCAGTTTGAATTATGGTAAAGACCTGAAACTTACAGACATGGTCTTTGTCAATGCTTGTTTGAACTATGTTAAAGTCCTGAAACTACTACGCCTTTTCATGCAAGATCGTGAGATCTCAGCGGCTGTTTTGGGAGAAAATCTATAAATTGTCACCATCTGCAGACCGCCTTCCTAGGCAGACTGGATGAGAGATTTACCTGAGCCAGACTCCAGGACGACGGGCCTCCAAGCAAACGCTGACTAGAAACAGCAGGTTCAGTTGTTGAATGTCCTAAATAACCAAGAAGAGAAAGAATAAAGAAAGAACATTAAACAAGGTAAGTGACAATAAATCACTACTAATAACTCAATTCCTATTGCGCGCAAATAGGTGAAGTATAAATTACAGATACCTATTGGTATTGCTACAGTGAAAGACTAAAGCATCTGAAAAATATTTTAAATTATTAATATTAAAGATTGCAAACATATTTGAAACCATGCCCAACTCAACCGTGTACAATTATATAACAAGGTGGATTCAGTGGAGCAGACTGGACCAACAAAAGTGACAATAAAAAAGATAACTTTGAGCAGCAGGAGGCGATACAGGTAAAGCTAACGGCAATACATTTAATGTTTGGAATCTAAGATTAATGTATGTTGATGTAGAATGGAAGGGAACTGAGTTAATTAGTTGTTTTGATCCTAGAACACATAACTCAGTTTACAAGGGAAAATCCCAGCGAAACATGTATAGAAGGTGTTAATGTGGTCAAGTAACCAACATAGCAAGGCCTTGTCTCTTTTCTCTCTACATTCCCAACCTACATTCCCAACCCTTTTCCCTCAGGGGAACATGGCGGCCGCCAGCTAACGGGCCACCAGTCCTCTCATCGGGAAGCAATGAATTCAGGCTGAGAGGGGCTTTCCTCCCCCCCGCACTAAAGCTTACCAGTTTGGCTCTGTTTCAGCTTGATTGCTCCGTGCTTCTGTGCTGACTTGCAGCCACCCCCGGTGAGGGAGCGCTTCCTCGTTGCGGGCCCCGCGCTGGGAGGGCGCGGCGAGGGAGCTGCGTCACTGCTGCGAGGCTGCGGTGTTGTTCCGGATCAGTAGAGGCAGAACCAGCACTAGCTGGGATGCGGTCGAGATTGCAGGCAAGACAACGGTGATTCTTCCAGTAAAAACACACGGTGGGGGACAGGCAAGTGCTTTCCCCCAAGAGGTAGGAGGGGGCAGTTTTACTCCACTAAGGATGGCTGGATAACTGAGGACTGTGCCAGGACAGTAGGGGGGTGGCAGGCTCCTCTGTCTATGGAGAAGGGCAGAAGCTTCCAGAACAGGAGTACTAACTCTGCGGGGAAAGTCTGCAGATATACCCTGCGCACCAGGGGAATCTCCATTACGCCAGAAACAGGGTCTGTCCCGACTATTCCACTTGGTGGGCTGGCACCTGAAAATACTACAATTATTACTTCAAAGACTCAGAGCGTACAGCCTGGACGGATAGGGAGTGAGAGGGGTTCAGGTGGGAAAGTGGAGAAAGCTGGGCCAGCTGGTGCAGGGTAGAGCCCCCGGAGTAGGGGTAGGGGAAGAAAGGTACCACAATCTAAAGGGAAAGTTACTCCGTCTTTAAAATTATACTATAAGGTCCTTGCGTCCTTGGTTTTAGCAACAGAGGGCAATGAAAGGGGGGCTATAACCCTAGCAATATGGAGAAAAAGGTCAGCTCAGCTTCAGAGGTTAACACGATGCACCCCACTCCTCCCCCTCCACCTGTGGTTCAGAATTGCCCACCAGTTGAGGGAAGAAGTCCCCGGGCGACAGTTCCACCATCAAATAGGTTTGAAATTGTGGTGACCCAGGAAGAGGACAAACAGGAGAAGCCTCCACAGCATGAGCCGGATATAGGGAGCACCCCTCAGGCAGTCCCCGAGAATTCTTTGGCTGCCATTCTCTTGGGCCTCAAAGAAGAAATGAAGAGTAGGTTTAAGAAATCCAAGCAGAATCAGGCAGTTATACAGGCCTCAGTGCAGTCTTGGCCCAAAAGCTTGAAGAAGTCTCTGCCTGAACTGAAATCTTGGAGCAGGAGATCCCAAAAATGAAGCAGGTTATTGATAAGAACACTGCAGGTGTGAGTCGTTTAATCAAACAAAACAAAGAGTTGAAAGAGGATCTAGAAAGACTTGAAAATCATTCAAGCAGGAATAATCTTAGACTTCTCAATGTCCCTGAGTCTGTGGAGGGCTCAGATATTAAGGCCTTTGTTGTCTCGTCGCTGCAGGAAACAGCTTTGAAAAATAGGCTGGATATCGACCTCACCTTTGAGATCCAACGAGTACATCAGGGCCCCTTTAAGAGGAACCAGGTCCGGACTGGCCGTAGCGGGCACCAGGCATTTTTCCGGTGGGCCGCCAGGGCGGGGGCCGGTTTTGGGCCCCTGGGGGGGCCATTTTTGTTACCGGGGCCGGCAATATCGGCCCCCCTGTAACAATATCGGCAGAAACCGGCCCTGGCAAATAGCTCAGCCGCACCGCCAGCCTCTTTCGCCGGGGGGGGGGGGGCGGCCGAGCAGTTTTCCAGGGCCGGTTTCGGTTCCCAGTCCGGCCCTGAGAGGAACCCCAGGAGGCAGAAACCGAGAAAGATATTAATTAATTTCCTTACATATACAACTAAGGAGGCAATTCTGACCATGGCATTAAAGGAAGGTTCTTACTCTTCTGGCGCGTACTCATCTTCTATAAGATCTGATGTCTGCCACGCCACCGCCCAGACTCAGTGGGAACTGGGGAAGAGAATGGAGGAGCTGAACAAGCTTGGAGCCAAAGCTCAGTTAAAATTTCCGGGCTTGCTCTGAATAATGTTGAACAATCACATGTACAATCATCGTTCAGTGGAGGAAGTGGATGACCTGATGGCATGCCTGAGGGGTTTGAAAGCAGGCAGAACCTTTAGATTTCAGTGAGATCAGTGATCTGGGGCACAGCTCAGACACCAAGCACTGGTCTCAGTGGAAGAGGTACCATTGAAAAGAGGGATTCTCCTCTTTTCAATGGGTTCTCTGCCTAGAAGATTCTTGCTTCTGGATCACTGGAGGAGGGTGATCACTGTACAGGAATCCACTCTACTGGGTCATCAGTTTTTTTTCAAAAAGGGGGAGGCATCCCCCTTGCATGGATATTGCTTTCCCCCATCTAGGGTCCATTCAGTATTTCTGCCCCCTTTTAGGCTGATGTTGAGGTAGTCTGTAGTAGCACCAGGCTGCACCTCCAACCCATGTTGAGCCACATTCAGTCTCTCTACCACTTTTTTTATGGTATATTTGGGAGATTAAGCCCAATCTGCTCATCAGAGGAGGGGCAGAAAGCCCTACTGGACAACAGGTTAAAAAACAAAATTACAAAAAATGAATGGGCTTGGGGCAAACTCTTCCTGGCATTTGGCTGCAACCACTCCAGAACCACTACTAATTAGAGATTATTTTAAATAAAACAAATGAAATGGGAGCAGCCTTTCCTTGCATTGGGCCTCAGTGCCACATCCCTAAGGCACAGACAGTCTTTCTATACCACTACTGAGAGAGAGCGTGATGTTTTTCCTGAACCTGCCTACGCCAGGGGATCACAAAATGCCACAAGATATCAAGGATTGTGAATGGCGAACTGGACATCTGCCGGCACAGGCCAAATTCCATTTGAAATCCATAGCAATTTTTCCCTCAATTGAGTTGATAAATTGGTGCATTGACCCCCACAATCTATCATATGGGTGGGTCTGAACTAAGGTGGCTAAGTGAGCAGTAGTACGATAATGTATTGAACCCAAATCTAATAGTGACTGGGGGTGAGTGTCTGAAAACTGTCAGCGCTCCGTCCATCATCATATTGTGTTTGCTTTGTTCGCCATAAGTTGGCAGGGTATGCCCAGACGCGGGTCCCTTGCTCACTTTGCCACTGGATACAAGCTAGCCTGGCTGATGAGGGGTGTTACCCCGAAACCGGTCCGAGGATGCTTGCTTCCGGTCCAGGGAAGACATGGCCTGGAGGTTCGGGCTGGACTGTTCCCATGAGGAACAGGGTCAAGACTGATTTGCATATGGCTGGGTCTGAACTGGTGTGGCGAAGTGAGCAGAAGAACAATGATGGATTCAGCCCAGATCTAATAGTGACTGGGAGTGAGTGTCTGAAAAGTTTCTGCGCTCCGTCCATCATCATATTGTGTTTGCTTTGTTCACCCTAAGTTGGCAGGGTATGCCCAGACGCGGGTCCCTTGCTCACTTTGCCACTGGATTCAAGCTTGCCTGGCTGATGAGGGGTGTTACCCCGAAACCGGTCCCAGGATGCTTGTTTCCGGTCCAGGGAAGACCTGGCCTGGTAGTTCGGGCTGGACTGTTCCCATGAGGAACAGGGTCAAGACTGATTTGCATATGGCTGGGTCTGACCAGGGGTGGCGAAGTGAGCTAAAGAACGATGATGGATTCAACCCAGATCTGTGACTGGGGGTGAGTGTCTGAAAAATTTCAGCGCTGCGTCCATCATCTTATTGTGTTTGCCCACAATCTATCCCCCAGGAGTGAGGGAAGCAAGTAAGATGGAATCAAGACTACTGCATGCCTTGTGTTAAGACACCTGCCCCCAACACCATATCTTTTTTTGTTGCTTGTTGAAAAATTATCCCTCATGTCTAGGGGGCATTTCAGTCCCCCTACGATTGGCAAATCAGGGGGTTTGTTACCCACTCTTCTGCTAACTTCAGAGACCAATTTTTCCCCCTAAAGACTGGGAATTACTTTTGGCAAAGTGAAAAACAGAGACAGAGTGGAGAGCTTGGCTTTGTTGCACAAGATCTGCCTCTCCTGGGCTCCTACCCACCACTTGCATTTGAGGTTCACTTGAGGGGCTGGTGAAGGTGCTCTCACCCGACCTGCACATTGGGGTAAATAAGACCCACTAAACATAAGAGAGCATTTTGTCTTTCTTTAAGTAAAGGATTTAGAGGACTAGTGCAATGTGGTCTACTTTCTTGCTCCTTTGCGCCCCTGCACCAATCTGTCCCACATATCCCCATGTCTGGGTGACTTTACCACAGTGGAGAGGATCACTCCAAAACTGAGAAAGTTTTGGATTCACAATTTTAAAAGTGGTTTTCTACAAATGTGACCATTTGATTTGCAGAACCCAGTAAAATCTACCAGTTTTAATTTTAATACACTGGTTGAGCTCTAAATACCCCGAATGCTGTGAAAACATCAAATATTGATGAAAAATATTCTCCCCATGGTGGTGTGACTTTCATAGATTCCAAGCTCACATTCACAACTATGCCTGATACAATCCAATTTTTTCTCAGTTTCCATGGAGAATGACTGTAGTGTTTAGGTTTGGAGCCTGTCGGCACAGAGGGAACCCTACCAAATTCAGGCCTTTTTGAAAACTAGAGACCTGGAGGAATCCATGGTTGTTTATCATGCATGGACCACAGCTCAATTATTTTACCCAAAATGCCCTGCAAGCATCAGAACTATTCCCAGAAATTCCTCTCAAGTTATGTCATGAGTGTGATAAGCACAGGTGCCCATCTTACTCCTCCGCCTTTTACAAGAGACCTCATGTTGCTGGTGGCAATGAGTGCAAGCACATTATGGGTACCCAGTTACTTTTGGAGGGTCCAGATTTGTTCAAACGCCTCCTTGACTACTACTAAAAGGAGCAAATATTGTGCACTTTGAGATTTGCTACTTCTCTCACTACATCTCACTGTTAGTCTTGCAAGAATGGTCAGATCTCGTGAGAACAGCTACATTCAATCTCAGCAGCCATATTTGGGACCGAACTATATAAGGAAGCCACACCTTAAATGCTCCGCTCTGCATTTGGGTGGTTGTCTTGTTCAGAAGCATTCCAACATCCCTGATCCTGAAGCTCCTTCGGGATTCTACTCATTGGCTGACAGGACATGCTTCCAACACCTACTTGGCTGGTATGGTAATCTTCTTGTGTTCTTTTTACTGATTTAAATGTTTAGCTTGTCCTTATTTCAAGAACATTGTGTGTTTTTGAGACTGAGCCATAGACAACGTAAATGCTGGCTGTAAATGCAGAGACTTGTGGTGGGTCCTGTTAAGACTATTACAGACAGCCTTTAGTAGCAGCAGGTGGGGCTCACAAAGTCAGCTGAAAGTTGATGGTTAGAAGCCACTCCAAGCAGAAGAGACACACCTTCTTGACTCCTCTGAGGACCTGTGGTTAGACTTTGCTGAAGGAGCCATTCCAAATAGAAGAGACCCATCTGTCTGCTAAAAAAGTGTTTCTTAGTGAGAACAGCAAGTATTTTGGAAATATGTAGAGCTGTTCTTCATGTTAACACATCGATCATATGTTTTATGTATACTATTGCACTATTGTTCCTTGCAGCTCTGGAAGACTAACTCATGAGGTATTGGGCTCATCATTGTGGCAGTGTTTTTCTCAACTACATTGTGTATAAGAATCAGTGAGAGGATGGGATCATTTGTGTGTGGTATTTTGGAGAAAGGCTAACCTAATCTTCACTCATTTTATTCCATATCTCTTCAGATGTGAAGTAATGTAAGGTGGATTTGTAGAGCGCTGCTTGTCATCCGTGATGGTATCTAGGCACATATCATTCCATATTCCATATAATTCACTCCCAGTTGCACCTTCTTTTTGTTCCATTGTTTAGCCACTCCAATCCTATGTGTATCACAGCAGGAGAGTAGGTGCAGCCGAAAGGTGGGATTCTGCCGGCGCCCATCCTGGGCGTAGCTAAAAACTACAGCCCAAGAAATTCAGTCTTGAATTTTGAAAACGTATTCAGGCAAATTAAAAGAAATGTGCATCAATAGTACTTAGTATTTGAAGAACTGCATTGAAGAAATGTTTTCACAAAACATCCAGACACTAGAAAGGAGTGGGATATGCTTTCTCAACCCACACCCTGTCTCATGTTTCTTAAATGTCATTGTTTCTTTTCACCCCATGGTTGTTTTTTCACAGTATGATGGATAATAAAAGACATTTCTTTCTAGTCCACAGTGCATGAGCTATGCAGTACCCTAGTTAAGGTCCCAGCCATCCTCTTCCTTTTTTCACTCACACACAGTACTTAACATCACACCACTTGCCAGTCTTTTATGAGATTTATTCTAGCTATTATCTACTTCCACAATAGAGGTAAGCCTTCTGTTACCTCTGTTCTTTTCTGTAGAATTATCAGACACTATTAACTTCACCTGTATTTTGACATCTTTTTGTCTGGATTTTTTTTTTTGTAAAGAGATTTTTATTGCATTTTCAATTAAGCATTACAATCAAACAATAGTAAGTTACTTTTCTCGACTTAGGGGTCGATTCCGAATCGGGCCGGAAAACATACCGACCGACTCGGTACGGGAATATAGTCCGACCGACACGTACCGGCGCTGCCCGACCTGCGTAGTACGATGAAACGCATGTGAATCACGACCGACTCGTACGGAACACAAGCCAAACGACCGAACCGCACGGAAACCAGCTATCCGGCCGGGAAACCACACGAATCTAACCGACCGACACACACCAGGAATGAACCCGACCAAAACGTACCCGCGAACTCCGACCCGCGCAGTACGATGCAATGCGTGGAAAACCAGACCGAGTCGCACGGAGCTCAAGCCGTACGACCGACACGCATACAAAACCCAGCCAAAGCAACCCAATACTCCACGTCCGACGTGTACGGCGCACATGATACCTAGCAGAAACACAGCGTGAACGACTCGGAGAAGCTCGCACGAGACAACTGCAGCGTCCTACTCGGTCAGAAGAACGTCTCCAACATGCACAAAAAATACAAAGGAAAAATACAAAAAAAAGGCCCAAACAAGCAATGACAAAGTCAATAAATACTGGGGAAAAAAAACATGGAACAAAGACACACCCACAACTCCACCCATATAAAGGCCACAAATCCCTACCATGATCCTTTGCAAATTCAACTGACCTGCCAGCACAGAACACCATCAGACAGCAACCACAGACACACTCACAGCTCATCCATCACACAAGCCACACACCATTAGCACCTCAACAAATAGCACCCTCACATACACCCAGCAAAACCTACACTCACACACCCTCACTTGCACACACACACACACATCAATCACCACCACCACCCATCACCATGCCCCCAAAGAAGAATCCAAAGTTCCTAGACAGTGAATTGGAAGTCCTGGTAGATGAGATCCTCAGGGTAGAGCCACAGTTGTTTGGTACATTGGTCCAACAGACCCCCATGTCGCAGAAAACCAAGATGTGGGAGAGGATCGTCTACAGGGTGAACGCACAATCACCATGAACAGGTGGTATGATGTGCGCAGGAGGGTCAAGGACCTACTGAAGAAGGATTACATCTTGAGTCAGCGCACCGGCAGTGGCCCTCCTGCCAAACCACTATACCTCAGGCCCTGGGAGGAGAAGGTGCGGGCCATCCTACCACCAGTGAGCGTATATGGACTAACAAACATCCCAGAGCCTGGTGAGTACACAACAAATATACACAATATGGTGTGACAATACACACACATCACTGTCAAGGGGATAGTCAAACCATGCACCCTTAGCAAATCCACAGCAACCAAAAGATAATCACCCCAAGATGTGTCTGTCAGTCAGATAAACACAATACATGCCATCTCATAGTGATATGTAACTGTGTCATGACATGTACAAACCTAACAACAAATACAGCAAGGCAGTGGCACAAATCTAACCAACAAACACTGTTAGATAGTTTGCCACCACTAGAACACCACCTCACTGGGAAGCTCACTGAAAGGAAGGAATTCTGTGTATGCTGGTGAAGTCAGTGTAGGCAATAGCATGATGGGAGTTGTAGTCACAGATATTGGTCACCCTCACAATTGGCCCATCAACACCACTCTGAACCATGCTCACATCACAGGGAGTGGAAAACAACTGACAAGATGGCTGACACTGGGTACTGCTGTGGGAAGCACAAGGCCCTGCTGGGAACTGTGCACCAACAAACAACAGGACCACACTGTCAGCCACCTTAACATAACATAATATGTGTATTTGTAAAGCGCACGTTCACCCAGAGGTCTCTTGGCGCTGAATAACAGATGTTCATTGTTACCCAACTCAATGGTACTCATTTTATCGACCTCAGATGGATGAAAGGCTGAGTGGACCCACCGGGATTTGAACCTGTGACCATGAGGTCGAACACAGGCCCCTGCAATGGACACATTAGTCCACTGAGCCACCAGACCCGACCTTGCCATTGCTGTCACACTCACACACAGTGAAGTCCACTCAAAAGGAAGGAAGTATGGGCATGCTGGGAAGGGGGGTGTAGGCAATAGCATGATGGGAGTGGTAGTCACAGATATTGGTCACCCTCACAATTGGCCCATCAACACCACTCTGAACCATGCTCACATCACAGGGAGTGGAAAACAACTGACAAGATGGCTGACACTGGGTACTGCTGTGGGGAGCACAAGGCCCTGCTGGCAACTGTGCACCAACCAACAGCAGGACACCACTGACTGACATCCTGAAAGCCAACTTGCACTCCCTGCAATGGAAGCACGTTCCATGGTGGGATATCTGGCTGGGTGGGAAGGAGGACTGACAGCTCTGACCATAGTTGCAAGCAGCTCTCCTCACACACCCCCTTAACACAAACTCCACATAACCCACCTGGGAGAATGCAATGCCTCACACTCTAATTGAAGATCCAACAAAGAACCACCACCCTGGGTTATGCTGTGTGAAGCACAGGGACACTCTTGGGACTTGTAGCCAAACAAACGCCAGGACAACACTGTCAGCCATCCTGCCAGCACAGGCACACTACACCACAGGGAAGCAGAGTCAAAAGGAAGGAAGTATGGGCATGCTGGGAAGGGGGGTGTAGGCAATAGCATGATGGGAGTGGTAGTCACAGCTCAACATCCCCCACCCACATGGCCCGGCAAGCTCACACTGAAGCATGCACACCTCACAGGGAGTGAAAAGCCACTTCAAAGATGTCTGACACTGGGTACTGCTGTGGGGAGCACAAGGCCCTGATGGGAACTGTGCACCAACAAACAACAGGACCACACTGTCAGCCATCTTGCCATTGCTGTCACACTCACACACAGTGAAGTCCACTCAAAAGGAAGGAAGTATGGGCATGCTGGGAAGGGGGGTGTAGGCAATAGCATGATGGGAGTGGTAGTCACAGATATTGGTCACCCTCACAATTGGCCCATCAACACCACTCTGAACCATGCTCACATCACAGGGAGTGGAAAACAACTGACAAGATGGCTGACACTGGGTACTGCTGTGGGGAGCACAAGGCCCTGCTGGCAACTGTGCACCAACCAACAGCAGGACACCACTGACTGACATCCTGAAAGCCAACTTGCACTCCCTGCAATGGAAGCACGTTCCATGGTAGGATATCTGGCTGTGTGGGAAGGAGGACTGACAGCTCTGACCATAGTTACAAGCAGCTCTCCTCACACACCCCCTTAACACAAACGCCACATAACCCACCTGGGAGAATGCAATGCCTCACACTCTAATTGAAGATCCCACAAAGAACCACCACCCTGGGTTATGCTGTGTGAAGCACAGGGACACTCTTGGGACTTGTAGCCAAACAAACGCCAGGACAACACTGTCAGCCATCCTGTCAGCAGAAGGCACACTACCCCACAGGGAAGCAGAGTCAAAAGGAAGGAAGTATGGGCATGCTGGGAAGGGAGGTGTAGGCAATAGCATGATGGGAGTGGTAGTCACAGCTCAACATACCCCACCCACATGGCCCGGCAAGCTCACACTGAAGCATGCACACCTCGCAGGGAGTGAAAAGCCATTTCAAAGATGTCTGACACTGGGTACTGCTGTGGGGAGCACAAGGCCCTGCTGGGAACTGTGCACCAACAAACAACAGGACCACACTGTCAGCCATCTTGCCATTGCTGTCACACTCACACACAGTGAAGTCCACTCAAAAGGAAGGAAGTATGGGCATGCTGGGAAGGGGGGTGTAGGCAATAGCATGATGGGAGTGGTAGTCACAGCTCAACATCCCCCACCCACATGGCCCGGCCAGCTCACACTGAAGCATGCACACCTCACAAGGAGTGAAAAGCCACTTCAAAGATGTCTGACACTGGGTACTGCTGTGGGGAGCACAAGGCCCTGCTGGGAACTGTGCACCAACAAACAACAGGACCACACTGTCAGCCATCTTGCCATTGCTGTCACTCTCACACACAGTGAAGTCCACTCAAAAGGAAGGAAGTATGGGCATGCTGGGAAGGGGGGTGTAGGCAATAGCATGATGGAAGTGGTAGTCACAGATATTGGTCACCCTCACAATTGGCCCATCAACACCACTCTGAACCATGCTCACATCACAGGGAGTGGAAAACAACTGACAAGATGGCTGACACTGGGTACTGCTGTGGGGAGCACAAGGCCCTGCTGGCAACTGTGCACCAACCAACAGCAGGACACCACTGACTGACATCCTGAAAGCCAACTTGCACTCCCTGCAATGGAAGCACGTTCCATGGTGGGATATCTGGCTGGGTGGGAAGGAGGACTGACAGTTCTGACCATAGTTACAAGCAGCTCTCCTCACACACCCCCTTAACACAAACTCCACATAACCCACCTGGGAGAATGCAATGCCTCACACTCTAATTGAAGATCCCACAAAGAACCACCACCGTGGGTTATGCTGTGTGAAGCACAGGGACACTCTTGGGACTTGTAACCAAACAAACGCCAGGACAACACTGTCAGCCATCCTGTCAGCACAGGCACACTACCCCACAGTGAAGTCCACTCAAAAGGAAGGAAGTATGGGCATGCTGGGAAGGGGGGTGTAGGCAATAGCATGATGGGAGTGGTAGTCACAGATATTGGTCACCCACACAATTGGCCCATCAACACCACTCTGAACCATGCTCACATCACATGGAGTGGAAAACAACTGACAAGATGGCTGACACTGGGTACTGCTGTGGGGAGCACAAGGCCCTGCTGGCAACTGTGCACCAACCAACAGCAGGACACCACTGACTAACATCCTGAAAGCGAACTTGCAGTCCCTGCAATGGAAGCATGTTTCATGGTGGGATGTCTGGCCTGGGGGGAGGAGGAGTGCCAGCTCCGACTACAGCTACCAGCAGGCCCTTACACACACACCACTTCTACTAACTCCAAACAACAACCTGGGACCGTGCCCTACAAGAGAGTGAGTGAAAAGCCACTTCCAAGATGTCTGACAATGGTGCTCTGTTGTGGTGAGCACAAGGCCCTGCTGGGAACTGTGCACCAACCAACAGCAGGACACCACTGACTGACATCCTGAGAGTCAACCTGCACCCACTGCAAGTGTGGCATGCTTCATGGTGGGACAACTGGGCTGGGGGGAGAAGGAGGTCCGAATGTCAACCAATTACCACCAATGCTGGTCATGCACACACCTGAACATCCACATAGAAATGCATCAGGTTGGCAGGACAATGAGCCACACCAATATCAACCTCTGACTGTGACAACTTAGGACAATGCAATGTACAGGGCCGCATCCAGAGGTACAGTCACAACTGTCATGTGTTTGAACCATTGATGCCTGCTGAAACATAACATACATTGTGTGTCTCTTCCAAAAACAGGTGATGACGGGGACACAGCAGCAGATGAGGAGGAGTCCCTGTCCCAGGCTCCGGGGGACCCTGAGCTCTCTGGTGTGGAACAGCCTCTGCCCTCATCGGATGGCGAAGACCAACCTGGCACCTCCGGTGGGAGTCATCATGCAGCACCAGCAGGACCACCATCTGCACCCCCTGCTCCCATTCCTCCAACATCTGCCAACACACAGACCACCCCCGCCGACACAGACAGACCAAGGACACTCAATGACAACAGCACAGGGACCACAGACCACCGTGAAGCAACGGACAATAACCCCAGTATCAACCCCCAAGGGGGCCGAGGGTCACCTGTGCGTGCCACGGCAGCTCCCGCACGTGTGTCCAGGGGTGGTGGTAGGGGTGGTAGGCAGAGGTCGCTGTTTGCAGAGGGGTCTGGACTGCATGATGACCCACAACTGGCACGCATTGCTGAGCGTACCAGAATAGCACCGGAGAGGTCAGCCAGGTAGTGGGGATCCTCAAGGACATTCAACAGCAGCAGGCTGCCCATCATGCCCGCTTGGACTCCCACATGTCCCGTGTGGAGACACACATGTCCCGTGTGGAGACACACATGTCTGGCATGGAGTCCAAGTGGGACACATTGGAAGAACTGACAGCGGTGCAGAGGGACATATTGACATGCCTCCGCCAGCCACACCTCCCTGTGTGCCCACAACATCTGGTGCCGCAACAACTGCAACTGCCACAGGGAGGGAGGATGACTCTGGTGGAGAGTCCTCTGCACTGCAGCGGCCTGCACGTGAGGGTCCCCCCAGAAAGAAGAGGGGTCGTCCGAGGAAGGACAACTGAGAGGCCGATGGCCATGTACATCCCCCAGGAACCCAACACCTGTTCTAGAAATTCTCCTTTGTGTGCAAACTGTTCACCCTATCGAATGCAACACAACTCTCCCACATGACATGGGGAGTTTAAGTTGGACTAATGTATCAGATGACTGTGGACTTTACTCAGGACATTTCTGCTACCAACACTTCCAACTCATCTGGGAACTTTGGATTACAATACCAATGTACAGCACCCACCATCCTGTGCACTATCCTCACACATGTATGTAATAAACTCACTAATACACCATACTTGCCTCTGTTGTGATTCCAACGTTGTTTTTGTCATGGAGATTATGATCTGCTAAATGACACTGCATGCTAACTGCCAAAGCAAGTTCAACACCGTCATGTGAGTCATGGCGACGTGACACATATGAGGGAGACACACCACTAGGGCTACACAACACATAGACACCAGGGCCATCGGACTCATCGCCTACACTGATGTTGCCAGGAAATACAGTGGAATGCACAGACACCACACCTATTCAGAGTCTGTGTTAACTAGCCCACAGGTGCAGTAAGCAAATGTCAGTCAGATGTGTGACCACCGACAACGCACATCCCAAAGTGAAGCACAGGTTTATTACACATTTGCAACATGTTGTTTCCACTACAAATGCAAGGTAATCCCACGTGGCAGTGGCCACACAGTTAAAAAGTGTAGAAGAAATAAAGTCCAGGGTTGTGTGGCACATCACCTGTAGGGAAACGACTGCTGCCACCCTGAAAGCTGAATCATGGTGTCGGGGGATCCAAGTTGATCAAACAACTCTGAAAGTACCCTGTGAAGGACAGACATGACACACAGTCAAAAGCACTGAAGAACAGGACAGAACTGCAATACTCATGCCCAATACATGTCACAAGATACCTACACAAAACCAAGTTAGCATGTCAACACTGTTGGGGAGTACAGACTACCTGTAAGGACACATCGCTGCACGCATTCAGTCAAGTAGCACATGGCCACACTCAAACAGCACCAGAGCACCACCCACACATATCATGCAAACTCACATCATTGACATGACAACTCTCTGGATACTCACATTCAGCTGAAGAAGTTGGTGATGAGCTGTGTGCGGACATCACCCTCATCATCATCATCATCACTGGCATCGTGGCCCAGGCCAGGATCCTCCACAGGTGGCGGATGTTGGTCATCGTCATCCAGGATGAGAGGCAACTCCTTCCGCACTGCCAGGTTGTGTAGCATGCAGCAGACGATGACAATCTTGCACACCTTTGCTGGGGCATATGGGAGGGCCCCTCCTGTCTTGTCCAGGCAGCGGAAGCGGCTCTTCAGGAGACCAAATGTCCGCTCGATCACTCTCCTGGTCCGACCATGTGCCTCATTGTAGCGCATCTGGGCTGGTGTCACAGGGTTCCTGAGGGGTGTCAGCAACCACGGCATGTTGGGGTATCCGGAGTCACCTACAGACAGACAATTGCACATTAGCTGAGTTGGAAAAGAGGGCGGAATACAACATAGCAGAACACACACAATGGTACAAAGTCAGTACACACCGGCAAGCCAGGCACGCTGGTTCTGCATCTGTGACATCATCCTCGGGATGCGACTACTCCTCATCACGTAGGCATCGTGTGCTGAACCGGGGAAACGGGCAAACACATGTGTGATGCTCATATCTGCAAGACATACCACCAGAGCATTGATCGAATGATAATGTTTCCCGTTCCTGTATGCCTGCTCATGTGCCTGTGGTGGTACCAAAGCCACATGTGTCCCATCAATGGAGCCAATGACATGTGGCATCCTCCCCAGGGTATAGAAGTCACTCTTGACGTCAGTGAGTTGTTGACGTTTTGGGAAATAGATGTACTGGTTCAGGTATCTCAACATTGCCTCCAAAACATCGCGTAGCACACGGCTGAACATAGTCTGTGACATCCCACCAGCAGACGCCACAGTGTGTTGAAAGGTACCGGTGGCAAAGAAGTGTAGGGCTGCCATCACCTTCACCTTGGGGGTCAGCGCTGTAGGGTATGGCCGGCCAGGTTGCAAATGTGGGGCCAACCGCACCGCCAATTCCTCAACCTGCGCCCTGTTGAAGCGGTACCGTCGGATGCAGTCACGTTCCACCATCGTTGCAAGGTCAGGGAATGGTCTATGGACAGCTGGTGCCCTGCAGTGCATAGGTGAAGAAAGAAAGATTGTCAGTCACCCCACATATGTGCCATTGACCATACTCAATATCACATGATACATCATTACGAGACACAAGTACCTGATGTGTGTGCCATTCTGTATGGACATATATGGCACCTACATGGCCAACATCTAACATCACAGTTCAACATGTGTTGACAACAAGTTCCAGGTTGTGCTATGGAAAATCATTAGGCTGTGTCACAGTACCCATTTACTGCTGTCACGTTCCAAACACACACCACAGTGACATGTCAGGACAGATGTGCCACAGGCATCACAGCTCATTGACAGGTAGATTCCCAGGGACCCTGTATTGCCACATGGACACTGGCATGACATGGCGTATCATGTACACGTCAGCAAAACAACCATGACTCCCACAGGTAGTGGCCCCTGTTGCCTCTGCAGGACAGACATGGGCGTCTGTGACACACACACGCACAACATCAAAGTCCATGCACAAACAACGTGGATGTGGAGACTGTCTCCCATTGTGCACATGGAATCAGAGACATCGGAAACACAACATGCACACAGACTGTGGAGGGCCATCACTATTGTGGCAATGGGTCACCCTGTGACGTACATACCTTCACACATGGGACTCAGGGGGAATGTGACATGACATACACATACACAACCTGGAAATGTGACCATGCCACATGCTCTGAAATGAACAGTTGCACATCACAGTGGTCATGTGCACAACACACAAAGGATTCTGTCCCCATGAACACGTGCACAGCCTGGGAGTGGCTGCCCCCAAGTGCCACCCAAAAACCACATGTTGACCCCCATACACAGAAAAGGTAATGCAGCCTTACATGCCTTAGGATACAGTGTGGACAGGCTGTGGTGTTGTAGGTGTGCCCCTGAGTCCCTGGCAAGTCAATGTGGCTGGCATACGTTCACCAGTGACAAGCATGGTGACATATGCGAGTGACTTGTACGGGGACGTGTCGTACAGCAATGGACCGATCGGTGCACACGCACTGGCCATTGTATATGATGTGAGCGGGTACGCGTTGTACAGCAATGGACCGATCGGTGCGCACGCACTGGCCATTGCATATGATGTGAGCGGGTACGCGCTGTACAGCAATGGACCGATCGGTGCGCACGCACTGGACATTGCATATGATGTGAGCGGGTACGCGTTGTACAGCAATGGACCGATCGGTGCGCACGCACTGGCCATTGCATATGATGTGAGCGGGTACGCGTTGTACAGCAATGGACCGATCGGTGCGCACGCATTGGCCATTGCATATGATGTGAGCGGGTACGCGTTGTACAGCAATGGACCGATCGGTGCGCACGCACTGGCCATTGCATATGATGTGAGCGGGTACGCGTTGTACAGCAATGGACTGATCGGTGCGCACGCACTGGCCATTGCATATGATGTGAGCGGGTACGCGTTGTACAGCAATGGACCGATCGGTGCGCACGCACTGGCCATTGCATATGATGTGAGCGGGTACGCGTTGTACAGCAATGGACCGATCGGTGCGCACGCACTGGCCATTGCATATGATGTGAGCGGGTACGCGTTGTACAGCAATGGACCGATCGGTGCGCACACACTGGCTAGGGCCTGCCATGGCAACGGACGCATTTTCAAAGCTTTAACGAGTCTGATGCAGTGAATTCAGTTGGCCAGCCTCAACAATGTTGCAAATTCATGGGTGTCATGAAGTTGAAGTTTTGAAGGATGCTGTGGGCGTGTATAAGTGGTGCAATTCCATGGATTGGCCAGATTCAGAAGATGCAAACGACTTGGACCTATCACTTTGAACACATGAGACAGTATCTGCCTCTGCAGCACACATATAATGCTGGCTGTTCCCCTGAGAGCTCACTTGCCTGCACTACATGCTCCAGGACGACATCTGCCACCAACACTGCTGCTGTCTCTGCATCCTCTGGCTACTGCAATGGCACGTACTGTGGAGAGAGCCCCAGCCTTCACCACTGAGGAAAGCCAGGCCCTGCTGGACAGCCTCCTTCCACAGTACAGCAAGCTGTATGGGAAACCAGGGGAGCAGGTGAGTGTGCTGTCCACTGCCTTACTAAATGTGCATGTTGTCTGACGAGCAAGACTTACAGTGTGCACACCACTGGCTAGCATGCTCACTGAGTAGTTCTCACCCCCCTAAGTGTGTAGTTACATGCACTGAACAGGTATAGTGCAGTAACAGTGCATTCCAACAAGGTTTTACTTCCCAGACAATGATACCATGTAGTAACTGCTGGCAAACTGTTCATAGCCATCGTTGCACTGCCTGTGTACATCATATGCCCCTGTGATTGAGACATGTATATCCAACTGTGTGATGCACGGATATGTTGCATGTGTAGTAATGGCCTTTTCACTTTGTCATCCTCACAGGTTGATGCCCACCAGAAGCAGGAAATCTGGCTGACCATCGCCCGGGCAGTAAGATCCGTGGGGGACTACAAGCGCCGGATCCGCAACTGCCAGAAGAGTTGGCAGGACCTTCGGGGCTGGACCCGGAGGATCGCAAGGGTCCAGCTGAAGCTGTCGCCTCCTCGCAGGAGGGGCGGACACCGGACCCTGACCCCCACATGCTCAGGATCCTGGCGGTGGTCTTCCCTGACCTGGATGGGCAGCTGAAGGCCAGACAGCAGCAAGGAGGGGGTGAGTCCATGACTGCACTGTGAACTTTGTCTGACATGCTATGTGCCCTCCTCTGGCCTGGTTAAACTTCCACAGTACATCAGTCATGTGGTCCAGGACCCATGTCCCTCAATTGTGACATGCCCACTCCTCATCTGATACCCAGGTGTGGCCCTTACAGTCAGAAAATTGTGTCACTTGGGTACTGTGTCCTTGCATTTTGCTTAGCTCAAGGTGGGGGACAGCATTTGTTCCCGTAACTTTGTGGTGGGCTTCATGGGTGGGTCAATTGCTTACACAATGCCTGAGTTCTGACATGTAATCTGCGTGTAACTTTGATATGTGGTCCAATTGCTGATCTGACTCACCACATGTGCCTGGGGTATTTGGCACACCCCCATGCTGCGGGTGGGAACAATGTTTTGGCCTCAGGAGTATGTATATCAAGTGTGTCACACATGCTTAGCCACCTGCCTACTGTCCAGGGCTCATCCCTCTTTCACGTGGAGCAGGACAGTCATGCCTACTCCAGGGCATAAAATACACTCTGTACTCCCACTCACGTGTATCAGCTGACACGTTGTGCTCAGTGAAATGTTCCCTCAGGTGTCTGCCTCTGTGTCATTGTGCTGTGGCTTTGTTGTCAGGACTACTGGAGTGTTTATCGGTTAGGGCTCAGCATGCCATCTGAGATGTGACCATGAGAGACGATACTTGTGTGACATATAGGTGTTTGATCACTTGACTGTGCAGACTGGTGTATGCGACTGTGAAGTTCAGGCATCTGTTTTTCATTCACAGCAGACTGTGAGTGCTCAGGTTCAGAGAGTTGTGTGTCATGTCTCCCATATGTCCAATTGGTATGACGTGGACAAATAAGAGATCAGATGATGTGGTTTGTGGGGGATGGACATGTGCACTTGTCAGCTACCGAACTTGCATTCCCCATGACCTAGGATTGTGACACAGTGCGGACTGTTGTTGGCTGGCTGCCCTGCCCATGTGACTGGAGACAGTGATGTATGACTTTGCAGGCATGCCTGTGCCATGGCATTAAACTTCCTAAGAGTGATCCTTCAGGGGAGTGACATGTGCAACATGCACCCCATTGTGGCATTGACTATCCGGACATGGGTGCATCATGGTGTCTGGTGCTGGTATGCATCACATGCATTTCAAATTAGACTCTGGCCATCCCTTTATCCGGACACCTGTACTGACTCAGTGGCAAGAGATGTGATGTGTGCATGTTCACATACTTCACCGTGTTCCCTGCAATGTCCAACAACTGTGTAGGTGGTGCATGTGTCCACACTGTGGTATTACCATCCGACAGGCACCAGACAGATGGGTGCAAGGCCAGGAGGGGTGTGAGTGCCATGGTTGACCATCAGACTGACAATTGGCTTCTCCTAATCTGTGTGAGCACTTTTGGCAATATTCAACTAAGGATGCCAGGGCCTGCTCTGTAATGTGCTGTACTTACTGTGGTGTGTGCGGTCAGTGCAGGTGACTGATGTTTGTCTGTTTCCCTAATTGTTTGCAGATACATCCACGGCCACAGGAGGGGACAGCTCCACGGACCAGGAGGAGCTGCAGAGCCAGACTGGGTCAGCAGCCGATGAGTGGTCGGAGGGACCCAGTGGCTCGGAGGGCGAGGGGAGCCACACCGAGGAGTCCTCAGCACAATCCACCTCAGCTGAGGGCCACAGCAGCTCGGAGGATGACTCCCTTGTGGAGGCGGGTGTCAGCAGCCACCACACCCCAGCTAGTGTGGCTGGCCCCGCCACCACCACCACCACCGCCCTCCCATTGGCTCCCATTCCAGAGGTCCGTGGAGGCTCCCGTGTTCGGGAGCGTGTCTCCTTCATGCCAGGCACCGCACCCCCTGCCCCTGTGTCCCCTGCTGCCCTGAGTGAGGAGTATTTGTACTTACTTCGCCAGCTCCATGTAGGGCAGACAGCAATGCTGAGTGTCCTCCATGCACACACCACTCTGTTGACACAGCTGGTGTCGTTCATGGAGGGCATCTCATCGGGCATGTCTGCCCTACAGAGGAGCAATAAGTCCATGGACTCCTCCCTGATGGCAGCAGTGTCCCTCTTCCAACAGTCCCTCACCCCTCCTACCTCTGCCCCATCCACATTTCCTGGCACCCTACCTGTCCCAAGCACATGCACACCTGCACAATCACCCAAACACACAGACACGAGCAGCACAGAAACACCCAAAACAAAGTCTAAACATGCACGCAAGCATCCTCAGGGGACTGATACCACACCCACAGGGGATGGGGAACAGACACACACACAGGCATCCACAGTCACTCCGCAGTCCTCCAAATCCTCTCCCTCCAAGACCCCTTCCCTTGCCTCACCTGCAACCCCACCTAAAAAGCAGCTCTTCCTCTGTGACCTCGGCCTCTTCCCCTCCAATCCGGCTGATCCAGCATACAGGGGGAAAAGGAAGTCCACCCACACAGAGGGGAGTGCCCCTCACCCCCGGACACACTCCCCCAGGCACAGACACACTGAGGCCCCCACCCGCAAGTTCCCTCGGGCCCGGAAGAGCAAGACCCCGCCACCACCCTGCAGCTCAACCACACAGTCTCCTTCCTCCATCCCTCAGGCCCCCACAACACAGGTTCCCCCACCACACCCTGCCCCAGGTTCCCCCACACACAGATACACTATCCCCAAAATGATCTGGCCTTCTCCACCTACCACTTGCTCTTCCAGGCCCACACCCCCCGCTGCACATGTTTGTGCCACTGGTGTGGAGACCGTGTCCTCCCCTCTGTCCTGTCCACCTTACCTGTACCCCATTCTACTCCCCTGGAGATAGGCACTGCAGTGGAGTCCACTACCACCCCGTCTGACTTGGGCACTGCAGTGGGGAACCTGTCCACTCCATCTGGCCAGCCCACTGCAGTCGTGCCGGCACCCATACCATCTGACTCATGCCCCCCAGTTCTGCCGGCACACACCATGTCAGACACCTCCACTGCAGTTGTCAGTGACTCTCCAGCACCAACCACCCCTTCCCTGCCTCCTTCTGGTGAGCCCTGATCCTGTCCCTGCGGTGCCTGGCCTGCCCCCCGTATGCCCCTCTGAGGGGAATGTCCCTGGTCCGTAGCAGTGCAGGCAAGCAAAGGGTGTCATCTGCCACTGTCACCCTGTTTGGACTTTAGTGATGGACTGGCCATTGGCCTTTGTGTTCTTTCTGGACTTTCTATTTTACACACACATATGCTGAATAAAGCTACTTTCAGTTCTCTAGTGGTTTTGCTTCAGATGTACATGATGTTGATGATGCTAACCATGCCCTTGCTGCAGTGATGGTAATTTTTGATATCAGGTAAATGAAGTGTTACTGTGCAGGACCCCATGTGGTCCAGGGGGAATGTGTCCTATCCTGGTGTGTAGCCATGTCATCCTTTGCAGCAATATGAGGGTGTCATGTTTTCAATATTTGCCAATGGAATTTCCTGCACATCTGTTGTGCTTGCCATTGTTCAATTTGTCTATTTCCCTGACCGTGTGAGCATCTCCACTGGACATGCAAGTTTGGGCATCAATGGGGAAGGACTCATCTGTGTTATCAGTGCAACTTGCTATACATGTGTGTTGGATCTGTGCAGATGATTTCGGTAACACTCCCATGACCAGGCTGATGTGACGCGAGCCTTCATTTTGTGCTAATTGTTGACTGAGTGACCAAGTGTTCTGCTGACATGGTAGAGCCCTGCAGAGACAACGTATGGCACAGCTTTCCTTACACAGGAGTGGAGTCCCCTCATGGCAGTGTGTGATTCCGTGACATTGCCTGAGCCCAAGGTGTGTATTGTGTGAGCATGTCTGTGTGTGTTCACTTCCATTTTGCTACGCAGGCTGGGATCCCTAGTGATGTTCCTGTCTGTGATGCTTGCTGAGTTGACCTATGTTCCCCCCAAATCTTCGCCCTGGCTTCTCTGTGATGTGGGTGCATGGCACATTACTGGTCATCAGGGTGTCATCCATAGGTGTGTTTGCTGTCAGGGCTGAGTTTGTGGGCAAACGAAGATGAGACACAGTCAGGATTCCCCTTGGCACTTGTTGGTTACACAAGTCATGTAATTTGCAGATTGTGTTAGCTTTCAGTGATTGTGACACGTTGTGTGTGTGACTGCTGCCACTCCTCAGGGTCAGAGCTGCAATGTTGGAAGTTGTCTATGTGTGTCCTTTGTGGGTGACCTTGGCTTCTTCATTGGTGTGTGACTGTGTCCGGGATCCCATTGGTTTGTGTGGATTTGACGTCATGCCCATGTACAGCGTACTGTGCAGTGTGTCAGACATTCACGAGTCTTGTTGACTGGCCATGTGTGATGGGTTTCTGCACCTTAGTTCCCACCACCCCCCCTGGGATTGTCATGGGTGCATGTGCAATGTCACCAGTCCATGTGAGCTTCACTGCTGCACATTGGTGGAGATCAAGGTGTGTGGTGCTGAGTGTGTGCGAATGAGAGTTGTTGCACGGCTAGACCCCTACCTCCATGTTGGCCTTGGCTGACAGGCCGTGCTGGTAGTTTGTTGCTCAGGACACATGACTGTGGTTCACAGTGTGAACGACATCTAGCTTTGTCATCACAGTGGGATTATCATGCAGGCCAGGGTCACCACAATGTGGGGTCCCTGGGGGTAGTGCAGTGGTGGGTCTGTCTCTTGCTGTGTTAGTTGCTGTTCCTACAGGCTTGTGTGACGTGTAATTTGGGCTCCCTCTCATCTAACAATGCCTGATTGCCCACATAGGGCAATCCGATCCATGAGTTACTTTTGTGTGGCACTGTATACACATCTGTGTGATTGGGATTCAGGCCTCCTCATGTGTTGTGTGGTTGCCTGGGGACACTGGCACCCCCCCCATCACCTGTTGTGTTTGATATGCAGTGTGAGGCTGCCTGTTTGTGTTTGTGCATCTGCACCACTGCATTGGCATATCTTTAGTGTGCCATTGGCTGTATGTTGTTTGGTGGCTTTCCCCTGCTGTCCCTGGGACTCCTAGGTCATCAGTCAGCACAATGAACATGGTTTGTATGTCCCATTGCTGCCATGGTATGGTATTTGTTCACCTCACATCTACAGTCTCCACAGGATATCTACATTTGTGTGTCCATTGGTGCAGATATGTGGGTCTGCATTATGATGGTCACTTCTGTCATTGTGTAATTGATAAATGTTGACAATGTCAGCCCCCATGGGTGATGTTTGTCTGCACATGGCCAAAGGTATGTCTTATTTGCACTGCACTGTTTGCCTCACCCAAGCTATGTTGTTATGGGACACAAGCACTACTATGCCACATATGTGTTTGTTGTTCTGTGACCAGCAATCATCCATGCTGTTTGGCAGTTGCAGCTTTTCACATGACAACACTTACATTTTGCTCACTGTGATGATGGGGGTTTAGACCCCATTGCCACAATCTTCAAAATGTGCTTCAACTATGGACCCCACACTTACATTTTGGTCACTGTGATGATGGGGGTTAGACCCCATTGCCACAATGTTCAAAATGTGCTTCAGCTATGTACCCCACACTTACATTTTGGTCACTGTGATGATGGGGTTTAGACCCCATTGCCACAATGTTCAAAATGTGCTTCAGCTATGGACCCCACACTTACATTTTGGTCACTGTGATGATGGGGTTTAGACCCCATTGCCACAATGTTCAAAATGTGCTTCAGCTATGGACCCCACACTTACATTTTGGTCACTGTGATGATGGGGTTTAGACCCCATTGCCACAATGTTCAAAATGTGCTTCAGCTATGGACCCCACACTTACATTTTGGTCACTGTGGTGATGGGGTGTTAGACCCCATTGCCACAGTGGTCATGGTCTGCTTGCATTGTGGAGGCCACACACATTTATGTGTGACACATGTGATAGGGGGTCACATTGTATGTTCAATGTCATGTTCAGTGTTGTAGGCATTTGACACAGACTACACACGCTTGTCATGGTGTCGGGGGGATGTATTTTTCAGACATTCCTTATGTTGGAGTATGCTGGTTGAGTCATGCATTACCCATCCTATGAGTAGGGGTGGTGTGGGTGGTAGGCATCTAGCACCCATGAGTAGGGGTGGTGTTAGTGGTGGGCATCCATCCCCCTATGGGTGGGGATGGTAGTAGTGACAGGCATCCAGGCCCCCCTGAGTAGGGGTGGTGGTAGTGGTAGGCATCCATCCCCCTATGGGTGTGGATGGTAGTAGTGACAGGCATCCAGGCCCCCCTGAGTAGGGATGGTAGTAGTGACAGGCATCCAGGCACCCCTGAGTAGGGGTGGTGGTAGTGACAGGCATCCAGGCCCCCCTGAGTAGGGGTGGTGTTAGTGGCAGGCATCCAGGCCCCCCTGAGTAGGGGTGGTGTTAGTGGCAGGCATCCAGGCCCCCCTGAGTAGGGGTGGTGGTAGTGGCAGGCATCCAGCCCCCCCTGAGTAGGGGTGGTGTTAGTGGCAGGCATCCAGCCCCCCATGAGTAGGGGTGGTGTTAGTGGTAGGCATCCATCCCCCCATGAGTGGGGATGGTAGTGACAGGCATCCAGGCCCCCCTGAGTAGGGGTGGTGTTAGTGGCAGGCATCCAGCCCCCCTGAGTAGGGGTGGTGGTAGTGGTAGGCATCCATCCCTATGGGTGTGGATGGTAGTAGTGACAGGCATCTAGGCCCCCCTGAGTAGGGATGGTAGTAGTGACAGGCATCCAGGCCCCCCTGAGTAGGGGTGGTGGTAGTGACAGGCATCCAGGCCCCCCTGAGTAGGGGTGGTGTTAGTGGCAGGCATCCAGGCCCCCCTGAGTAGGGGTGGTGGTAGTGGCAGGCATCCAGCCACCCCTGAGTAGTGTTGGTGTTAGTGGCAGGCATCCAGCCCCCCATGAGTAGGGGTGGTGTTAGTGGTAGGCATCCATCCCCCCATGAGTGGGGATGGTAGTAGTGACAGGCATCCAGGCCCCCCTGAGTAGGGGTGGTGTTAGTGGCAGGCATCCAGCCCCCCCTGAGTAAGGGTGGTGGTAGTGGTAGGCATCCATCCCCCTATGGGTGTGGATGGTAGTAGTGACAGGCATCCAGGCCCCCCTGAGTAGGGATGGTAGTAGTGACAGGTATCCAGGCCCCCCTGAGTAGGGGTGGTGGTAGTGACGGCATCCAGGCCCCCCTGAGTAGGGGTGGTGTTAGTGGCAGGCATCCAGCCCCCCATGAGTAGGGGTGGTGTTAGTGGTAGGCATCCATCCCCCCATGAGTGGGGATGGTAGTAGTGACAGGCATCCAGGCCCCCCTGAGTAGGGGTGGTGGTAGTGACAGGCATCCAGGCCCCCTGAGTAGGGGTGGTGTTAGTGGCAGGCATCCAGCCCCCCATGAGTAGGGGTGGTGTTAGTGGTAGGCATCCATCCCCCCATGAGTGGGGATGGTAGTAGTGACAGGCATCCATCCCCCCATGAGTGGGGATGGTAGTAGTGGCAGGCATCCAGCCCCCCCTGAGTAGGGGTGGTGTTAGTGGCAGGCATCCAGCCCCCCATGAGTAGGGGTGGTGTTAGTGGTAGGCATCCATCCCCCCATGAGTGGGGATGGTAGTAGTGACAGGCATCCAGGCCCCCATGAGTAGGGGTGGTGTTAGTGGTAGGCATCCATCCCCCCATGAGTGGGGATGGTAGTAGTGACAGGCATCCAGGCCCCCCTGAGTAGGGGTGGTGTTAGTGGCAGGCATCCAGGCCCCCCTGAGTAGGGGTGGTGGTAGTGGTAGGCATCCATCCCCCTATGGGTGTGGATGGTAGTAGTGACAGGCATCCAGGCCCCCCTGAATAGGGGTGGTGTTAGTGGCAGGCATCCAGGCCCCCCTGAGTAGGGGTGGTGGTAGTGGTAGGCATCCATCCCCCTATTGGTGTGGATGGTAGTAGTGACCGGCATCCAGGCCCCCCTGAGTATGGGTGGTGTTAGTGGCAGGCATCCAGGCCCCCCTGAGTAGGGGTGGTGGTAGTGGTAGGCATCCATCCCCCTATGGGTGTTTATGGCATTGGTGATAGCCATCCCGCCCCTATGGTTCTGCTGTTGCTAGTGTACGTCATTTCTGCATCCCTATGTGTGTGTGACATATTTCGGGTACGTGTCGTTTGTTTGTGTTGTGGGTGTTTGACTTACCGTTTGCGCCGTACGCGTCCGTACCGGTCCCGGTAATAGATGTAGAGTATTGGTAGGACCTGCGCGATGGGATTCATGGTTGGTTCGTCTCGTTCGGGTTTCTCGTGGCTTCGACTCGTACTCGTCGCTGGCTTGTTCTTCTCGTCGCCGTGGATCGTCTTGTGGCGCGAATCGGAGCTTATGTACAGCTCTCCCGGATGCTCTGACATGCCGGACGTAGCGACGGGTTCGGCGCGTACGGAAGGTGCATCGTACTAGTCCGGCCGGAAGGTGCTGTATATTTGCTTCCATGCGACTCGATTCTGCGTTTACGGATCCGGCTCGGGCGGGGAACAGGAGCTGGAATGGGTAAGTACGGCTCGCTCGGAATCTGTGCTGTTATGCGCATCGTACTTGCTCGTTCGGACGACTGTTCGAATCGGTCGGGAAACACGCGTTCGGCTTGGTTTTTTTCCGGACAAATACTGTTAGGTGCGCTTCCGGCCGACATCGGAATCGGCCCCTTAATATTTCCCCGACATTGTGGAGAGTATGCTTTCCCTTAATTCTTCCACCTGGCTCTGGTGCTCACCTGTCAATGTTATAACCCCAATTCTGGAACATTTATTATTAACATATTATCAAAATTACGTGTGGTATTGCACGTTGTAAATCAGATGTCTCAGACATATTATCCTAACCGTACCCCAATTATACCCCCCATTGGACACACCTGCCCAGGCTTGTCTCTATAGTCGGCTACCTGCCCAGTCGACTGCTGGGCCACCTATTGTTATCATTGAGGGTCGCTAACATATGCTCAAGGGTCTTTCCCCCGGCTCGGGGGTGTAACTAATATGGTGTCACTTCGCTCAGTAGGCCCAGCGCAGGGAGATCAGTCAGCCCCATCTTGGCCTCCTCCCTCTAGTTCACTTCCATCCGCAGCATTTGGATTTATAAGTAATTCAAGCAAAGCTGTCCACGCTCTAGCTACTTCCAACGATTTCTCACTTCCCGTTCTTTTAGCTATTCTCATTCTGAGAACGGTTTCACATTCAGCCCATTTAATGAACTCCTTTTTCCACCTAGCAAAGCTAGGACCAATTCTCGATTTCCAGTGACTGGTAATGTCTCTCTTAGCTTAAACTAACCCAAGGTCTTGGAACTTACTCGTTACCTTGTTTTTAGCAGTGTGGGGAAACCAGTGCAACAGACAGTATTCCGGAGTATTCCCTATTTCTTTCTCAGTCACTTCCGCCAATAGTAAGATTACCTCCTCCCAGAATTCCCCTACATTCGGGCAGCTCCAGTACATATGCAAAAAATCAGCTCCTATTGTACGACATCGTAGGCAGGCTGCGGTTTGCATACTGAAATATTTATTGAGCTTGTCTGGGGTAAGGTAGGCTCTGTGTAGTACATAAAAGTTGATCAATTGAAACTGTGCGTTTCTGGTACTCTTCCACGCCCTCTCCACCAGTATCCCCCATTCTTTATCTGCTATAGGCTTGCCCAGGTCTGCTTCCCATGCTCTATGGATTTTGGTATGGGGAGGAAGTGCCGTGTATGTAAGTCGCCTGTACAGACATGTGACTGCTTTAAAAGTGCCCGCCGCAGTAACCAAATATTGACATCCCATCGAGATACTCGGCTCAGACAGCCCCTCACTTCAATGTTTCCTCACAGCTGCCGTAAGGGCTGTATGCAATAAAAAGTCTCCCCCCGGTAGATCGTGACGCTCCCTGAGGTCGTTGAATGGGATCAGCGTGCCTTCCTCGTAAAGGTCCCCTAACGTAGATATACCCAGATCCGCCCATGCACTCAACCTCCGCAAGTCACCGCCATGGGGAAGTGCCTCACACATAAGCAAGGGGATTTCCGGCGCATATGGACGTTTGACCTTGGCCCTCCACAGACTTCTATTCCAACATTTACGCGCTGCACTGAGGTCCCTAGGGAGGTCCTCTTCACGGCAAGGAAGTCTCAAAATTATGCGCGATAGGAGCCGCAAGTCCGGGGCCTCACCCCTCTTTTCCACTGGCCCTCTAAGTTTATCCGCCACCCATTTCGTGAGGCATTGTAATTGCGCAGCTATGTAGTAGTGTTCGAAGTCAGGTACTGCTAACCCTCCCTCTATTCTAGGCCTCATAAGTGTGTTAAGTGCTACCCGCCCCCTGCCCGCCCCCTGCCGGGTCCCCATAAGAACGCCGTTACCAGTGATTTCAGTTGGGTGAACATTCGGGTCGGGATCCAAACTGGGAGAACTCCATAGTAATAGAGTAGCCGTGGGAGCGTCACCATTTTTAGGAGGGCCACTCTACCCGCGACCGATAAGGGCAGAGTCCCCCAAAATTCAAAGTTGCTTTTAACTCCTCGTAAAGCCCGCCCTACATTCCCTTCCAAGAGATCCTCAGGAGAGTGATAAATCTACAGCTACATCCGCCCTTACCGGGAACAGGGAGGATTTTGCCCAGTTCACTTTTAGGCCTGCTACTTGCCCCAAACCATGTAGGAGGTCCTTCGCTCCTCTAAGTGCGTCACAATCATCCGCCAGAAACAGCAGCAGGTCATCCGTATAGAGCGCAATGTGGTGAATCTGGCCGGCTACCTCAAGACCCGGGAAATATTGTCCCGTGCGAGCTCTAGCTGCCAACTGCTCCATGGCCAAGGCAAACATCAGAGGTTTGTCTGGATTTTTAATGCATGAATTTATAAGCAGTGCCTTCCCCATTCCATCTCTTCTTGCTCTTGACAGCGGCACTGCACTGCAGGCCTAGCGCTCTCCTTAAGTGATCATCCTCTGTTGCAGGACTGCATTGCTTGTTTTGATCTACCCCCTCCCCCATGTTTAACACCGTGACTTGACTCTATCTTTGTTCATAAATCTTCTTTACATAGTGGGGGCACTTACTCAAAGACACTATGCCCAGGGTTTTAAATTTTTACCCACCTCTTGGATTTAAGCCTTTCCTCTATTATGGATCTTTTTTGTTCTTCAGTTCATCTCCAATGCTATTTTCACTATTTGATGTGTATAATTTGGTGCTTAAGCAGCACTCAGTAAGTATTTCCCTTAATTTCCCAGGAACTAATGCATATTAACCATACTTTCACTTCATGAAAGCCTTTTTGCTTACTTCTTGATTTATTTACTTATAGATTCTTATATATTTTTAGCCATAAACAGGAACCATTCTTGAAGCCATGTTTTTTACTTGTCCTTGTTTTACATTATATGGTTTGCTACCCACAAATGTCCTTGATAATGCTCTGATGAAGACCCCTTGAAATAAGCTTTGGGATTAAAAAAATAACATTTCTATCTCTATGGGTTGCTTTTTAGGATCACTAGGGACTTTTTGAGAATCAATATTCAGATTTTATTTTTGGGTGTACAGACATATTATCGAGTTGCAAATATCGACATACAACAATATCGAGTTGCAAATATCGTGATGACAGAATATCGACTGCAAGAATATCGTGGACCAGAATATCGACTTTAAGGTAAGAAATATTGTTTTTGTTAATATCGAAGTTAGTAATATCGTTTGTAAAAATATCGTTGTTAATAATATCGATGTTTATATTAATGATATGTATTTTAGTATGTATTTTAAATGTATGTGTTCTATATTTTTTGTTTTAAGTATTGCATTTGTTTTTTAATATATGTATTAAATTTTTAGGAGTTATTAATTTTATTTTAAGTAAATTTTGCGCTTTATTTCCGTAGCGGGTTGTGGGTTTATAGGGGAATAGGGTGGGAAGTAATTTATTTATTTATTTTTATTTATTCAAAGTTTTGTATAGCGCGAACATGACCCAAGCGGGTATCAGAGCGCTTTACATGAGGGTTGAGGAGGACACAGGTCTGAAATGGGTAGTCCTAGAGGTAATGAAAAAAGGAAGAACAGACTTGACAAAACCCCTCCATACCAGAGAGCAACGATGGGTCAACTGCTTACGGACCTGGTTTCTCCAGGACAAAGACTTCCGGAAACACATAGGGGACGAACTCCGTCAATACTTCGCCACTAATCACGCCTTGGTCTCGTCTCGTCTCCTGGTACTTTATGAGATGCTCATTGTTATCGTGCCGCATGCGGGAGCGTGCTTTAGGCAAGGAAATGCGTATGTTTAAATAAGGAGGCCCGCCAAGATGTAATAGCGATAGCGCAGAGGGGTGGATTGGTGCGCAGCGCAGGTGCGACCAATGTATGCGGCCCGAGGCTGCCCCAAAAAGTTTAGACGGGTGTGGGGCAAATGGGTCGGGTGGTAGAGGACTGAACATTCCTGATGATCACTTATGGACTTGGGTGCCGACAATGTTGCTTGCTACTCATATGTTGAATTGTACATGCTGGGGTATCAATAATTTTTGTAATAGCGTGATGTGTAGTTTCCGCATATACAGATGGGCGTGTCTGTGTGCCCGTGCGCTTAATCTATATGCGCGATTTTTTGTTCAGTGTCTACGGGTGAGGCTCTTGATTTATTCACAGTATACCGTTATGTGATCGTACGTAGGGGTCAAATACTGCCACATTTAAAGAGATGTACGTGCCTTAGTACTTGTGTTTAGAGAAAAGGTGCGCATGTTAAGAGTAGACGCCAAAGTGTAAAAGGTCACATATACACAAATCGGCGTTACTAAGTGCTCGTGTGCTTATTATATGCGCGAGCTGAGAATGCATCCAGAAGACATTATCACGTGATAGGTCACTGCCCCTAAATGTTGCGTGTGTTGCTTGACAAATGTAGTATCTTTAAAGTGCCATATTACACATGCATTGCTTTTTTGTATAATAACAGGGAGCGTTTAGAGAACACGTGGGTTAGTACTTAGTACACGGTTCAGTTATGTTCATTATTTGTGAGCAAAAAGTGCGTCATTGGGCCAGATGTAGCCACGGGATCTCATCGTTGAGGCCATTTTCCCAGGTCCGTAAGCGTTTAGCCGCCAGATCGGGCGCAAAGACGCCGGGAGGCTGCCCATCTGCATAGATACTGGGGAGTGATCTGATAAGCCCCTGGGAAGGATGGTGACGGCCTGGATTGACCAACAGTCCAGGGCCGGAAGGAAAAGATAGTCCAGTCTGGCATGCGTGTGATGGGAGGCTGATGTGTGAGTGTACATACGAGTGGCCGGGTGCCAGAGTCTCCAGGCGTCTCCGAGGCCCAGAGTCGCAGCCCAGTTCGAAAAGAGCATGGATTGGGAAACCCAAGAGGCAGAAGGGGCCGCAGCAGTGTCAAGGCCCGGGTCCATAACTGCATTGAAGTCCCCTCCAACAACAGTCGTCCCCAGGGGTAGGGCAGCCATTAGAGGAGCAAGACGCTGAAGTGTGGAGGACAGCAGAGAGGGGGGGGAGTACACAGCTATCAGATTCAGGGATTGGTTCCCAATGTTCCCTTCCAAGATGACAAAGCAGCCCCCCGGATCATGTATTACTTTACGCGCCACAAATGGAAGTGCGCAGCGCATCAGGACCGCCACCTCCTGAGATCCACGGGTAAAACCAGAGTGCCAAATCCCACCATAGCGCGCCAGAAAGGGACAGTTGTTGCCTGAAGCATCAATACATCTACGTTGTGTCGCTGGGCATAACGCAGGACTGCAGTGCGCTTAACCTTATCTAAGAGGCCGTTAACATTCCGGGACATAACATGAAGGGATGTCACTCCGGAACGACCGTCAGGCATGGGGAGGCTGGGCAAGTAGTCGAGCACCCGGCGCGGGCAGGCAGCGTGGTAGTACAAGTGTGCGGGGTAACAGGCATAGAATTACAATGTCTATCACTGTATGGTCGTTTCACAGCTAAGCGGAAGCGCTGGTACAAGAAATAACAAAAAACAAACAATAGAACTCGGGACAACGGTCCCCCCTCCCCAACCCAACCCCCACCCTATACTTCAGGAACGGAAGCATCTGTCACCCTAACAGTGAAGAACTAACAAAAGACCAAACTAGAACGCTTGGGAATGGGGAAGCGTGGAGGACCCCTCCTCATAGCCGGATGTGCATTATCAAGTCTGTCGGGAATTGAAGTAGTGGTGAGCCGATGTGCCGCCTCCGGCCGCGGAGCTATGACCGGCAGGCAGAGACAAGCTCATGCGGGCCCGTGAGAAGCGTCGGGCTACGTGGGAGATCTGTATCCGGCAGGTCCAGCAGCGATGGTCAAGGTGAAGCACCCCCAGGGTCTAGGCGGCCGGAGGAGCCAGACCGCCGCATGACCAGGGGTTCTCCAGGGAGTGGCATCGGCTTCTGAGAGAGGCCCAGCGGGGAATCCGAGCGGGCACTCCTCTGGCCATGGCCAGCGGTTGCGCACCAGCCGCACCCAAAGGTGATGGATTTTGGTCACTGGACCGCAGGGGGCGCTCCTCCGTGGCCCAAGTCCAGGCCTCCTCAGTGGTGTCAAAGAATAGGGTCTTGTTGGAGAACACCACTTGCAAGCGCGCCGGGAAGAGGAGCCTGTATTGTATGTTAAGAGCGCGCAGCTTCTGCTTGACTTCGCCAAACGAGCGGCGCTGACCCTGGACCTCGCGAGTATAGTCAGGGAAGATCATGATCGCATGATTGTCATATTTGAGGTGTTGCTGCTTGCGGGCCTCGGCCAGGACAGAGTCACGGTCTTTAAAATTGAGGATTCGCATTATGACCGGTCTGGTGGGTGCCCCCGGGGGCGGCTTAGGAGCAAGGGAGCGGTGCGCTCGCTCAAACGCGAACCACGGGGAGAGGGAGCCCTCGGGGATCCATGAGCGCAACCACTTCTCCATAAAGTCCGCCATACGGCCTTGTTCCGCCCCCTCCGGAAATCCCACCAGGCGAAGGTTGTTGCGGCGGGACCTGTTTTCTGCGTCCTCTGCCTGCCGATATAGCTCCTGGGTGTGAGATTGGAGACGAGCGACTTGTCCCTTAAGTTGCTGAACGTCATCTTCCACGGTGGAAATTCAGGATTCGGTTTCTTTAATCCGTCCCGTGGCGTTCCGAAGGTCCTGCCGGATGAGAGTCACATGAACCCGGACCTCAGGAATCTTGCCCTCCACGGAGGACTGTGAGGCATGGATAGCCTGAAGGAAGGTAGATAGGTGCGCAGCAGGTGGGGCGTCCTTATCTGCGCTTCCCCCAGTCGCTCCGGAGTCCGTAGTGGTGAAACGGTCCATTTTAGTCTGGGTGGCGGGGGTTTTGGTTGGCTTGTCTCGACCCATGGCCGCCACCCAACAGGGCAGGGGGCCCCGACGTGCCTCTTACAAAGGTCTCTGTAGCGGGGAGCCCACAGTCAGCTCCGGAAGGCCCCGGAGCCAGACAGCCACAGGGGGCAGTGGAGGAAGCCCTTTCAAGACCTCACGCCGCTCGGTACATGCGGCCGATTCCGCTTCCACGGGTGAGACCCCACACCGGGAGCCACAGCACAGAGGTCCGACCCCAGGGTCCACAGCAGGGCCTCCGCACCAGGATCCACAGACCACGCCAGGCGCCACAAGAGCAGTTCGGGGGCAGGGGGATGGCGGAGGAGGCTCCTTCCAGGACCTCATGCCGCTCGCTACATGCGGCCGATTCCACCTCCCCGGGACTGCACTCCCACCAGAGGCGACGTAATAGAAGGCCGGCCTCGGAGTCCGCAGCCGGGGCCGCTGCACTGAAGGACCCACTGTCCACGTCAGGAGCCACAGGAGCAATGCGGGGGGCAGGGGAGGGTGGCGGGGAAGGCCCTCACCTAGGACCTCACGTCGCTCGGTGGATGCGGCCGGACACCCACTCCCCCCGCGCAACAGCACCCCGGAGGCAGCACAGCCACGGCCCGATTCCAAGGGCAGCAAGAGGGGTCTCCGCAGCAGAGGGCCCAAAGACAGCACTAGGAGATAGCAAAGTGAGTTGGGGCAGGGGGTGGCAGAGGGCCCTCCCCGGGGACCTCACGCCGCCCGATGGTCATGGCTGGGTCCACCCGTCCCAGGGCTTCCTCTTGTCAGGAGTACTGTCACGGCCCCCAGGGAATAGCACCGAAGCAGCTCCAGGGGCCCGATAGGCCGGATCGGCCACGGCGGATCACAGGAGGTGGGGAGAAACAGCGGGGCCAAATCTTGGTTCACACCGCCCAGGGCCCAAGTCACTCTCACAACAGGCAAGCCGAGTGCGACGAAACACCGGCTCCCCAGGCTCCCCACGGCCAGAATCTCCACCAGGGGTGCAGCAAAGTATCGGCAACAAGACTCAGGGCAGGATGATTACCGGAACGGGCGGATTGCGGGCGGATGGCGGAGGGGTCCGGGAGCACTCTCAAGGTGCGACTGCCATCTTGGCCCGCTAGGCCACGCCCCCTTATATAAAATTTATTAGGAGTCTTGCCACACTGTTTACAAAAGCTATTATTATGATGTGATTTTGTGATAAATATTTTTCCAAATTTGTGACTATCAGATCAAACAGCATCAACTCATGAATCCACCTTAATCATGCATAGGGGAGAGGATGTGGCCTAATGGCTAGGGCGGTCGACCTCAAATCTGGGGAACCGGGTTCGAGTCTCGGCAAGGACGCTCAACGTCCTGTGATTCTGGGCAAATCACTTAATCTCCCCGTGCCTAACAAAAATTAATGTGTTCTCATGTAACGTAACTGGTGCGCGTGTAAAGCGCTCTGATGCCTGATACCTTCGGGTCAAGTTCGTGCTATATAAAACTCCGTAAAAAAAATAAATGCATACAGAAGACAAGCCTTGATTGTGAATAATTTGTCATTGTTATATGAATGTGCCACAACGTAGTCTGCTGAATTCCGAGGTTTGGTACATCTAAAAATCAAATAAGCATTGAGCTTATGTGATCCCAATGGAAAAGAACAAGAAGGATAAGTGTTGGCCCTACCTTTTAAAATCTCTACTTGATGTGTGTGTGTGTGGGGGGTCACAAGCATCCTGCATATCCTGATTTTAAAAATAAAATCGCATGTTTGGAAAAGGGGGGGAATTGACCGTCCTGGGCTATGAAGCTAACAGTGATATTTTGCCTACAATGAATCATTTCATTTTTGTAAAGTTCACTACTTTTCATATTTGGAAATTATTAACAACAAGGGTGGGGGCCACATCTCCTGTCCTTATGGAAGATTGGTGCAGGATTTGTAGTATTGGGGTGATGTTAGGGCAGCAGATGAATATGTGCTTTGGGGTTCGAGCGTACCCCACCCTTTAACATATCTTTCATACCAGACATTTGCCATTTTTCAATTCTCCTTTCAGAAAAGTAAGCTGTGTGACCACAATCAAGGGTTTCCGATGTATTGGCATTAGTGAGGTACATAATCTTTATAATTGAAATTTTCATTATGCAGAGCACAAATATATGGAATGAAAAGATCTGCCTATGTGAGAAAAGCGCATAAATACTCTTGCGTTTTCTTTACATTTGGAATAATATTGAAAAATCAAAAGTGTGCCCGGGCCCTTTAACAGGGTTATGACAAAACATGAACTTTCTGTAGAGGTCAAAACTATCACCCCGCCTGGATCCGCTTCGACTTTTGGAAATTGAATATTTGCCTTTGTCGCTTTCCAAACCTTTCTTCCGAGTTGTATTTCATTTCCTCCACTATGGAGGTCTTCCCTGATCCTTTAAGGGCGTCCAAACCGTTCCCCTTCTGAGTTTCACATTTTCCCCTTGTGTTACAACGCATCCGCTGGTGAGGTCTCAGCGTGTCTTTCAGGCGTGTCCAAGCCATTCTTTTGTGGACGTCGAAACTCCCCGCTGAGAGTCCAAACCACACCAGATATGTGTATCCAAATCTCTTCTCATCGGCTAGCCAAGGCCTCAACGCTTTCCCTCCGAGGAGGTCCAAGCCCTCTGTGGATGAAACCACTCTGTGGAGGCTTGGTGGTGCCAGATCCTCCTGGCTCTCTCCGTTGACTCCCTTGTGACCCTGAACAACTTTGGATAAAGGGATTCCTGCAGTTCCCTGTAAGTGTTTCATTCTGGTACCTGTGGATGGAAACAGCACGGTTTCTGTTCTATGTTGCCAGCTGCCTACAGGCGGGATCCCAGCTGTTTTACATAAACACACTTTTATAGCACAGAGGCAAAGTTGAAAGCAGACAGGTAATATCTGTTGATCTCTCCTCTGCTGCACCAGGTCTGCGGCAGCTTCGATGAAGTGCCAGGAAACCTACAATTCAAAAGGTTAAGCTCTTAAAAGCATTTAGAGCGTGCATATTACCTCAGAATGCTCAGTAGTTTGCAAACTATTTCTTTTTTTTTATCATTCATTCCTCCATCCTCTGTTCCCTAAAGTTGTCATGGCTGGCATTTTAGCACTTCTAGCATCAAAATGCCAGCCGAGGTAAAAGGTAGACTTTTGTTTTAGGCAAACACAACGCACTCCTCCTAGAGACCGCGGTGGTGGTGAAGACCCGTCCCACTAAAGGACAGTTCTTTGCTGGAATCCTGGGCCTCGTGCAGGGCTGCAAATCTGACTGTGCAAACCAACCTATGCACAAATAGGTCACTTCACAAAATACCAAATCGCAGGGGGTTGCAGAATGACCCGCCCAATTAACCTTAGTTATGTAGATAACAATGTGCAGCTCCCTGTGATTGGCTACTTTCCTAGGGATGGTGGTCTGCAAAGGACAGCAGACCAACATCCCTGCTTTCCACAATCAAAAACCTTTTTATTTTTTTTAAAGCAGCCTGAGTTCCTTAAAGCAGCATGGGCTGCCCAAAAAGGATAATAGCTTTGCAGTTTGGAAGACGTCAGATATAGGACCGCTGCCTGCCCCCCTGAAGCTGCCACATCGATTGCAAAATGTCCTTTTGGACCCCTTCCCCTTTGCGAACCGGTTACCACCCAAACTTTAGAATCAGTGCCAGATCAGTGGTTTGCGTCTGAAATTTGCAGTCGCAGACCATTGGTGGATACCGTACAACTCAAAATTTGTATTGAATGCCCTGCACATGCTCCTTTAAAATTGCGATTCGGTATGGGTTTCCAAAGCCATCTTGTGATTTGTAAAAAGTTTTCTGGATTGCAAACTGGGATTAGTACATCAGAAATGTAATTCAGGGTTTGTGACCACAAAATCACTGTGCACATAAAGTCCGCCATTCGTGGGGTTTGCCACAACTGCCACAACTTTATATTTTCCTATTTAAAAAATCATTTAATTCTATGGAATGACAGCTCAACAACTATATTAGTTATGAAAATATGCATTTAGTCAAGAGGCGTACAATGGCCAGGTAATTATTCCTTTTTGACTGCACTACAGCAAAGTGCAGTTTTTGGAGCTGCCAAGCTAGCAGTTGGCCAAACAACAGATGACACAAAACCTTGTGGCCCTCGCCATGTTTTCTCTCACTGGATGCATACCGGGTCGGACTGGCCGTACTGGGCATCGGGCATTTCCCTGGGAGGCTGGAAGGGTGGGGTCCGGTTTTGTTACTGGGGGGGACGGTTTTGCAGCGGTGCCGCAATATCAGCCCAGTCTGACAAGAGCAGCAGGCAAGCTTAATCCACTCACTTTTGTTTCCAGCCTCCCGGGTCCCAGCCAGTGCTTCACATTTGCATCCCCAAACCCCCCTATTATCCAAAACTCCCCTTCTAGGGGTCAGGCTCCCTCTCTGTGCACTGTGCGGGGCTGGTACGACGAAATTCCCAGGGCTGCTTTGGGTTCCCAGTCCGGCCCTGCATGCATACGTCACCTGTACTGAGAGACATGCATTGGTTTCCTTTAAAACATTTTTTAAAGTCTGTGCATCATCCACCGTGCCTTGCAATCACAGGGTGCTACCTGCCTACAAGCAAAAGCAGGGAGCTATATTTCAAACAAAATTCTGCGCTCTTCTGCTGCGCACACGGCCAATGATCCTCGATTCAAAATGGCCAGAGCAGGAGGTTCTTGTCTCTTTTTGTTCTGGCCGGAATGGAATGGAATGTCCTGCCAATGAGCTTAAGAGTGGAAACAAATCATTTTTGTACCAGGAAAGAACTTAAAACGTGTCTATTTCATAAATGATGATCCTTTTGGCTGTACTACAAGACTAGTCACATCTGTATTTGGGTATTTGGTGCCAGGACACCTTCGGGTAACACATGCTCTAGACAATTTTTAACATAACAAAAATGTATACAATATCAGTAAAATAAGGTCAAACTATGTTAGCGCGAGAAGCGGGTCAGGTGGAATTAGATGCTCTTTTGGCGTGGATTGGAAGATTTGTAATGCGGTCCCTTGTCTTATATTGTCTAATATTCACTCCCACTCACACACACTCCCCACATACACAAAAGTAAAACTGGTGGTTGCTCGTTCTACTACATCGCACCCAAGACATGGAACGACCTCCCTCAACACATCAGAGCCTCCTTTTCACTGCTTGAGTTCGGCAAGAAGCTGAAGATCTAGCTCTTCGTATAAGCACCTTGGGGGTCACACACCTGGACACCTTGCTCAAGCACCTGGATACCCTCTTGGGTGATTAGTGTGCTATACAAATCAACATAACATAGCATAATACATTACTGCAATGAAATGGACTAACTTGGATAGCGCTCACTACAGACTCAGGGTCTCTGGGCGCTACAGTAAGCATTCTACATCCGTCTGATAACTCTCAGAGTTTAATTGCTGTTAACAGCAGTTAATTGCAATCTGCTCTGCATAAATTAGAGTGGTGATAATAATTGCAACAACTCATCGCAGGTCATTATTGAGCTTTATATCAAGTCCCGTTATTGGATTATAAATTTCATATGAATTACATATATAACCAATGCCAGCTGCATTAGCTCCAGTAAGTCCACTCCACATTGCAGGTTTCACGGGTGTTAGGAAGGCCAGTGTGAGCAGGACTCACACCTACACGTCATTACTGAAGATAGTAACTTAAATCCGGGGAGATATGTTTGGAAGTGACGTGATTGTTCTGGGACATATATAACATGTCTCGGAAAGTGGGAATCTGACAAGGACTAAGCGCTCGGACACTTGGCCGGACACTCTGGCAGACGGTGAAAAACCTGTGGTAATGCACGTACAGGAATTATTTCAAGCATCCTTGCAGCTGTCCGTGGAGGCTTCAGGGCGCCTCATAAGACGGGGTCAGTCTCAGGGCAAGGCACGGTCAAGAGAAAGTCATAGTGATGTTTTGATCACCCAAGAAGAAGAGCGCAGAATTTTCTTTCTTTTACCCTCTGGTAGCTTGACACAGAGCAGTTAGGCTTAGCAAGAGAGGCAATGTGTAAAGTATTTGTGCAACACATATTTACACAGTAACACAATGAATACACCACAAAAAGACTCCACACAGGTTTATGTAAAATAGCTGTCTGTATTATTAACAAAACGAGACCAAAACGGTAAAATTCACATGTGTACTTTTCAAGTTGGACACCTTTAAAGAATCACATTACTGGTATTAAGTAAATATGGTGTGCAGAAGCATTCTGTGAGGTTCTTTACAATGCTTTCTCAGTGCAAGATAACGATTCCAGTGGCGGATCAGGAAGTATGCTTTAGTACAATCACCAAAAGCAAAAGGTAGCACCAAGTCCCTTGAAGCCGGTGAACTCAGTCAGTCTCAGTTTCTAGTGCGTGCACGCCGGCTAGTTACTGGTTTTCCTCCGCGCCCCCATTCTACACCGTACCTGGCTGGTGAGAGGCTCTGAGACCTGGGAAGAGCCCAGTCTCAAGATTGAAGTTGGGAAATTGACTTGCGTTAATGTTGGCAGGCCTCGTAGGTGGGCCCACGTTATTGAGGATGATTCCCTTCGGGGAGCGACCGCGGGTGCTTGCTGTGCTCCTGGAGTGTAGACGGCTGAATAGGAGCATCCCTGGTCACCAGAGCAATATGTCTCGGGAAAGGTGCTGCTGCTTGGGGAAAGGAAGCGATTACAAAAACGTCGTCTCGGTGGGGTGCAGCATGATTCAGGCAGGAGAGCTGGTCCTTGCCACAGTCAGCGTTTGATCTGCAGCACAATAGAAGCGCTTGCTCCTCTTGTCAACTGTCAACTTACAGACTCATGAGAGACCGAGACCCATGCGAAATGTAGAAAGGCAAAGTCTTTGATAGCCCTGAGACTACAGAAACAGGGTCAAGCCAACACGCCCTTGGAGAGCACTTTGGAAGGTAGCACAGCAATAGGTTAAGAGGCAGGAGGCCAGCACAGCAAAGCAGGTCGCAAAGTGGCAGTCCTGTCTGCAGCTCCACAAGCAGCAGGCTAACACAGCAGAGCAGTTAGCAGAGTGGGAGTCCCTCCTGGCAGCACAGCAGTCCTTCTGGCAACGTGCAGATGTAGAGCCAGCGATGTCTGTATACAGGTCTGATTTGGTGGGTCCAGAGCCCCAGTACTTATACCCAAAAGTGCATTTGATGTAGGGTGTGACTTCAAAAGAACTCTGTGAAGTGCACAAGGATCCCTTTCAGCCCGGTCCTGTCTGCCAGGCTAACCCTGGGGGAAAATCAGTGCTTTGTGTGATGACAGTACACAGCCTATTCATATGTACAGAGAAATGTCCACTTTCCAATAGTGGCATTTCTAAAAAATAGTGGGCCAGATTCAAAAAGGTAAACTGAGACAAAAGTCTAACTTTACGACTTTCGGTATTCACAAAGGGCATTTACAAGCAGTAAAGTTAGACTTTTGTCTCAGTTAAACTTAAGTTTTGGTATTAAGTTTAACTGAGACCAAAACTGAGACAAAAGTCTAACTTTACTACTCGTAAATACCCTTTGTGAGTACAGAAAGTCGTAAAGTTAGACTTTCGTCTCAGTTTTCCTTTGTGAATCAGGCCCAGTAATGTTAAATCCAACTTCACCACTGAGGAGGATTTATCATTACCACTCCAAAGATATCAAACATGAAAACACTATTCCTCTCTGATCAGGAATTACAGCCTAAAAGTATATTAAAGAATTCGTAATGCTGGCCTATGAGAGTGGTAGACCTCACACTAGTGAAAAATGAAATAGGCAACATATATGCCAATCAGGTGTATATACACCAATTATACACAAGTTGAGGAGAGAAGCACATGCACTTTAGGATTGGTCAGCAGTGGTAAAGTGCTCCAAGTTCTAGATCCAATAAAAATAAGGCCAGAAAAAGAGGAAGAGGAGGGCAAAAAGTCTGGGGTAACCCTGCAAAAATAGCCCTTTCCAACACACACACATCCACCGATCACTAAGCTAAGTGCTTTTACACTTTGTCACACCCATCTCACAGTTGCACACACCCACTGACTAATTTAGAACCATACTTCTGCCTTCTACGAAGGACAGTTTTTAGAAGGAAGGTTTTAGACGGTCAACAGAGATGGGTTCTGGGTGGATGACTGCTGCCCAGGCTCTAACTCGAGATCAGGTACTGTGGCAGCATTTGAGTGAGAAAAAACTGGAGCAGGATCTGGAAACAATTTTTCAGTTGGCAGAGGTCCATCCAAAGACTCGCCTACCACAACAGTAGTGATGTCCCTTCACAAGCACAATCTGTGCAGTGGAGAAACAGTAGCAGGGTAGACCAGAACAGGCATATGCGGTGACAAGCACATGCTTAGTGCTCTTCTGGCAGACCCCCAATTTAGTGCAGCCTCAAATTCCCCCGTTCATTGGAGACGCTGGATGTAAAGTCGACACAGCAAAAAACTTTTACCTATTGACTACGTCCATCTCTTTTTGGAGAGGTCTGAGGTGAAATTGTTTTATTTTAATAGATGTTACTTCTTTTTACTGTAATGATTTTAATTAATCAAACAGTTAATAAAATACTGTCTTTTTGGATGTTGGCTTCCTTGAGGAAATTGTGCATCAGACAAATTTGTGTGGCAAATAGTTTCTGAGGGAGCATGGAGGCACTCTTAGGCCTCATTCTAGGGCACACCGGTGGACTTCCACCTCACTTGGGGGGGTTAAAGACGTTTCTGGGCCTTACGCTCAAAATGGGGTAATGCACACCAAGCTAACAGTCTTACTGGTCTACTCGTCTACTCACAGTTTGGGTAACATCCAGCTTTGCACTGGTCATGAGTAGAGATCATTTGTTGCTATTGCAGTGTATGCTGCATTTTAATGATAATTCTGCTGCATTGCCCCGGGACCATCCAGACCATCACAGGTTATTCAAAATTTGGCCTGTCATGAGCATTTGTCTGCCAGGTTTCCAGAGATTTATACTCCTCGAAAGAATATAGCCATTGATTAGTCATTGATCATTTACAAAGGTGGGCTGCTGTTCAGGCAGTACATACTGAGCAAAAGAGTTTGTTATGGCATCAAAATGTGTATGCTGTGTATGAGCTCTACTGGTTATGTATACAGCCTGAGAGTGTATAAAAGGCAAGGACACCACTCTAAATCCTGTAAGTTGCCCTTTCATGCTAGGAATCACAGCAAAGATTCTATGCGAGTGTGTCCAATCACTCCTACATAAAGGTTTAACTTTTATGTGGACAACATCTGTACCAGAGTAGAACTGTTCAGCGAGTTGTACAAAGCTGGCACTGTGACATGTGGTACAGTTCAATGTCGCCGCAGATAATTCCTGCAGCAGCTAGTTTGTAAGAAGCTCCAAAAATCTCTGACTACTGCGTTGCATTCCAACGAATTGCTCGCAGTCAAATTCTGCAATAGGCGTGATGTGTATGTGCTCACTACAATCCGTGAAGAGAGCACTTCCTCGTCACGGTTTGAGGTCAGTTGACTGAAGTTCACAAGCCCACCTGTATTCTTTTTACAACAAGTACATGGGCGGAGTGGATAAGAATGACCAGGTACTTCAGCCATCCAACACGAGTCGTAAAACTCACACATAGTAGAAGAAGCTGTTTACTTGACTGATCCAATTGGCATACAGTGCACATGTTGTTTACTTTCAGACAACCACAGGAAGACCAATGTCTTTCCTTCACTCTCAGTTGACTATCATTGAAAGTCTTACTGCTGAAGAAGCAGTAGCCTCCTCTTCATCTGCTGTGGAGAACGTGCTAAGGCTGCAGGATCATCACTTTGCTGACAGCAGTCTTGCAACAGGGAGTAAAACTCGACCATGTCATTGTTGCAGAGTCTGCTCTAACCAAGGAAAGAGGCAGGAGACTCGCTGTTACTGTCCTCATTGCCCATCTCAGTCAGGCCTTTGTTTTCCAACTTGCTATACATAGTACCATACAAAAGTGAATTATTGGGAAATTGACTGTGGTGACTTAATATATACTTTCAGTGGCTGTGCATGGATACGTACCTTCCGAGGGCCACTACTTCATCAGACAAGGAGCCTTACAAATTGTTTCCTCTAGTTGAAAAACTCTTTGACTTGCTTATGGGATGCTTAACACCTTTCTCCACCATCCGAATGAGGTAGATGATCTGTTTGCAGTATGAAAAATGCATTACAGTCACCAAACTGCACATAACTGTGGACAGAACATAGACCACATTGTCACAAAGTACCCTAAGCAGCATAGCCTAAAGCTTTTAGTTGTTTTTGATGTGCTCTTTCGGGAACCTAGGACAGTCTTCCTCCCTAGCATTTTTACCTTAGTTTCAAAGGTAGATAGATATGCTCACTCCGTTCAGGGAATCTAGGCCTTGAGGCATCCTTGGACATCCCAAACTCATATCCAAAAACTGGAAGGAGTTGGATTTAGCAAAGAGAGTGTTGTGAAGGGCGTCTTCTTGAACTTTAGGTAGCTTCCACGGAAGGCATTAGTAAAGGTTCACTTGGCAAGTATACAGGACCAGTCAGGAGATAGAGACATGAACAGATAGGAAAAGCTTAGGTTAGTTGTGCTTTCACAGGGATATCACATAGGTAGAAGGCAGATAGTCCAGGTGGCAGAGATAGACATGCCGTCACCTCAGCTTCACCAAAGGACTCATCCACATCAGCGCCGCACTCGCCCAGATACTCAATTACTTCCTCACTCAACTAAGCAGATAACTCCAAGCTATACAGAGTGCAGCAGCCAGGCCCCCCCTCAACCTCCCACCACGCACACACCCTGCATCTCAAAGAGCTTCACTGGCTCCCCATCCACAGCTCTCTTAAAACTCCAGACAAACACATTCAGAGCCTTACACAACACTGGCCCACCATACGTCAAAACCGCCTCAGATATTTGAAACATTCCAGACACCTCTGCTTGGCTGGACTCCTACTAACACACATTCATGCATACGCAGCACCAGAACAGGCAGTAGTGACTTTCTCTACCCTGCTCCGAAAGCCTACCCTTACACATCTTCACCGCCTCTAAAGTTCTTGCATTCCGTACAAAGCTGAAGACTTGGCTCTGCAACTAGTTGAGTCCATAGACCCGCCCAGATTTTAGCGGTGACAGGATACCCTCCCAGATGATAGCACGCTTTACAAATACACATAATAATACAGAGAACTCTGCATCCAAACCTACATGTATGGATCATATTTGTATCCTGCTTGCCATCTTCATCCTCTGTCAGAACATGATAGATGTTCAGTTTGCCATATGACAAGTGCATTACAGTCACAGCACTGTACATTATGGTGGACAGTACATATGCCACATTGGCATTAGAAAACTAATGTCCTTCATAGTTTAGGTCGTGCTCTTTAGGAAACTTAGGACGGTTTTCCCCAGCATGTTTACATTAGTTTCCAAGGTAGATGTGCTCACTCACACTTTGAGGAATCTAGAATTTGATGCACCCTAGGACACCCCCAACTCATATCCACAAACTGGAAGGAGCTGGATTAAGCACAGTGAGTGTGCTAAAGACATATGAGCAGCGTCGGATTGGCAGGGCGGGCAATCGGGCATTGCCCGAGGGGCCTGAGGCAAAGACCAGCTGGTGGGCCGTTTTTTCAGCCTTAGATAAAATCACATTTTCCTGCGCTGGAGCTTAAAGGCTGCTGTAGTCTTAGAGCAAAGATCGGAGCTCGTTATAATCGAGTACCCAAAATGGCTGGCTCATTGTCTTGTGCAGTAGGACAATGTGCCAAAATGAAAAGGCACAGCATGTCATGGGTCCCCTCCCATCCTGAGTCTCTCAGAGTGACAGTGAGGCCACTTGGAGTGGCTGAGCTCTTTTTGAGAGTCACAGCCAGCTCTAATGTTACCTGAGGTGGAGTGAAAGGGGGCTGTGCAGGGTGAAAGATTAAGGGGTCGATTCCGATCTCGGCCGGAAGCGCACCTAACACTATTCGTCCGGAAAAAAACCAAGCCGAACGCGTGTTTCCCGACCGATTCGAACACCCGTGAGAACGAGCAAGTACGATGCGCATAACTGTTCAAATACCGAGCGAGCCGTACGTACCCTTTCCAGCTCCTGTTCCCCACCCGAGTCGGATCTGTAAACGCCTAATCGAGTCGCACGGAAGCAAATATACAGCACCTTCCGGCCAGACTAGTACGATGCGCCTTCCGTACGCGCCGAACCCGTCGCTACGTACGGCACGTCAGAGCATCCGGGAGAGCCGCACATAAGCTCCGATTCGCGGCACAAGACGATCCACGGCTACGAGACGAACAAGCCAGCGACGAGTACGAGTCGAAGCCACGAGAAACACGAACGAGACGAACCAACCATGAATCCCATCGCGCAGGTCCTACCAATACTCTACATCTATTACCGGAACCGGCACGGACGCGTACGGCGCAGACAGTAAGTCAAACACCCACAACACAAACAAACGACACGTACCCGACATATGTCACACACACATAGGGATGCAGAAATGACGTACACTAGCAACAGCAGAACCATAGGGGCGGGATGGCTATCACCAATGCCATACACACCCATAGGGGCCTGGATGCCTACCACTAACACCACCCCTACTCAGGGGGGGCTGGATGCCCACCACTACTACCACCCCTGCTCAGGGGGGCCTGGATGCCTACCACTACCACCACCCCTACTCAGGGAGGGCTGGATGCCTACCACCAACACCCCCCTACCCATGGGGGGCTGGATGCCTACCACTACCATCATCCCCACTCATAGTGGCCTGGATGCCTACCACTACCACCACCCCTACTCAGGGGGGGCTGGATGCCTACCACTACCACCATCCCCACCCCTAGGGGCCTGGATGCCTACCATTACCACCACCCCTACTCATGGGGGGCTGGATGCCTACCACTACTACCACCCCTACTCATGGGGGACTGGATGCCTACCACTACCACCACCCCTACTCAGGGGGGGCTGGATGCCTACCACTACCACCACCCCTACTCAGGGGGGGCTGGATGCCTACCACTACCACCACCCCTACTCATGGGGGGCTGGATGTCTACCACCACCCCTACTCATGGGGGGCTGGATGCCTACCACTACTACCACCCCTACTCATGGGGGGCTAGATGCCTACCACCACCACCACCCCTACTCATAGGACGGGTAATGCATGACACAACCAGCATACTCCAACATAAGGAATGTCAGAAAAAGATATCCCCCCAACATCATGACACGCGTGCGTAGTCTGTGTCAAATGCCTACAACACTGAACATGACATTGAACATACAAAGTGACCCCCTATCACATGTGTCACACATAAATGTGTGTGGCATCCACAATGCAAGCAGACCATGACCACTGTGGCAATGGGGTCTAACCCCCCATCATCACAGTGACCAAAAGGTAAGTGTGGGGTCCATAGCTGAAGCACATTTTGAACATTGTGGCAATGGGGTCCAAACCCCCATCATCACAGTGACCAAAAGGTAAGTGTGGGGTCCATAGCTGAAGCACATTTTGAACATTGTGGCAATGGGGTCCAAACCCCCATCATCACAGTGACCAAAAGGTAAGTGTGGGGTCTATAGCTGAAGCACATTTTGAACATTGTGGCAATGGGGTCCAAAACCCCATCATCACAGTGACCAAAATGTAAGTGTTGTCATGGAAAAAGCTGCAAATGCCAAACAGCAGGGATGATTCCTGGTCACAGAACAACAAACACATCATTGGCAAAGTAGTGCTTGTGTCCCATAGCAACATAGATTGGGTGAGGCAAACAGTGCAGTGAAAATAAGACATACCTTTGGCCATGTGCAGACAAACATCACCCATGGTGGCTGACATTGTCAACATACATCAATTACACAATGACAGAAGTGACCATCATAATGCAGACCCACAATATCTGCACCAATGGACACACAAATGTAGATATCCTGTGGAGACTGTAGATGTGAGGTGACCAAAAACCATACCATGGCATCAATGGGACATACAAACTATGATCATTGTGCTGACTGATGACCTAGGAGTCCCAGGGACAGCAGAGGAAACCCACCAAACAACATACAGCCAATGGCACACTAAAGATATGCCAATGCAGTGGTGCAGATGCACAAACACAAACAGGCAGCCTCACACTGCATATCAAACACAACAGGTGATGGGGGGGTGCGCCAGTGTCCCCAGGCAACCACACAACACATGTGGAGGCATGAATCCCAATTACACAGATGTGCATACAGTGCCACACAAAAGTAACTCATGGATCGGATTCCCCTATGTGGGCAATCAGGCATTGTTAGATGAGAGGGAGCCCAAATTACACGTCACACAAGCTTGTAGGAACAGCAACTAACACAGCAAGAGACAGACCCATCACAGCACTACCCCCAGGGACCCCACATTGTGGTGACACTGGCCTGCATGATAATCCCACTGTGATGACAAAGCTAGATGTCGTTCACACTGTGAACCACAGTCATGTGTCCTGAGCAACAAACTACCATCACACCTACACAAGCACAAATCAATCAGCACGGCCTGTCAGCCAAGGCCAATATGGAGGTAGGGGTCTAGCCGTGCAACAACTCACATTTGCACACACTCAACACCACACACCTTGATCTCCACCAATGTGCAGCAGTGTAGCTCACATGGACTGGTGACATTGCACATGCACCCATGACAATCCCAGGGGTGGTGGTTGGAACTAAGGTGCAGAAAACCATCACACATGGCCAGTCAACAAGACTCGTGAATGTCTGACACACTGCACAGTACGCCGTACATGGGCATGACGTCAAATCCACCCCAAGCAATGGGATCCCGGCCACAGTCACACACCAATGAAGAAGCCAAGGTCACCCACAAAGAACACACATAGACAACTTCCAACATTGCAGCTCTGACCCTGAGGAGTGGCAGCAGTCACACACACAACGTGTCACAATCACTGAAAGCTACCACAAACTGTAAATTACATGACTTGTGTAACCAACAAGTGCCAAGGGGAATCCTGACTGTGTCTCATCTGCGTTTGCCCACAAACTCAGCCCTGACAGCAAACACACTTATGGATGACACCCTGATGACCAGTAATGTGCCATGCACCCACATCCCAGTGAACCCAGGGCGAAGATTTTGGGGGAACATAGGTCAACTCAGCAAGCATCACAAACAGGAACATCACTAGGGATCCCAGCCTGTGTAGCAAAATGGAAGTGAACACACACAGACATGCTCACACAACACACACCTTGGGCTCAGGCAATGTCATGGAATTACACACTGCCATGAGGGGACTCCACTCCTGTATAAGTAAAGCTGTGCCATACGTGGTCTCTGCAGGGCTCGATCATGTCAGCAGAACACTTGGTCACTCAGTCAACAATTAGCACAAAAGGAAGGCTCCCGTCACATCAGCCTGGTCATGGGAGTGTCACCGAAATCATCTGCACAGATCCAACACACTTGTATAGCAAGTTGCACTGATAACACAGATGAGTCCTTCCCCATTGATGCCCAAACTTGCATGTCCAGTGGAGATGGTCACACGGTCAGGAAAATAGACAAATTGAACAATGGCAAGCACAACAGATGTGCAGGGGTGTAAGCCACAGTTGTGATATTGCAAATAAAAGTAGGAAATCCCATTGCCAAATCTTGAGAAACATGACACCCTTATATTGCTGCAAAGGATGACATGGATACACACCAGGATAGGACACATTCCCCCTGGACCACATGGGGTCCTGCACAGTAACACTCCATTTTCCTGAGATCAAAAATCACCATCACTGCAGCAAGGGCATGGTTAGCATCATCAACATCATGTACATCTGAAGCAAAACCACTAGAGAACAGAAAGTAGCTTTATTCAGCATATGGGGGTTTGAAATTGAAAGTCCAGAAAAAACACAAAGGCCAATGGCCAGTCCATTAGGAAAGTCCGAACAGGGTGACAGTGGCAGATGTCACCCTTTGCTTGCCTGCACTGCTACAAACCAGGGACATTCCCCTCGGAGGGGCATACGGGGGGCAGGCCAGGCACTGCATGGACAGGATCAGGGCTCACCAGAAGGAGGCAGGGAAGGGGTGGTGGGTGCTGGAGAGTCACTGACAACTGCAGTGGAGGTGTCTGACATGGTGTGTGCCGGCACAACTGGGGGGCATGAGTCAGATGGTGTGGGTGCCGGCACGACTGCAGTGGGCTGGGCAGATGGAGTGGACAGGTTCCCCACTGCAGTGCCCAAGTCAGACAAGGTGGTAGTGGACTCCACTGCAGTGCCTATCTCCAGGGGAGTAGAATGGGGTTCAGGTAAGGTGGGCAGGACAGAGGGGGAGGACACGGCCTCCACACCAGTGGCACAAACATGCGCAGCGGGGGGTGTGGTGCTGGAAGAGCAAGTGGTAGGGGGAGAAGGCCGGATCATTTTGGGGATGGTGTATCTGTGGGTGGGGGAACCTGGGGCAGGGTGTGGTGGGGGAACCTGTGTAGTGGGGGCCTGAGGGATGGAGGAAGGAGACTGTGTGGTTGAGCTGCAGGGCGGTGGCGGGGTCTTGCTCTTCCGGGTCCGGGGGGACTTGCGGGTGGGGGCCTCAGTTTGTCTGTTGCTGGGGGAGGGTGTCCGGGGGTGAGGGGCACTCCCTCTGTGTGGGTGGACTTCCTCTTCCCCCTGTATGCTGGATCAGCTGGATCGGAGGGGAAGAGGCCGAGGTCACAGAGGAAGAGCTGCTTTGTAGGTGGGGTTGCAGGTGAAGCAAGGGAAGGGGCCTTGGAGGGAGAGGTATCAGAGGACTGCAGAGTGACTGTGGATGCCTGTGTGTGTGTCTGTTGCCCATCCCCTGTGGGTGTGGTATCAGTCCCCTGAGGATGCTTGCGTGCACGTTTTGTCTTTGTTTTGGGTGTGTCTGTGCTGCTCGTGTCTGTGTGTTTGGGTGAATGTGCAGGTGTGCATGTACTTGGGACAGGTAGGGTGCCAGGAAGTGTGGATGGGGCAGAGGTAGGAGGGGTGAGGGACTGTTGGAGGAGGGACACTGCTGCCATCAGGGAGGAGTCCATGGACTTATTGCTCCTCTGTAGGGCAGACATGCCCGATGAGATGCCCTCCATGAACGACACCAGCTGTGTCAACAGAGTGGTGTGTGCATGGAGGACACTCAGCATTGCTGTCTGCCCTACATGGAGCTGGCGAAGTAAGTACACAGACTCCTCACTCAGGGCAGCAGGGGACACAGGGGCAGGGGGTGCGGTGCCTGGCACGAAGGAGACACGCTCCCGAACACGGGAGCCTCCACGGACCTCTGGAATGGGAGCCGATGGGAGGGCGGTGGTGGTGGTGGTGGTGGTGGTGGTGGCGGGGACAGCAATACTAGCTGGGGTGTGGTGGCTGCTTACACCCGCCTCCACAAGGGAGTCATCCTCCGAGCTGCTGTGGTCCTCAGCTGAGGTGGATGGTGCTGAGGACTCCTCGGTGTGGCTCCCCTCGCCCTCCGTGCCACTGGGTCCCTCCGACCACTCATCGGCTGCTGACCCAGTCTGGCTCTGCAGCTCCTCCTGGTCCGTGGAGCTGTCCCCTCCTGTGGCCGTGGATGTATCTGCAAACAATTAGGGAAACAGACAAACATCAGTCACCTGCACTGACCGCACACACCACAGTAAGTACAGCACATTACAGAGCAAGCCCTGCATCCTTAGTTGAACATTGCCAAAAGTGCTCACACAGATTAGGTGAAGCCAATTGTCAGTCTGATGGTCAACCATGGCACTCACATCCCTCCTGGCCTTGCACCCATCTGTCTGGTGCCTGTCGGATGGTAATACCCCAGTGTGGACACATGCACCACCTACACAGTTGTTGGACATTGCAGAGAACACGGTGAAGTATGTGAACATGCACACATCACATCTCTTGCCACTGAGTCAGTACAGGTGTCCGGATAAAGGGATGGCCAGAGTCTAATTTGAAATGCATGTGATGCATACCAGCACCAGACACCATGATGCACCCATGTCCTGATAGTCAATGCCACAATGGGGTGCATGTAGCACATGTCACTCCCCTGCAGGATCACTCTTAGGAAGTTTAATGCCATGGCACAGGCATGCCTGCCAAGTCATACATCACTGTCTCCAGTCACATGGGCAGGGCAGCCAGCCAACAACAGTCCGCACTGTGTCACAATCCTAGGTCATGGGGAATGCAAGTTCTGTAGCTGACAAGTGCACATGTCCATCCCCCACAAACCACATCATCTGAACTCGTATTTGTCCACATCATACCAATTGGACATATGGGAGACATGAAACACAACTCTCTGAACCTGAGCACCTCACAGTCTGCTGTGAATGAAAAGCAGCTGCCTGAACTTCACAGTCGCATACACCAGTCTGCACAGTCAAGTGATCAAACACCTATATGTCACACAAGTATCGTCTCCTATGGTCACATCTCAGATGGCATGCTGAGCCCTAACCGATAAACACCCCAGTAGACCTGACAACGAAGCCACAGCACAATGACACAGAGGCAGACACCTGAGGGAACATTTCACTGAGCACAACGTGTCAGCTGATACACGGGAGTGGGAGTACAGAGTGTATTGTATGCCCTGGAGTAGGCATGACTGTCCTGCTCCACGTGAAAGAGGGATGAGCCCTGGACAGTAGGCAGGTGGCTAAGCATGTGTGACACACTTGATATACATACTCCTGAGGCCAAAACATTGTTCCCACCCGCAGCATGGGTGTGTGCCAAATACCCCAGGCACATGTGGTGAGTCAGATCAGCAATTGGACCACATATCAAAGTTACACGCAGATTACATGTCAGAACTCAGGCATTGTGTAAGCAATTGACCCACCCATGAAGCCCACCACAAAGTTACGGGGACAAATGCTGTCCCCCACCTTGAGCTAAGCAAAATGCAAGGACACAGTACCCAAGTGACACAATTTCCTGACTGCAAGGGCCACACCTGGGCATCAGATGAGAAGTGGGCATGTCACAATTGAGGGACATGGGTCCTGGACCACAAGACTGATGTACTGTGGAAGTTTAACCAGGCCAGAGGAGGGCACATAGCATGTCAGACAAAGTTCACAGTGCAGTCATGGACTCACCCCCTCCTTGCTGCTGTCTGGCTTTCAGCTGCCCATCCAGGTCCGGGAAGACCACCGCCAGAATCCTGAGCATGTGTGGGGTCAGGGTCCGGTGTCCGCCCCTCCTGCGAGGAGGCGACAGCTTCAGCTGGACCCGTGCGATCCTCCGGGTCCAGCCCCGAAGGTCCTGCCACCTCTTCTGGCAGTTGCGGATCCGGCGCTTGTAGACCCCCACGGATCTCACTGCCCGGACGATGGTCAGCCAGATTTCCTGCTTCTGGTGGGCATCAACCTGTGAGGATGACAAAGTGAAAAGGCCATTACTACACATGCAACATTTCCGTGCATCACACAGTTGGATATACATGTCTCAATCACAGGGGCATATGATGTACACAGGCAGTGCAACTATGGCTATGGACAGTTTGCCAGCAGTTACCACATGGTATCATTGCCTGGGAAGTAAAACCTTGTTGGAATGCACTGTTACTGCACTATACCTGTTCAGTGCATGTAACTACACACTTTGGGGGCTGATAACTACTCAGTGAGCATGCTAGCCAGTGGTGTGCACACTGTAAGTCTTGCTAGTCAGACAACATGCACAATTAGTAAGGCAGTGGACAGCACACTCACCTGCTCCCCTGGTTTCCCATACAGCTTGCTGTACTGTGGAAGGAGGCTGTCCAGCAGGGCCTGGTTCTCCTCAGTGCTGAAGGCAGGGGCTCTCTCCACAGTACGTGCCATTGCAGTAGCCAGAGGATGCAGAGACAGCAGCAGTGGTGGTGGCAGATGTCGTCCTGGAGCATGTAGTGCAGGCAAGTGAGATCTCAGGGGAACAGCCAGCATTATATGTGTGCTGCAGAGGCAGATACTGTCCCATGTGTCCAAAGTGATAGGTCCAAGTCGTTTGCATCTTCTGAATCTGGCCAATCCATGGAATTGCACCACTTATACACGCCCACAGCATCCTTCAAAAGTTCAACTTCATGACACCCATGAATTTGCAACATTGTTGTGGGTGGCCAACTGAATTCACTGCATCAGACTCGTTAAAGCTTCGAAAACGCGTCCGTTGCCATGCCAGGCCATAGCCAATGCGTGCGCACCGATCGGTCCATTGCTGTACAACGCGTATTTCGAAAAACAACACGCATTCGTCCACATCAAATGCAATGGCCAATGCGTGCACACCGATCGGTCCATTGCTGTACAACGCGTATTTCGATACACATCATATGCAATGGCCAATGCGTGCACACCGATCGGTCCATTGCTGTACAACGCGTATTTCTGTCCACATCATATGCAATGGCCAATGCGCGCGCACCGATCGGTCCATTGCTGTACAACGCGTATTTCTGTCCACATCATATGCAATGGCCAATGCGTGCGCACCGATCAGTCCATTGCTGTACAACGCGTATTTCGATACACATCATATGCAATGGCCAATGCGTGCACACCGATCGGTCCATTGCTGTACAACGCGTATTTCTGTCCACATCATATGCAATGGCCAATGCGTGCACACCGATCGGTCCATTGCTGTACAACGCGTATTTCTGTCCACATCATATGCAATGGCCAATGCGTGCGCACCGATCGGTCCATTGCTGTACAACGCGTATTTCGATACACATCATATGCAATGGCCAATGCGTGCACACCGATCGGTCCATTGCTGTACAACGCGTATTTCTGTCCACATCATATGCAATGGCCAATGCGTGTACACCGATCGGTCCATTGCTGTACAACGCGTATTTCTGTCCACATCATATGCAATGGCCAATGCGTGCGCACCGATCGGTCCATTGCTGTACAACGCGTATTTCGATACACATCATATGCAATGGCCAATGCGTGCGCACCGATCAGTCCATTGCTGTACAACGCGTATTTCTGTCCACATCATATGCAATGGCCAATGCGTGCGCACCGATCGGTCCATTGCTGTACAACGCGTATTTCTGTCCACATCATATGCAATGGCCAATGCGTGCGCACCGATCGGTCCATTGCTGTACAACGCGTATTTCTGTCCACATCATATGCAATGGCCAATGCGTGCGCACTGATCGGTCCATTGCTGTACAACGCGTATTTCTGTCCACATCATATGCAATGGCCAATGGGTGCGCACCGATCGGTCCATTGCTGTACAACGCTTATTTCAAAAAACAACACGCATCCGTCCACATCAAATGCAATGGCCAATGCGTGCACACCGATCGGTCCATTTCTGTACAACGCGTATTTCCGTCCACATCATATGCAATGGCCAATGCGTGCACACCGATCGGTCCATTGCTGTACAACGCGTCCCTGTACAAATCACCCGCATATGTCACCATGGTTGTCACTGGTGAACATATGCCAGCCCCAATTACTTGCCAGGGACTCAGGGGCACACCTACAACACCACATCCTGTCCACACTGAATCCTAAGGCATGTAAGGCTGCATTACCTGTGTGTGTATGGGGGTCAACATGTGGTTTTTTGGTGGCACTTGGGGGCAGCCACTGCCAGGCTGTGCACGTGTTCATGGGGTCAGAATCCTTTGTGTGTTGTGCACATGACCACTGTGATGTGCAACTGTTCAGTTCAGGGCATGTGGCATGGTCACATTTCCAGGTTGTGTATGTGTATGTCATGTCACATACACCCTGAGTCCCATGTGGGAAGGTATGTACGTCACAGGGTGACCCATTGCCACAACAGTGATGGCCCTCCACATTCTGTGTGCATGTTGTGTTTCAGATGTCTCTGATTCAATGTGCACAATGGGAGACAGTCTCCACATCCACGTTGTTTGTGCATCTACTTTGATGTTGTGCGTTTGTGTGTCACAGATGTCCATGTCTGTCCTGCAGAGGCAACAGGGGCCACTACCTGTGGGAGTCATGGTTGTTTTGCTGACGTGTACATGATACGCCATGTCATGCCAATGTCCATGTGGCAATACAAGGTCCCTGGGAATCTACCTGTCAATGAGCTGTGATGCCTGTGGCACATCTGTCCTCACTTGTCACTGTGTTGTGTGCTTGGAACGTGACAGCAGTACATGGGTACTGTGACACAGCCTAATGTTTCCCATAGCACGACCTGGAACTTGTTGTCAACACAAGTTGAGCTGTGATGTTTGATGTTGGCCATGTAGGTGCCATATATGTCCATACAGAACGGCACACACATCAAGTACTTGTGTCTTGTAATGATGTATCATGTGATATTGAGTATGGTCAATGCCACATATGTGGGGTGACTGACAATCTTTCTTTATTCACCTATGCACTGCAGGGCACCAGCTGTCCATAGACCATTCCCTGACCTTGCAACAATGGTTGAACGTGACTGCATCCGACCGTACCTCTTCAACAGGCCGCTGATTGAGGAATTGACGGTGCGGTTGGCCCCACATCTGCAACCTGGCCGGACATACCCTACAGCGCTGACCCCCAAGGTGAAGGTGATGGCAGCCCTACACTTCTTTGCCACCAGTACCTTTCAACCCACTGTGGCGTCTGCTGGTGGGATGTCACAGACCATGTTCAGCCGTGTGCTACGCGATGTTTTGGAGGCAATGTTGAGATACCTGAACCAGTACATCTATTTCCCTAAACGTCAACAACTCACTGACATCAAGAGTGACTTCTATGCCCTGGGGAGGATGCCACATGTCATCGGCTCCATTGATGGGACACATGTGGCTTTGGTACCACCACAGGCACATGAGCAGGCATACAGGAACCGTAAACATTACCATTCTATCAATGCTCTGGTGGTATGTCTTGCAGATATGACCATCTCACATGTGTGTGCACGTTTCCCCGGTTCTGCACACGATGCCTACATGATGAGGAGTAGTCGCATCCCGAGGATGATGTCACAGATGCCGAACCAGCGTGCCTGGCTTGTCGGTGGGTGCTGACTTTGTACCATTGTGTGTGTTCTGCAATGTTGTATTCCACCCTCTTTTCCAACTCAGCTAATGTGCAATTGTCTGTATGTAGGTGACTCCGGATACCCCAACATGCCGTGGTTGCTGACACCCCTCAAGAACCCTGTGACACCAGCCCAGATGCGCTACAATGAGGCACATGGTCGGACCAGGAGAGTGATCGAGCTGACATTTGGTCTCCTGAAGAGCCGCTTCCGCTGCCTGGACAAGACAGGAGGGGCCCTCCCATATGCCCCTGCAAAGGTGTGCAAGATTTTCATCGTCTGCTGCATGTTACACAACCTGGCAGTGCGGAAGGAGTTGCCTCTCATCCTGGATGACGATGACCAACATCCGCCACCTGTGGAGGATCCTGGCCTGGGCCACGATGCCAGTGATGATGATGATGATGATGGTGATGTCCGCACACAGCTCGTCACCAACTTCTTCAGCTGAATGTGAGTATCCAGAGTTGTCCATGTCAATGATTTGAGTTTGCATGATATGTGTTGGTGGTGCTCTGTTGCTGTTTGAGTGTGGCCATGTGCTACTTGACTGGATGCGTGCAGCAATGTGTCCTTACAGGTAGTCTGTACTCCCCAACAGTGTTGACATGCTAACTTGGTTTTGTGTAGGTATCTTGTGACATGTATTAGGCATGAGTATTGCAGTTCTGTCCTGTTCTTCAGTGCTTTTGACTGTGTGTCATGTCTGTCCTTCACAGGGTGCTTTCAGAGTTGTTTGGTCCACTCGGATCCCCCGACACCATGATTCAACTTCCAGGGTGGAAGCAGTCGTTTCCCTACAGGTGATGTGCCCCACACCCCTGGACTTTATTTCTTCTACAATTGTTGACTGTGTGGCCACTGCCACGTGGGATTACCTTGCATCTGTAGTGGAAACAACATGTTGCAAATGTGTAATAAACCTGTGCTTCACTTTGGGATGTGCGTTGTCTGTGGTCACACATCTGACTGACATTAGCTTACTTCACCTGTGGGCTGGTTAACACAGCCTGTGAATAGGTGTGGTGTCTGTGCATTCCACTGTATTTCCTGGCAACATCAGTGTAGGTGATGAGTCAGATGGCCCTGGTGTGTATGTGTTGTGTAGCCCTAGTGGTGTGTCTCCCTCATATGTGTCACGTCGCCATGACTCACATGACGGTGTTGAACTTGCTGTAGCAGTTAGCATGCACAGTGTCATTTAGCAGATCATCATCTCCATGACGAAAACATCGTTGGAATCACAACAGAGGCAAGTATGGTGTATTAGTGAGTTTATTTACATACATGTGTGAGGATAGTGCACAGGATGGTGGGTGCTGTACATTGGGATTGGAATCCAAAGTTCCCAGATGAGTTGGAAGTGTTGGTAGCAGAAATGTCCTGAGTAAAGTCCACAGTCATCTGATACATTGGTCCAACTTAAACTCCCCATGTCATGTGGGAGAGTTGGGTTGCATTCGACAGGGTGAACAGTTTGCACACAAAGGTGGATTTCCAGAACAGGGGATGTACATGGCCATCAGCGTCTCAGATCTCCTTCCTCAGACGACCCCTCTTCTTTGGGGGGGACCCTCACGTGCAGGCTGCTGCGGTGCAGAGGACTCTCTGCCAGAGTCATCCTCCCTCCCTGTGGCAGTTGCAGTTGTTGCGGCACCAGATGTTGTGGGCACACAGGGAGGTGTGGCCATGTTGGTGCTAATCTGGCGGAGGCATGTCAATATGTCCCTCTGCACCGCTGTCAGTTCTTGCAATGTGTCCCACTTGGACTCCATGCCAGACATGTGTGTCTCCACACGGGACATGTGTGTCTCCACACGGGACATGTGTGAGTCCAAGTGGGCATGATGGGCAGCCTGCTGCTGTTGAATGTCCTTGAGGATCCCCACTACCTGGCTGACCTCTCCGGTGCTATTCTGGTACGAATCAGCAATGCGTGCCAGTTGTGGGTCATCATGCAGTCCAGACCCCTCTGCAAACAGCGACCTCTGCCTACCACCCCTCCCACCACCCCAGGCCACACGTGCGGGACCTGCGGTGGCACGCACAGGTGACCCTAGGACCCCTTGGGGGTTGGTACTGGGGTTGTTGTCCGTTGCTTCACGGTGGGCCGGGGTCCCTGTGCTGTTGTCATTGGTGGTCCTTGGTCTGTCCGTGTCGGCGGGGGTGGTCTGTGTGTTGGCAGTTGTTGGAGGAGTGGGTGCAGGGGGTGCAGATGGTGGTCCTGCTGGTGCTGCATGATGACTCACACCGGAGGGGCCAGGTAGGTCTTCGCCATCCAAGGAGGGCAGAGGCTGTTCCACACCAGAGAGCTCAGGGTCCCCCGGAGCCTGGGACAGGGACTCCTCATCGTCTGCTGCTGTGTCCCCATCATCACCTGTTTTTGGAAGAGACACACAATGTATGTTATGTTTCTACAGGCATCAATGGTTCACACACCTGACAGTTGTGACTGTACCTCTGGATGCGGGCCTGTACATTGCATTGTCCTAAGTTGTCACAGTCAGAGGTTGATATTGGTGTAGCACATTGTCCTGCCAACATGAAGCATTTCAATGTGAATGTTGAGGTGTGTGCATGGCCAGCATTGGTGGTATTTGGTTGACATCCGGACATCCTTCTCCCTCCAGCCCAGTTATCCCACCATGAAGCATGCCACCCTTGCAGTGGGTGCAGGTTGACTCTCAGGATGTCAGTAAGTGGTGTCCTGCTGTTGGTTGGTGCCCAGTTCCCAGCAGGGCCTTGTGCTCCCCACACAGAGCACCAGTGTCAGACATCTTTGAAGTGGCTTTTCACTCCCTGTGAGGTGTGCATGCTTCAGTGTGAGCTTGCCGGGCCATGCGGGTGGGGGATGTTGAGCTGTGACTACCACTCCCATCATGCTATTGCCTACACCCCCCTTCCCAGCATGCCCATACTTCCTTCCTTTTGAGTGGACTTCACTGTGTGTGAGTGTGACAGCAATGGCAAGATGGCTGACAGTGGTGTCCTGTTGTTTGTTGGTGCCCAGTTCCCAGGAGGGCCTTGTGCTCCCCACAACAGAGCACCAGTGTCAGACATCTTTGAAGTGGCTTTTCACTCCCTGTGAGGTATGCATGCTTCAGTGTGAGCTTGCCGGGCCATGTGGGTGGGGGATGTTGAGCTGTGACTACCACTCCCATCATGCTATTGCCTACACCCCCCTTCCCAGCATGCCCTTACTTCCTTCCTTTTGAGTGGACTTCACTGTGTGTGAGTGTGACAGCAATGGCAAGATGGCTGACAGTGGTGTCCTGTTGTTTGTTGGTGCCCAGTTCCCAGCAGGGCCTTGTGCTCCCCACAACAGAGCACCAGTGTCAGACATATTTGAAGTGGCTTTCACTCCCTGTGAGGTATGCATGCTTCAGTGTGAGCTTGCCGGGCCATGTGGGTGGGGGATGTTGAGCTGTGACTACCACTCCCATCATGCTATTGCCTACACCCCCCTTCCCAGCATGCCCATACTTCCTTCCTTTTGAGTGGACTTTACTGTGTGTGAGTGTGACAGCAATGGCAAGATGGCTGACAGTGGTGTCCTGTTGTTTGTTGGTGCCCAGTTCCCAGCAGGGCCTTGTGCTCCCCACAACAGAGCACCAGTGTCAGACATCTTTGAAGTGGCTTTTCACTCCCTGTGAGGTATGCATGCTTCAGTGTGAGCTTGCCGGGCCATGTGGGTGGGGGATGTTGAGCTGTGACTACCACTCCCATCATGCTTTTGCCTACACCCCCCTTCCCAGCATGCCCATACTTCCTTCCTTTTGAGTGGACTTCACTGTGTGTGAGTGTGACAGCAATGGCAAGATGGCTGACAGTGGTGTCCTGTTGTTTGTTGGTGCCCAGTTCCCAGCAGCGCCTTGTGCTCCCCACAACAGAGCACCAGTGTCAGACATCTTTGAAGTGGCTTTTCACTCCCTGTGAGGTGTGCATGCTTCAGTGTGAGCTTGCTGGGCCATGTGGGTGGGGGATGTTGAGCTGTGACTACCACTCCCATCATGCTATTGCCTACACCCCCTTCCCAGCATGCCCATACTTCCTTCCTTTTGACTCTGCTTCCCTGTGGGGTAGTGTGCCTGTGCTGACAGGATGGCTGACAGTGTTGTCCTGGCGTTAGTTTGGCTACAAATCCCAGAAGTGTCCCTGTGCTTCACACAGCATAACCCAGGGTGGTGGTTCTTTGTGGGATATTTAATTACAGTGTGAGGCAATGCATTCTCCCAGGTGAGTTGTGTGTAGCTTGTGTTAAGGGTGTGTGTGAGAACAGCTGCTGGTAACTATGGTCAGTGCTGTCAGTCCTCCTTCCCACCCAGCCAGATATCCCACCATGGAACGTGCTTCCATTGCAGGGAGTGCAAGTTTGCTTTCAGGATGTCAGACAGTGGTGTCCTGCTGTTGGTTGGTGCCCAGTTCCCAGCAGGGCCTTGTGCTCCCCACAGCAGTACCCAGTGTCAGCCATCTTGTCAGTTGTTTTCCACTCCCTGTGATGTGAGCATGGTTCAGAGTGGTGTTGATGGGCCAATTGTGAGGGTGAGCAATATCTGTGACTACAACTCCCATCATGCTATTGGCTACACTGACTTCACCAGCATACACAGAATTCCTTCCTTTCAGTGAGCTTCCCTGTGAAGTGGTGTTGTAGTGGTGGCAAAATGTCTGACAGTGTTTGTTGGTTATATTTGTGCCACTGCCTTGCTCTATTTGTTGTTAGGTTTGTACATGTCATGACACAGTTACATATCACTATGAGATGGCAGGTATTGTGTTTTTCTGACTAGCATACACATCTTGTGATGATTCTGTTTTGGTTACTGTGGCTTTGCTAAGGGTGCATGGTTTGACTATCCCCTTGACAGTGATGTGTGTGTATTGTCACACGATATTGGGTATATTGGTTGTGTACTCACCAGGCTCTGGGATGTTTGATAGTCCATGTACGCTCTCTGGTGGTAGGATGGCCCGCACCTTCTCCTCCCAGGGCCTGAGGTATACTGGTTTGGCAGGAGGGCCACTGCCGGTGCGATGGCTCAAGGTGTAATCCTTCTTGAGTAGGGCCTTGACCCTCCTGCGCACATCATACCACCTGTTCTGGATGTCTTCCTTTGTGCGCAAACATGGTGATTGTGCGTTCAACCTGTCGACGATCCTCTCCCACATCTTGGTTTTCTGCGACATGGGGGTCTGTTGGACCAATGTACCAAACAACTGTGGCTCTACCCTGAGGATTTCATCTACCAGGACTTCCAATTCACTGTCTAGGAACTTTGGATTCTTCTTTGGGGGCATGGTGATGGGTGGTGGTGGGAATTGATGTGTGTGTATGTGTGCAAGTGAGGGTGGGTGAGTGTAGGTTTTGCTGGGTGTATGTGAGGGTGCTATTTGGGAGGTGCTAATGGTGTGTGACTTGTGTGATGGATGAGTTGTGTGTGTGTCTGTGGTTGCTGTCTGATGGTGTTCTGTGCTGGCAGGTCATTTGAATTTGCAGAGGATCATGGTAGGGATTTGTGGCCTTTATATGGGTGGAGTTGTGGTTGTGTCTTTGTTCCATGTTTTTAGCCCCCAGTATTTATTGACTTTGTCATTGCTTGTTTGGCCCTTTTTTTTGTATTTTTTCCTTTGTAGTTTTGGGGCATGTAGGAAACGTTCTTCTGACCGAGTAGGACGCTGCAGTTGTCTCGTGCGAGCTTCTCCGAGTCTTTCAGCTGTGTTTCTGCTGTGTTTTATGTGCGGCGTACTCGTCGGTCGCGGGGTATTGGGTTGCTTCGGCTCGGTTTTGTATGCGTGTCGGTCGTACGGCTTGAGCTCCGTGCGACTCGGTCTGGTTTTACACGCATTGCATCGTACTGCGCGGGTCGGAGTTCGCGGGTACGTTTCTGTTGGGTTCATTCCTGGTGCGTGTCGGTCGGTTCGATTCGCGTGGTTTCCCTGCCGGATAGCTGTTTTCCTTGCGGATCGGTCGTTAGGCTTGTCTTCCGTACGAGTCGGTCGTGATTCACATGCATTGCATCGTACTACGCGGATCGGGCAGCGCCGGTACGTGTCGGTCGGAATAAATTCCCGTACCGAGTCGGTCGGTACGTTTTCCGGCCTGAATCGGAATCGGCCCCTAAGTGTGATGGGCATCTAAAAGGTTCTACTTTCGTATCCAGCAGCAGCCCTCTGCCACCTTGTTATCTGTGAGGGACTCCGGTTCACCGCTGAACGAAAATAAAAAATAATGCAAGCAACCAAAATGAGCAAAAATAAAAAATAAATTTGACAACACAAAATAATGTGTGAAAAACGTTAATTTGTGGCCAAAATGACAAAGGGAAGGGAGAATAGACATGGCAGGACAGTAACAAAATGGACTGAGCGAGGAGAAAGACAAAAGGAGAAGTGAGACAGCAGAGTGGAGAAGAATGACAAAAATATGGGAAGGGTAAAAGGAAATCAAGTGAGGAAGAACGGATAGGTATAGGAGAGAGGATAAGAGTGGTAGAGATGCAGAGAGATGGAGGGAGTGAGGGGAAAGAGATTAGGGAGAAGAAGTGATGGAAGGCATTGGAGAGAAGGGCAGAAATTGTTAAAGATAGAGAGAAAGTGGATAAGAGGGAGGCAGGAAAGTGGTGATAAAGGATGTGGTGTAATCGCCAGAGCTGCCAACTTTGGAACTTGAGAACCAGGTTTGAGTCTTGGCGTCGGCTCAACATTCTGAGATTCTAGGCATATCACTAACCCAGTGCCTTAAAAAACGAATGTGCACATGTAAAGCACTTCAATACCTTTGCGTAGAGTGTGCGCTATATAAAACTACAAAAAAGTGAATGGCGAAGGAAATGATGGAAAGCAGAGGAGAGGAAAGTAGACGAGGGTGTCAAACATTTCCTGGTCTACGAGAGAAAACTAAGGGGCATATTATCAAGAACGGCGTTAAAATTATCGCCGGTTTAGCGGCAGAACACTGCAGCTAAAGCGGCGATAATGGGCTTGATAATATGCCCTTGAGAATTCCAATAGAAGCCCATGTTCACACCAGAACATGGACTTCTATTGGAATTCTCAAGGGCATATTATCAAGCCCATTATCGCCGCTTTAGCGGCAGTTTTCTGCCGCTAAACCGGCGATAATTTTTAACGCCATTCTTGATAATAGGCCCCTAAGAATGGTTACTGCTCATATGCACTATCCTAATTCTCTCCCTCAGTCCAGGGCTTATTTTAGAGGTTGCTGGCATTCCAGGAGGTAATGCTAAATGTAGACCACAATCCACCAGTGGAATTTCTTTCATCAAAGGGATAGAATGGTAAAGGAAATTCTGCCTGTGGATTCTCCTTTGTTTTAAACGCTGCCTCCAGGCACATGATGACTTTCTGTTCCTGTTTACAGCGAAGCAATAAAGGGGACACATAAGAATATAACATTAAGTATAGTACAAAGAAATTCATGGGGCAGAGGTATGTGAAAGAGGCTGACAGGAGAGAGCATGACAGGAGAAAAAGGAAAGGTTTACAAGACAGAGAAATGAAATAAAACTCAAATGAGAGATACAAAATGACAGGAGGAATAAGGCCTGAGAGATATACAAATAACAAAAAAAAGAGAGCCCATAGGGGAGTCAGGAGGGAGAGAGAGAGGGGGGGGTTTGACGACAGAGAGAAAGAAAGGAAAAAAGAGAGGGGAAATGTGAGAGACTGAGTGAAGCACATAGGTAGAATGAGAGACACCAAGGAGGGGAAAAGAAGTAGAGGTTGAGAGAAAAAGGACTAGGAGAGGGGCGAAAAGTGATAGGGAGAACGAAAGAGGTGCACACAGCAAGTAAGAAAGGGATATAGAGAGAATGAAAGGCATTTGAGTGAATTCCTGCAGCTTTTCCAGATTCAGATCAAGTCTCTCCCCACAATAAAAAAGACATCAAGTACGAAGTAGTATGCAATCCCCAAAGACATCGCTTGCAAAGAGGCTCCTGGGTGAAAACCAAAAGAGGAAGACAACCATGTACCTTGAAGGTGAACAGAAGCCTCCAGACTCAATGGATGTGGATGGTTCTCTGTGTCATGGCCTGATATAATACAGGATATTCAGGGATCTTTGGGGGAAGCACAGACTAAGGGACCTATAGGTGACTAACACATTCAGCCACCCAAAGTAGAGAAATGTATAGGCCTGAAGATCAGGTGAGGAGACCTGTGGGTGAGTTGCAGTGGAATAATGGTATGTTTAGTGATGCCTCTAGTCTTTGGCCAATGCTACCGACCCCACAAGCTTAGAACGCTAAATTTATCAGAGATTTCTCCCGATACTAAGCAATGTTTCATGAAAGGTCATGATCAACAAATGTGGGCCACTTTTTCTTTCGGTGCCCGGGCCTAACTGTGTTCCCAATCCGACCTTGCATATAAGATGCACGTCTTCCTGAGCCTCATGTGGCTCTCATCAGAGCCATAAGTAAAGGTTCACTTGGCATGTGTTCGGTAACGCTCACAATGTTGACAGACAGGTAATAAAAACGTAGTCAAACTTTTTTTCCATTTGTGAAGGTTGTTGAGGCACCAATCATCAACATGTCTGGCCATATGTGTGTACAGGTTTGCTTGTGGTGTGTTTGTGTGCAAGTTGATTGATGACTGACTGGGTGAGAGGTGGTTTGATTGGGGATTCTTCCCTGTGACGTATGAATGTGATGGGCCCTTGACTTGCTGCGGTATGTTGATGTGAGTGCACTGATGTGTTGAATTGGACCCTCGGTTGTTGGTATGAAAGTCTTGGGTGTGGTGCGTAAATGGGTTGTGAATGGCCCATAAATTGGTTGGTGCCTTGACGTGGCTTTAAGGCTCTCCTTCAGTAGTCTTGCTTTCAATAGTCAGATACTGTATTTAGTATTCGTTCTTTGATGCTAGCATTTCTGGAGATGCCAACACCAGCCAGTGTAAGTGGTGGTTAACTTCAAAAGTTTAGTTTAGTAACAACCCCTCATATTTTTGCATACTGAACACCCGGAGGTGTCCAGGGTCATGTAACTTGCATTGATCCTGCTCACTTTTCCATAATGCTCTGCAAAACTTGAAAGTGAGTAAATGGCTGCGATCACTCAAGGTGGCGCTGTCTAGCTAATTTAGAGATGACCACAACAACAGTTATTAATTCAATCTACATTAAAAATGATTATTACCTGCCGCCCAAGCCATTCTTATAGCTTTGGGGTTCTGAAAAAGTCTGAATTGTCACATTTGTAGAAGTGTGATGGTTACTAGTTGTGTTGTTACTATCATTGGCAGCATGGCAGGGGCGATGGGTGGTGCAAGCTGCAGTGGCCTCCTGAGGGGGCCCTGGCGTTTTTTGTTTGTTTTTTTTGTACAAATTAAGCACTATTGTATTTGTTACTTATCTCTACAAAGTGTATATTGTTCACACTTGTATTTCTGCAGGCTAACTGCAGCCCAGAGTCACCTATTGCGAATTAGTCTGTAGAGGCCCTACTTCACAAACCCCACGCCTGGAAGGTGCAACCCTGATCAAAATCTCCTGAAGGCCTTATATTCATTTATTTATCTAGAAGTGTTTATTAAGTGTGGACCAATCCTACTTGGCATCAGAGAACTGTGCTTCATAAATAAAGCAGACATATGTTTTTTATATTTAGCTGGCTAGCAATGGAGTGCTGTACAGGGGCCAACCCCAGTGGGGACACACAAAGGGGAGGGGCCAGAGAAGGGGGAGGGGCCAGAGGGAGCAGGTGGAGCTGGTGGAAGGGGTGAGAAGTCAGCCTAGCTGAGGTAGAGTTCCTTGACATGGAACTGAGCTGAATTGTCGGAGTGTTGGTGCTATTCTGATGTAAAGGGGCTTCTTGTGTGTATGTATGCACTAATAGACACAAAATAGAAATTGAGATAACAGCTTTATGCAAGGCACCAGTTGTGAGTGGAGGGGTTCATAGTGTGGCCTTACTGTGAAAGGAAAGGGAAGCTCATACTGTTTGTCTTTTGACTTGGTATTGGCCACTAGGAAATGTTTTTCTTTTTGTTCTTAAAAAGGTCCAGACTGGGGGCTTTTCTTATAGGGTGTGGTAGAGAATTCCAGAGTTTTGAGGCTGCTCCTGAAAAAGCTTGTTTAAAAGACTTGTTGTCCATGGTTTTTGGAGTATCCTGGTGATGTCTTGTTTTCTTCAGAGTGAAAAAGTGCCATAATAGATTTTAATCTTCTTTGCTGTAGGTTTAGGGATGTTTTTGTGAACATCTTGTAGGTTATACCGATAAGATCATTGTTTTAACATACAGAGGATATTCATCTCTCACGGGCCCTATTTTTTCACTGCGGTGGAAGGTGGGACAGAGACCCCTGTATACCAAGCACCGAGTCTCCTTACTACTGTAAACATACCTCTCAACATCTGCAGCAATGTGACGGGTGAGATTTCAGGATATGGTTTTATGCATGCCAACACCCACTATGTTTTAGTCCCAAAATGACATTATTTTACATTTCTGAGCATATCTGAAACGCTCTTTTAAGTCACACTGGACATTGATAAAGTTTTTTAAAGGGTTTGCTGGGTCACCTGTTCTTTGTCCTTATTTGAAGCCCTGTTAACATAAATTCTAGCCATTATTTTCAAGGTAGCATTGCTTTGATGCAAGACCGCCACATGCTGCTTTCATCTCTGGGTGGATGACTGTCAGTGGACAGCCTGGAAGAGCGCCCTCTTCAGTGTCACAGCCTCCAAAGTACAGTGGTAGACTATAGAACACAGCAGCAAGGCGGCCCAGGGTGGGTGACCAAGGCGGGTGGGCAAGTGTGAGATTCTTCAGGGAAGGATGGTGAGATCAAAGGTATGCTGTACAACTTCTTTTTGTTTACTTTAGTTTGCACCAATCGGGCCAATGGACCTAATAGTGGTTTGTAATAGGGCAGCCCAGCACTGGAGACACGGCGTCCTGACAACATGGCGAACTATTCCAAACATAGCGCATTGGAATGGTGAGGCTGGCATAGCTCCTGCAGTATGTTATGGCCCAAGAGATGAGGCCCACAGCCCACACATACCTTGAAACGTGTGAATCTGAAACAGATTAACTGCAGAGTGCTAACATTTTAGAGACAGTCATAAACCTGCTGTGGGCTTGGTGTGAGAGGCATTATAGGTCTCTGTGCAGCTGTTGTTGTCCCTGCGTGACTTCGGGGGGTACATCATCCCTCGAGTTCACTCTCAGGGCACGCCATGGCCAGGTCAAGGATGCAGAGTTCATTCCTCGCTGTGCAGTTTATAGGACAGGAATGTACCCGGAGAGGGAAGGAACTCGAGGCGGAATATGTTCTGCTGGCACAGCCTGCTACTGAACTCTGCAGCATAAACAGCCGCTGCTTCCCCTTTCAAATGTTATGACTATTTCTTCATAAACATCTATGAAACTTACACATAGGTACAACAACACATTAGATCACAGTCTTGCACTGACCATGTTGGAATGTACTGAAGTGCAAATGTTAATTTGGAATCTACTTATAAATTCAAATGCTTCTAATCAATGCCCACAATAGGACATATCTTACATGAGAAAAAGGAAAAAAAGAGTACATTTATCGTTTTTTGACGGATGAACACACACTGTCATATTTTCCAAAGGCACAATATTTTGATTATTGAACGACCTGTTCCGCTTTAATAAAGTGCATTGGTGTCAAATCACCCACCTGCCAGGCACCTCATTTGCATGGAGTGGGTACTATAGACAGCATACAAGGCTCTAAAGAACCCTGTTTCTTTATGGTCTTCCTTCTGCCTCCTGGAACCCTGAGGCAAGGGGCAGTAATGGCAGTGCTGTGAGCAAGGGGTAACAGCAACTACCACTGGTCACCCCGTATCCATGTCCATGATAAAGTGGCGTTCCAATCCGAAAGGCAAAGCAATAAAGGGTGTTTTAAATCATTTGTAACTTACTTAAGAGGCCTACTTAAAAAGTACACATTTCTTTGACTTTTTTTTATTTCTCCTTATCCATTTTTATCGGTGTTAGGAATATTTATTTTTTGTGAATAAAATGGGCTACAATTAACTACAACTAGTATTATGGCATATTTATTTTGTAAGAACCAGTAAAATCATAAAACTGTGAACCTCAGTCATATTTACTATGTCCAGTTAGTGCTGTGTGAGAGGCGAGTTGCAACATAATTTATAAAAAAGATATACAATACAAGTAAAAAAGGTGTACAAAGTGTTTCAGGAACCCTCCGGTGTTGCTGATGAATGCTGGCGTTGCCAAATACCAAGGCTGCCTTGTCTTGATTCCACCTTGTGCTTGTTTCTTCCACCACCCTGAACTTCCTGCCTCTTTATTTCACTCAATCAGGTTTTTTGATCCCTTTTTAGTTCTCGCCTGGCGAAAGCAGCGCATGCGCTGCTCTCGCCATGGAGAGGACCTTTTGCAATCGATTCAGCCAAAGCTGAATGCACGCGCGTCCAGATGGACAAAGATGGATGCTCTCGCCATCCACAAAGCTAAACATGCACGCGTACGGACAAAAAAATGCACGCACATGTGGATAGCCCGACGCCATCTTTGTTTACTTTCATTAGCGTAGGGATGTGCACACGCGTGCGCATAGGTCTCGCCTGGCGAAAGCAGCGCATGCGCTGCTCTCGCCATGGAGAGGACCTTTTGCAATCGATTCAGCCAAAGCTGAATGCACGCGCGTCCAGATGGACAAAGATGGATGCTCTCGCCATCCACAAAGCTAAACATGCATGCGTACGGACAAAAAAATGCACGCACATGTGGATAGCCCGATGCCATCTTTGTTTACTTTCATTAGCGTAGGGATGTGCACACGCATGCACATAGGTCTCGCCTGGCGAAAGCAGCGCATGCGCTGCTCTCGCCATGGAGAGGACCTTTTGCAATCGATTCAGCCAAAGCTGAATGCACGCGCGTCCAGATGGACAAAGATGGCTGCTCTCCCCATCCACAAAGCTAAACATGCACGCGTACGGACAAAAAAATGCACGCGCATGTGGACAGCCCGATGCCATCTTTGTTTACTTTCATTAGCGTAGGGATGTGCACACGCGCGCGCATTTTTTTGTCCGTACGTGTGCTTTCCATTGTCATGGCAACTCGTCACGCTGCCTTGTTTAGGTCTCGCCTGGCGAAAGCAGCGCATGTGCTGCTCTCACCATAGAGAGGACCTTTTGCAATCGATTCAGCCAAAGCTGAATGCACGCGCGTCCAGATGGACAAAGATGGCTGCTCTCGCCATCCACAAAGCTAAACATGCACGCGTACGGACAAAAAAATGCACGCGCATGTGGACAGACCGACGCCATCTTTGTTTACTTTCATTAGCGTAGGGATGTGCACACGCGCACGCATAGGTCTCGCCTGGCGAAAGCAGCGCTGCTCTCGCCATGGAGAGGACCTTTTGCAATCGATTCAGCCAAAGCTGAATGCACGCGCGTCCAGATGGACAAAGATGGCTGCTCTCGCCATTCACAAAGCTAAACATGCACGCGTACGGACAAAAAAATGCACGCGCATGTGGACAGCCCGACGCCATCTTTGTTTACTTTCATTAGCGTAGGGATGTGCACACGCGCGCACATTTTTAGTCCGTACGCGTGCTTTTCATTGTCATGGCAACTCGTCACGCTGCCTTGTTTTTATAGCGCAAACTTCACCCAAAGGTATCGGGTATCAGAGCGCTTTACATGAACACCAGTTGCGCTACACAAGGCTGTAACTTTTCTCGGCCACGCTGCCTTGTCTCATCTGGGGTGTATGTAAACATGCCACCCTGAGTTCTAGTTCCCCCGCCTCCTTGCAGTCGAGCAGGTCTGCCCCTATGTTGCACTGTTTGTTGTTTTTGGGCGGAATGTCCCTGTTTTGTTCTGGATGTTTGCTGACTCAACAACACTCGCGGGTGAGACTTGCTCTATTCCTGTGTCACCAGAATGCGGGTCTCCCAGTCCCCTTGTTTTCCAACTCCCACCTGCATGAACTCTCCTTTGTGTTGTGTGTTTTCCCTGTTATCAAGCCACCGTGTTTACGTTCCGTGACTAACGACTAGAGTGAACTCTTGCAGTAGTCTGCACTTCCCCTCCCTCTGCTGCCCCAGGCACGTGCCTTTGAACAAAACGCGGGGCGAAGCGTGGCGCGGGCTTTGTGTCGCCCTGCATTGCAGGTTGGAGCCGTGCAGTTCCGTTTTAATGGAGTGCATTCCAAAGCGTGGTCGTCAGCCCGGGGGGCTTTGAAGGGGAACAAAAGGGAAGGGGCAGGGAGAGGCACTGGGGGCATGTCGACAAAGCGAGGTAAAAACACGCCTGCCCGTGAAGGATCGTAAAAAAAAATATGCAGTCACGGAGGGGGGAAATCAATGTATCCATATGCATGTTAATGTAAGGCAGCAGGTGCTGCTGTGTGGGTCTGCGCATTGTTTAGGGGGAAGGAGCGAGGCAGCGTGTCTGCAGTAATCCGCCCTGCCTCCTCCGGCATCCAGGCTCTTAGCGCCTAATAACGAGGGACTGTGGAGCGGCACAAAGGCGCAGCCTGCCCTGAGAGTAGTCCGGGAGACGCTTGGTGACAGCCGGCTGTCACAAGGTGGACAGAGAGAGGGTTTCATCTTTAGGCTCGCGGTGGCAGGGCTCTGCTCCGTCTCACTCCAATGTCTGAGGCGAGCGCGAGACGCTGCGCGAGGCTGGACGGCTCTTAAAGGGGCCGCGCCGAGGCCATGATTCATGTTTACCTCCTTGCTGGGAAGAAAGGGGGGAGCGGGCCGAGCAGAGGGAGGGGCGGGCAGATCGACAACTTGAAAGTTGTCATTCAAGACGAGATGGCATATGCTGCGTCAGATCAGGGAAGGCGTGTGGGGAAAATATTGTATGAAACGTTCTCCCTGTGATGGAACAGTTGTCGCTTTTTATGACTGAGCACCACGTTATTGTGAACTGGCGTTCGTAGGCATTGGAAAGAAAACGGAAAATGTATATTTTTCTGGTATAAAGATGATTGAGTTTTATGCATTGCAGCTGCCATTTTTTGTGTTCTCGCATTATTGTCTCCGCTTCTCAAACGTTAGCTGAAAAGTCTTTTTCTGTTCTGTCTGATAAATAGATTAGTTTGCTGTAACACTTTTCGCCCTAAGTGGGATGGGTATGCCCAGACGTGGGTCCCTTGCTCACTGTGCCACTGGATTCAAGCTAGCCTGGCTGAAGAAGGGTGACATACCCTGAAACCGGTCCCAGGATGCTTGTTTCCAGTCCAGGGAGGACCTGGCCTGGCAGTTCGGTCTGGACTGTTCCCATGGGGCACAGGGTCAAGACTGATTTGCATATGGCTGGGTCCAAACTGGGGTGGCGTAGTGGGCAAAAGAACGATGGATTTAACCCAGATCTTTTGACTGGGGGAGAATGTTTGCATTGTCAGCATTCCGTCCATCATTTGTTTGATAAATAGATTCACAGCAACACTTACAATTTCAAGATGCTTTAATATACACCCCTGTGTACACACAAGGGTGTGATCCCACAGGCCCTCTTTTTATTTATACGTTTGTGACTAAATATACTGTAGCAATGTGGTGGAGACATTTAGCATCAAAAGTTAGATTCATATTAAGGGACAATGTTTTGATTTGATGACCAGCTTACATTGTGGTCTGTTTCAAGCCTTTCCCCAGTAAAGCTTAACGTGTTGATTGTGCAAAATGAATAATATTGTGTTTTTGACCTTTATGTGCCACATTCTTATATAATCTTTCTTACAATAATTAGGCATGTGGTGAATTTACCGGAAGTACTCTGTTTAATTTTGCTGCACTGGATGGCTCGAAGACACATACATTTTTTATATGGGAATTTTGAGCAACTGTCTGCAGCCCCCCGGGATCGCGCAGATGTTTAAACTAACCATGGAATATAAAATTGATTTCTATTTATAGCTTCCATTTTTTAAATACATCACATGCACGTGAGTGCTTTTTACGGTTATGTGAATGTATTTGTGATAGTTTAATCATTACATTTTAATCGTTGTGATTATCATGGAGATGTTCAGCATGATTTATCTCATGCCATTTTCTTAAGAAAAAAGTATCCAAATTACCATACTGATAATGGTTTTACCGCAAAGTGCATTTTTACAACCACCAGGATCGGTGTGAGAGTAATGACGAGCATCATGATTGTCTTGTGTCATTCAAATGTGCTGCATATTCGAAAAAGCAGAGAGGTATTAAAATATGCAGCGCATCAAACATTAGTACCTAAGTTACGTGTTCTTATGCTTCTTAAAAGTACATATAATAGGAATGTAATGTTTCCTCAGTTTGACTACTCAGTACTACCTATGCTGGCTTTTCTGACAGTCAGATCCGAAAATAGCAGGAAATAAAACAAGCATTAAAAATGCAGTAGGTCTCTCCTTTCATTAAGTTAAAGCCATTTGCTTTGCTATACAACACTATTAGCAAAGCAAATGGCTTTAACTTAATCAAAGGTGAGACCTATTGCATTTTCAATGCTTGTTTTTCTTTGTCGCTGCTTCCCTTTCTCATTCTTTGTCCCTATTATGCCTTTCTCTCCCTTCTTCTGGGTCCAATTCTGATGATGAAAAATAGGTCCTGGTCCCAAAAAATGAGAGCCAGGGCCCACCACCTGCAACCACTGACACAAATTAAGCATTGGAGCTGCATTGTTTGTCCTGAGATCCTGTGAAATGAGTGTGTATGCGAGCTGTTTGGGTACATCATTTCAGACACACCGTGGATTTGTGCCTGCGTGTACTCCATTCCTATTGGGTTACAGATTCCTGTCTGTTAGTAAAGATGTGGGATGGTTGGTATTGGCTAAATAATTGTGCATTCCTTATTGAGGTTAAGAAACTTAGTACTAAGAATTGCAGACTACTCTTTAACTAGTGCTCCACAGCATCACAAATGCTACTAAACCACATGTTTGCTCATATCTGTGTTTGGTGAGGCTGGAGATATTTGGTCATGACTAGTAAGGGGAGACTGGTCATATTATGATATACAAAGTTTGGTGTTCTTTGACACCATTATTATATGTTGACAGATCGGCTTTGCTTAATTTGAGCCGGTGGTTTCCGGTGCTCCGCACGGGCACTTCATTGTCAACACCAGCACTTATGACAGCTGCCACATGGTGGCAGTGTTTGTATAATTTAGAGACGAGCAGAACGGCAATTGTTTATTAATTCGTTATACATTAAAAACAACAAATACCTGCCACTGAAGCCATTTTTAAAGCTTTGGGGGCCTGGAATAGTCTGAATTGTCACACTTGTAACAGTGTGCTGGTTAGTAGTTGTGTATGCACTGTCATTGGCAATGCTGGCAGTGGCAATGGGTGGTGCAAGCTGCAGGGGCCTCCTGACGAGGGCCCTGACACTTATATTTTTACAAATTAAGCACTGGGAGAGCAGTAGACAAGACGCAACACCAGCTGGTCTAGTTTGGAACCCAAAATGGTGGGCCCTTCGCCTTTGTTTTCTTTTTATTGTGCTGCCGTTTGTTTTGCAAGCAGTTTATATGTGTTGAATTGTCCGTCAGGCAGCTCGATGCACTAGGTTGGTTTAGGGGGGAGACCGTAAGCGCACAACCATTTCTTGTCCACAATGTGCTGCATAGAGGTTGCAGCCAGAAAGCTCATGCTGCAGATGTGGAGGTGTCAGAAACAACAACCTTGTAGTCCGAATCCAATGGGTGTGATGAACATGTCTGCCATTGCACAGCCAGCTATGCACAATGACAATATGTTGGTTAACCTTGGGAAAGGGCAAGGGGATAAGAGAGAAAACAGAGACTCTGGATATTGCCACTCTGACTCGCCAACTTGCTGGCACGGAACATCTAAGGGTTATAGTGTTTCATCGAAAGACACAACATATCGTTGGCACCTTATTGTGATATTAAATTACCTATACTCTATTATACAAATGACGTACCTTCAGAATCTCTCTATTCTTTAGACTCTCTGGGGTCGATTCCGATTCGGGCCGGAAATTTCTCCGACCGAGCCGGACCCGGAGAGATTTCCGACCGAATCGGACCCGTGCAGTCCGACCAAACGAGTACGATGCGTCCGTATGCTATCGGACTCGAGTCGGTCGGACTCCCATTGAAGTCAATGGGAGCCGGTCGTACAACGCGTACGCGGGCTCCCATTGACTCAATGGGTGCGAGTCGGACAAGTGCGCCCCCTACAGCGGGTACGCGGCGAAGCGATTCGCGCCGTACACGCACAGGTAGGGGGACCCATGGGTCCCCCTGTGTGCGACTCGCGCGGCTACGCGTACAGGGGTCCGACACGGACCCCCAAAGTACGGCTCCGACAGCTCTTTCGAGCCGGTGTGCGCGGCTCGGTCGGACTGCTCGCGGCGCGCATCGTACTTACCCGGCCGGGGAACGTCTCCATTGCGCGGTGCGAGTCGAGTCCGAGCGAGTCGGTCGGTGCAGTTCGAGCCGGGAACGAGTCGGTCGGAGCGGTCGGGACGCCCGGACGAGTCGGTCGGCGACCCGCATCGTACTCGCTCGGCCGGACCCGCGTACGATTCGGTCGGGAAACAGGGCTCCGGATCGGATCCGGTAAAGCCGAATCCGATTCGGAGCCCTACCGGCCGAGATCGGAATCGGCCCCTCTGTGTTTAAATGGAACATTTACCTTCCTGAACATAGAACATGAATAATATCTATATATTCAGTATTATTCAAATCTTATGTTCTTCCTCTAACAAGACACTCATATGTTCTCTAGTGATCTTTTGTGAAACTGTGATATAACAAACATTCATCAGAGTTATATAGCTTTCAGTATTACCAAATAGTCACTTGGAACCAAAACGTTGTGAATAATAATTCGGTGTTTGGAATGAAGCAGATCCTTTCTGTTCCTTCATGTAAATAGGATCCAAATAAGTTCTATAATCCTTCAAGGTAATTCAGACTCAATCCTTCAAGGTAATTCAGACTCAATCCTTCAAGGTAATTGAGGCTCCATGCTTCCAATGATCAAAGTTCACTTTCAAACATGGCATTTTGGGACCATTGCTATCCTTTCCTTTCTTGAAATCCACTTAGGGCCTGATCATGAGTTTAGAGGACGGGTTACTCCATCACAAACGTGACGGATATCCCGCCCGCCGTATTACGAGTGCCATTATATCCAGTGGAGCATAATGGAACTCGTAATACAGCGGACGGTATATCTGTCATGTTTGTGACGGAGTCATCCATTTGCCAAACTCGTAATCAGACCCTTAGTGTGATGGAGTTTGGAGTTTTGCACTGAAATGCCCACCACACGCTGGAAGGAAAACCAAGGATAATGACAGGGAAAAGCAAAGGGTGGCTCTGGAGTAGGGAAGCGCGCTGCTTGCTTCAGATTATCAAGAGTTGCTGGGTACCAACACACAAGGAGGTTAAATAGCATCTTTGTGGGAAAAGAAACAGCAGGCAAAAGTGTCCTATGTTCCTGTAGTCACCATCCTACTGATTTGGTAAATGGTGTACCTTATGGAGAGATGCTACTGGCCAATCATAATGTAAACACGAAGGAAGCCTATAGCAATGAGGCACATCCCAATACCAATAGATTTAGGAAGAGAGAATACTCCAATAGTATTGTCAATCGCTGCGAAGAAAGCAGTTAAAAAAAACAAGGGAGGGATTATTATTTTTTGCTCAGTTACTTTGGAAAGCAACGTCAGTCTAGTTGGCTAACATCCAGGCAGGAGTTCATGAAATGTGGCAACTGTAAAGCCTTTACATACAGTAAGAGTGTGCACAATCTGATACTGACTACTAGGAGAAAAGATATATTACGAAAACATATATCTTGCAACTCCAACAACTGCATTTCTGTTTGGAATGACCCTGCAAAATAAGGTATGTTGGCAGCACAATGTTCTCCATCAGAGAATTCCGGACTATCTAACAGCAGTGAAAAATGTTGACCTAACATATCCTGTTCTCATGAATTCCTTGAAAGTTAATCAGAATTGTTTGCAATTCTTTGGCGTTGACAGGGTAATTTGGTCAGTAAGAGGAGGAGATCATACTAAACAAATTCATCAAATAGAATCACGATACACTATAGAATTAAACAGCAAACACCCAATGGGCCTGAATATGGATGAAGAAATAGCAGCACATCTGGGTTAAAATTATATTTTTCATCAAATGGGAATCGTTAAAATAAAATAGCAATTCTCTGACCAAGATGCCAAAACTGTCCTGATGGCCTGATGGCATAACGAATGAAAGAGCAAATAATATGGAGGTTTTTGATTATACCACTTAGACTGATTCATATGAACATTTTCGGGGCAAAGTGAATTTTTAGTACAGGATGGAACTTACTACCGAATGTCCAAAATGGATATTTCTTTAATGTATATACAATTTACCCACTGGGGTGGAATGGTAATTTAATGCTGCTCTGATTGCCTCAGGACTAACTAACTATAGAATGTCCCAAAAATCAATATTGCTTGTATATATGCAGAATTTGCCAACTGGTATTGATTGTTAATTGATGCCATTTAGATTGCCTTAGGAATAACTATAGACTGCATAAAATTCAATATTGTTTGTATATATACACAAATTACTCACTGGGGGTTGTATGTTGACCTCACCTATTACATCATTCATGACTTATGTACCCAACCCTTGGCATGCATCATTCCCTACCCCCATGGGTTTTATATTCTTTAACCCCTTGGACGCGGGTTGATTTTCCGCGCTGTGCGGGAGAAATAAATGGTGGGCGGGATTCGGACGGCTCCCGGCCGTCATGCGCACACGCCCACCGTGACGCATGACGGCCGGGAGCCGTCATGAGCATGCAAGGGGTTCATATATTTTGCGGACCGTGGCATTTATTAGTAATTTGAACAATGTTGTTATTTAAAACTAATGAGTGATTTATTCAATTATATCATTAAACATGTTATGAGTGATGTAATATTTGAGGTGATAAGCCAGTATTTTGGGGTTAAAGTTAGTTGACTAAATTATAACTGGTGTATTTCAGTGATTTTGAGGTATTTTAATGTTCTTGTTTCATTTCAACACCTAACTATAATGTCACTTTAACCTAACTCGGCATGTGGCCCCCTCCCTGAGCTAGATGGTGCCCCAGAGACCCCATCCCATGGGGCCTTTGAGGGGATGGAGGGTTCACGGCCCCCCTCTCTGAGCCAATAGTGGCCCCAGGGATCCTATTTCCCGGGGTCAAACCATATATGTAAGGGGGAAGGGGCACCGTCCCCCTTCCTAAGCCAATAGTGGCTATATATATGTGTGTGTACATTATATAAATATATAGGGGATGGGGCTCCCACACCTCCCTCTGAGCCTTAATAGGCCCTAGGGACCCTATCCTCTGGGGCCAAATACCAATAAAAAAGGGAGGCTGGCCGCGTCGCTCCCCTTCGCTGAGTCTTCATAGGCCCAAGGACGACATCCCCCAGGGCCGAATTCAAATAAAAAGGGGATGGGGCCACATGGAACCCCCTTCCCAAGCCTTTTGTGGCCCCGAGGACCCCATCCCCAAGGGCCTGTTCAAATTATAGGTCTGTGCCTGGTGCCCACCCAGGGCACCCACCATGTAACAGGCTGGGGCTGTGGGGGTGAGCCCCAGGGCCCCTGTGGCACACGCTCACTCCCCACATACTGGCGGCCCTGGCATTGCTCCCACCGGGAGGGAGAAGCTGCTTTTGCGTTTTCCCACTGGGTGAGAGCAATGTCTGTCTCCCTGTGCTCCCACCTAGCAGAAGCATTTTTTAAATCTCCCGCTGACTAGGAGCAGACATGCCTCCTCTGACCAAAACTCCTTAAGGCAGGGAAGGCTGTTTGCGCTTGCCCAATTGGAGATTTTAAAAAGTTCCTGCCAGATGGAAGCAACCATATGTTTTCCTGCCCATGCTGGTGCGGGCAGGGAAACTATTGCTGCCTTGGACATAGTCTGCAAACTGGCCCCAGGAAATGGGGTCCCCGGGGCCTTTAGAGGGTCTGTCGAGGGTGGCCACGCAGCCTCCTCCCTTTTAACTTTATTTCAGCCCTCAGGGATGGGGTCCCGGGGCCTTTTAAGGATTGGGGCGGGGACCATGCTCCCCTCCCTTAATTTTATACGTTGGCCCCGGGAGATGGGGTCCCTGGGGTCTCACAGAAGGTGGGGGCTTTGTGCACTATTCTCTCTTGTAGGTTGTGCAGAGACAGCTCATGCTTTCACTATGGTCCGTACCAAGCAGACAGCTCACAAGTCCACTGGAGAGAAAGCGCCTCGCAAACAGCTGGTTACCAAGGCTGCCCACAAGAGCGCACCTGCCACCGGCGAAGTCAAGAATCCTCACCGCCACCGGGCCTTTACTGTGGCTCTCTGCGAGATCCGCCATTACCAGAAGTCCACTGAGCCACTCATCCGCAAACTGCTCTTCCAACGCTTGGTGCGGGAGAACGTGCAGGTCTTTAAGACCGATCTGCGTTTCCAGAGATCTGTAGTCATGGCCCTGCAAATTACCAGCGAGGCCTACCTGGTCAGGCTCTTCGAAGACACCGACCTGTGTGCCATCCATGCCAAAATGGTCACCATTATTCCTAAGCCCGGGCAGGTAACTACGCTCCACCAGCGGAGTTTACGTAGTTTTGCATACTCCGCGATCCATTGCGAACGCGGAGTTTAGGCAAAACTACGACTCCGTGGCGGAGCATAGTTAGCCGGCCCCTCCCAAAGTAATATAAAGTAAGAAAAAAGGCACTTACCTGCCATGGCTGCCTCCTCCTTGTCCTCGCCGTCCTTCTTCTTTGCTAACCCCTACGTTGTATGTCTTGCGTGTGCGCGTGCGCATGCGCATGCGCAAGACGTACAACGTAGGAGTTAGCAAAGAAGAAGGACGGCGAGGAAGGAGAGCATCTATCGCGAGGAGGAGGCAGCCACGGCAGGTAAGTGCCTTTTTTCTTACTTTATATCACTTTGGGAGGGGGAGGGAGCGGAGCAGAGTTTTTTTCCAACTCCGTGGAACTCCGCGTAGAGGCACTATGCCTGCTCCCCCCGGGGTTAATTATTCCCGTGGACCCCCTCTCCAAAATAAACATTTTGTGCCCCCCCCCTGCCCTTGGCCACCCCAGGTTATTTTTTTATAAAAAGTAGCGTGGGAGCTCGGTTTTTTTTTTTATTTTGGACGACATCCGCACACTCCTCGACCAAGGCCACACTGCAGCCCTCATTCTACTAGACTTCTCAGCAGCCTCACCTCACACTAGCCACCAGACTCCACGACGCCGGTATACAGGGAACCGCCCCAGACTGGATCCGCTCCTTCCTCGCTGACCGAACTCAAGGAATCAGACTCCCGCCCTTCCTCTCCAAACCCACAGAGATCAGATGCGGAGTACCCCAAGGATCCTCCCTCAGTCCCACGCTCTTCAACATCTACATGGCCCCCCTCGCAATCATCGTCAGAGAGCACAGACTCAGCATAGTATCCTACGCCGATGACACCCAGCTCATCCTCTCCCTCACCAAGGAACCCGACATCACCAGGCACAACTTCCAGGAAGGAATGAAGGACGTTGCAACCTGGATGAGCAGCAGCTGCCTGAAGCTCAACTCGGAGAAAACGGAAGTCCTCATCCTCGGATCCACCCCCTCCACGTGGGATGACACCTGGTGGCCCCCCGCCCTCGGCAACCCCCCCACTCCCATGGACCACACCCTCAACCTCAGCATCTTACTCGACTCCTCCCTCACCATGAATCGACAGATCAACGCCGTTTCCTCCACATGCTTCAACACCCTCTGCATACTCCACAAGACCTTCAAATGGATCCCCCCCAAATCCAGGAAGACTGTCACTCACGCACTCACCACCAGCAGGCTGGACTACGGAAACGCCCTCTATGCCGGAATCAACAAATCTCTACTCCACAAACTCCAGACCGTCCAGAACGCCGCAGCCTGACTCGTCCACAGCATCCCACATCAAGACCACATCACCCAGCACCTATGAGACCTCCACTGGCTCCCCGTCGAAAAAAGAGTGACCATCAAGCTGCCTACAAAGCCCTCCACAACACCGGACCCCAATACCTCAACAAAAGAATCTCCGTCTACGTCCCCAAGAGAAACCTCTGCTCCGCTGACCTAGCCTTGGCCGAAGTCCCCCGCATCCACAGAGCCAAAACAGGAGGCAGATCCTTCGCCTACATCGCGGCTAAGACCTGGAATGAACTCACCCTCAGCATCAGACAAAGCCCTACCCACACTGCAAGCATTCAGGAAGAGCCCCCCCCAGTGCCTTGAGACCCTCACGGGTGAGTAGTGCGCTCTACAAATCCCTGATAGATTGATTGATTGATTTTGCAGCGGATCAACCACAAGGCCTAGAGAGTTAGGGGGTTAGGGTATCCCTACCCTGTCCCCTTATGTTTTTTCCACATTTTGTTTAGGACCCATACTAAGTTCAGAGTCTTAATATGGCTACCACCACATTGTTGTTGATGTGGTGGCAGACAATCATATCTTTCCAAGAGATCTGGTGAGTCCACGGATCCTCCCCTGCGTGTTATATACAAAGTTTTTGAGCACTTGCTGCCTGAGGGGGGTTGACCGCATGGCCTAGCCACAGGCCAGGCCCTTTTGCCAACTCTACCATGCACAGCCAAAGGCCCTGCACAGCATGGGGTAGGCTACCTTTGGGGGGGGTTGGCCACTGGGCCTGACCACAGTCCAGGCCTTGTGGCCAACTGCCCTCCGCACACGGCCGTGGGGTTGGCTGCATGCAATAGGGTTAGATTTATGTATGGTAATATATTATTACTTTACATTAAAAAACGTAGACATTCACTGACGAAACTAAAGGTTAAAGTAACGCTATAGTTAGGTGAAATGTTCAGTAACATCGTTACGTTTTAAACGGAAAAAAACACAGAAATTCACCAGTTATAGTTATCTCAAGTAACTATGGCTCGTGCGCTAAGGTAACAATAACTCGGGCCCACGCCATGCACTGCTAACTACCCCACTTATTACATCACTCATGATCTCTTCTATAACACCATTGATAATATCACTGCAATATTTGCAAAGAAATAATTTACGAGAAAACTGTGCATGGTGGGGGCGCGAGTTATAGTTATCTTAGGGCACGAGTCATAGGTTTTTGGTTCTGTAGAAAAAGTTTCCAACAGGGCAAAGATTCTACATACTACATATTAAGTACTGTAAGCCGCCTGAGTTATTAGACAGAATCGCCTTGGCATAACAATTTCTACATTACGTAGAAGACTGTGTGTACCAGGTACCAACCTATGTACATGTGCCTGATTTGCATCTGAAGATGGGCTATCTATAAAGTTTTCACCACAGTATCAAGGCTGAAGGTACTATGATCTTTAGCACTTTCAGACCTTGATTATTTTAACCCCTTCGGTGCGCAGGACGGCCGGGAGCCGTCCTGCGCCACGGTGCTCGTGTGCGCAGGACGGCTCCCGGCAGTCCTGGTACATGGCACCGGAAATCCCTCTGGTGCAGGCACCAGAGGGATTTCTTTTCTCCTGTAGCCTCGGGAGCTGGGGAAGAGCTTCCCCAGCTCCCGAGGCTCCCTCGTTTCTGTGAAATGACGATCAGCGCGCACGTCGCGCTGACGTCATTTCACCGAAATCAAAACTGAAATGAGCCTTTAGGCTCATTTCAGTTTCACTTCTACGTGCTCAGGGGGCTATCTCAGCCCCCTGAGCACGTAGAAAGACGGGAGAGGTATCATTGGAAAGGGGAGAATCTCCCCTTTCCAATGGTACCCTTCCCCAGTGGATCCCTGCTTGGGGATCGCCCCAGGAGGGCGATCGCCAAGCAGGGATCCACACTAGACACCAGGGAGGGGGGAGCGGCCCCTTGGGCAAGGGCCTTTGCTCCACCCATAAACAAATTGGCAAAATTCAGTCTTTCTGCCCCCCCGGGGGGGCAGAAAGCCCACTAAATGCCAGGGATTTTTTTTTGCGCAATTGTTTTTACGGTGGGGGCTGCCCAAAATGGGCATTCCAATGCCCCCAGCCCCTGCCACAATAACAGCCTTTCTGCCCCCCCCAGTAGCCCTCAATCTGCCCCCCTGGGGGGGGCAGAAAGCCCACTAAACGCCAGGGATTTTCTTTTGCGCAATTGTTTTTAGGGTGGGGGCTGCCCAAAACGGGCATTCCAATGCCCCCACCCCTCTCCGCACAATAACAGCCTTTATGCCCCCCCTGGGGGGAAGATGGGGGCGGTAGCCCCAAATCTGCCCCCCCGGGGGGGCAGAAAGCCCACTAGACGCCAGGGATTTTTTTTGTGTAATTTAATTAGGGTGGGGGCTGCCCAAAACGGGCATTCCAATGCCCCCACCCCTCCCCGCACAATAACAGTCTTTATGCCCCCCCTGGGGGGAAGATGGGGGCAGTAGCCCCCAATCTGCCCCCCCGGGGGGCAGAAAGCCCAGTAAACGCCAGGGATTTTTTTGTGTGCAATTGTTTTTATGGTGGGGGCTGCCCAAAATGGGCATTCCAATGCCCCCAACCCCTGCCACAATAACAGCCTTTCTGTGGGGGGCAGAAAGCCCACTAAACGCCAGGGATTTTCTTTTGCGCAATTGTTTTTAGGGTGGGGGCTGCCCAAAATGGGCATTCCAATGCCCCCACCCCTCCCCGCACAATAACAGCCTTTATGCCCCCCCTGGGGGTAAGATGGGGGCAGTAGCCCCCAATCTGCCCCCCCGGGGGGGGCAAAAAGCCCACTAGACGCCAGGGATTTTTTTGGGGGCAATTTGAATTAGGGTGGGGGCTGCCCAAAATGGGCATGCCAATGCCCCCACCCCCACCCCCACCAAAACTAGAGCCTTTCTGCCCCCCCTGGGGGGCAGTAGCCCCCAATCTCCCCCCCCAGGGGGCAAAAAGCCCACTAGATGCCAGGGATTTTTTTTGCCAATTTGAATCAGGGGTGGGGGCTGCCCAAAACGGGCATGCCAATGCCCCCACCCCGCCCACAATAATTCCAGTCTTTCTGCCCCCCTGGGGGGCATATGGGGGCAGCAGCCCCCAATCTGCCCCCCCGGGGGGCAGAAACCCCACTAGAAACCAGGGATTTTTTTTTTTATTCATGTAGGGGTGGGGGCTGCCCAAAATGGGCATGACAATACACCCACCCCCTCCCAGAGAAATTCCAGTCTTTCTGCCCCCCGGGGGGGGCAGATGGGGGCAGTGGCGGGGGGATTCTGGGTAGGGAAACGTTGGGGGATCCACGCAAGCCATACCTCGTTGGACTCCCCCGGGTGTCTAGTTTTCAGAAATGTGTGGGTTTGGTAGGTTTCCCTAGATGGCGGCGAGCCCGTGGCCAAAAAAACAGGTGCTCCCCCCAAAACCAGGTAGTTTTGTTATGGGTAAATTTGAAGCATCCACAGTACGATTTGGGTCATTTCCTGTTGCAGCCACTATGGCTAACCACACATGTGAGGTACCATTTTTATCGGGAGACCTAGAGGAACGCTGGGTAGTAGGAAATTTGTGTCAGCCCAGTGATCCTACAACTTTCTCACACAGAAAGGTGAGAAGAAATTGATTTTTTCAACAAAATGTGAGGTTTGCAGGGGATTCTGGGTAGGGAAACTTTGGGGGATCCACGCAAGCCATACCTCGTTGGACTCCCCCGGGTGTCTAGTTTTCAGAAATGTGTGGGTTTGGTAGGTTTCCCTAGATGGCCGCCGAGCCCGGGGCCAAAAACTCATGGGACCCCCCTTGCAAAACCAGGTTGTTTTGTGATAGGTAATTTTGATGTCGCCTCAATAGGTTTTGGGCCTTTGCCTGTCGCGGGTACTTGACCCACCCACACAAGTGAGGTACCATTTTTCTCGGAAGACTTTGGGGAATGCGGGGTGGGTGGAATTTTGTGGATCCACACAGATTCCAGAACTTTCCACCACAGAAATGTAAGGAAAATTTGTTTTTTTTTTACAAATTTTGAGGATTTCAAGGGATTCTGGGTAACTGAACCTGGTGAGAGCCAGACAAGTCACCCCATCCTGGATTTCCCTGGGTGTCTAGTTTTCAAAAATGTATAGGATTGCTAGGTTTCCCTATGTGCCAGCAGAGCTAGGGTTCAAAATCTACAGCTAGGCACTTTGCAAAAAAAGGGTCAGTTTTCACTGTGAAAATGTGGTGTGTCCACGTTGAGTTTTGGGCCATTTCCTGTCGTGGGCACTAGGCCTACCCACACAAGTGAGGTACCATTTTTCTCGGAAGACTTTGGGGAACACGGGGTGGGTGGAATTTTGTGGATCCACGCTGATTCCAGAACTTTCCACCACAGAAATGTGAAGAAAATGTATTTTTTGGGACAAATTTTGAGGTTTGCAAGGGATTCTGTGTAACAGAAGCTGGTGAGAGCCAGACAAGTCACCCCATCCTGGATTCCCCTGGGTGTCTAGTTTTTAAAAATGTATAGGTTTGCTAGGTTTCCCCAGGTGCCGGCAGAGCTAGAGTTCAAAATCTACAGCTAGGCACCTTGCAAAAAAAGGGTCCGTTTTCACTGTGAAAATGTGGTGTGTCCATGTTGCGTTTTGGCCCGTTTCCTGTCGCAGGCACTAGGCCTACCCACACAAGTGAGGTACCATTTTTCTCGGAAGACTTTGGGGAATGCGGGGTGGGTGGAATTTTCTGGATCCATGCAGATTCCATAATTTTCCACCACAGAAATGTGAGGAAAATGTGTTTTGTTTGACAAATGTTTAGGTTTGCAAAGGATTCTGGGTAACATAACCTGGTGAGAGCTAGTCAAGTCACCCCATCCTGGATTCCCCTGGGTGTCTAATTTTCAAAAATGTATAGGTGTGCTAGGTTTCCCTAGGTGCTGGCAGAGTTAGAGTTCAAAATCTACAGCTACGCACTTTGCAAAAAAAGGGTCAGTTTTCACTGTGAAAATTTGGAGTGTCTACGTTGCGTTTTGGGCCGTTTCCTGTCGGGGGCACTAGGTATACCCACACAAGTGAGGTACCATTTTTCTCGGAAGACTTTGGGAAACACGGGGTGGGTGGAATTTTGTGGATCCACGCTGATTCCAGAACTTTCCAACACAGAAATGTGAAGAAAATTTGTTTTTTTGGACAACTTTTGAGGTTTGCAAGGGATTCTGGGTAACAGAACCTGGTGAGAGCTAGTCAAGTCTCCCCATCCTGGATTCCCCTGGGTGTCTAGTTTTAAAAAATGTATAGGTTTGCTAGGTTTCCCTAGGTGCTGGCAGAGTTAGAGTTCAAAATCTACAGCTACGCACTTTGCAAAAAAAGGGTCAGTTTTCACTGTGAAGATGTGGTGTGTCCACGTTGCGTTTTGGGCCGTTTCCTGTCGCGGGCACTAGGCCTACCCACACAAGTGAGGTACCATTTTTCTCGGAAGACTTTGGGGAACGCGGGGTGGGTGGACTTTTGTGGATCCACGCAGATTCCATAACTTTCCACCACAGAATTGTGAGGAAAATTTGGTTTTTTTGACAAATTGTGAGGTTTGCAAGGGATTCTGGGTAACAGAACCTGGTGAGAGCCAGTCAAGTCACCCCATCCTGAATTCCCCTGGGTGTCTAGTTTTCAGAAATGTATAGGTTTGCTAGGTTTCCCTAGGTGCTGGCAGAGTTAGGGTTCAAAATCTACAGCTAGGCACTTTGCAAAAAAAGGGTCCGTTTTCACTGTGAAAATGTGGTGTGTCCACATTGCTTTTTGGGCCGTTTTCTGTCGCGGGCACTAGGCCTACCCACACAAGTGAGGTACCATTTTTCTCGGAAGACTTTGGGAAACACGGGGTGGGTGGAATTTTGTGGATCCATGCAGATTCCAGAACTTTCCACCACAGAAATGTGAGGAAAATGTGGTTTTGTTTACAAATGTTTAGGTTTGCAAGGGATTCTGGGTAATAGAACCTAGTGAGAGCCAGTCAAGTCACCCCATCCTGGATTCCCCTGGGTGTCTAGTTTTTAAAAATGTATAGTTTTGCTAGGTTTCCCTAGGTGCCGGCAGAGCTAGGGTTCAAAATCTACAGCTAGGCACTTTGCAAAAAAAGGGTCAGTTTTCACTGTAAAAATAAAGTGTGTCCACGTTGCGTTTTGAGCCGTTTCCTGTCGCGGGCACGAGGCCTACCCACACAAGTGAGGTACCATTTTTATCGGGAGACTTAGGGTAACAGAGAATTGTAGAGCAACTGATATTACCTATTGACTTTTGATGCATTACTGCCTTCCAAATGAAAGACAATGTGTAAAAAAGAAGTCATTTTGAAAAATGACCTATAATTCTCATGCTAGTATGGGTACTCACAATTTCGGAAATGTGCAAATATCTACTGTTTCTAAACTCTATATTATGTTCCAATTTCAGAAATACATAGGTGTCTCTCATACCGATTTTTCCATGTATATATTTTCCCAAATTAATTGCTATATACCCGGTATATAATAAAAAACCATTGCAAGACGCTGCTCAGTTATTGGCTCTGGGTTCGTCGAGTTCTTGGTGAACCTACAAGTCCTATATATCCCCACAACCAGAAAGATCCAGCGGATGTAACGGTGTATTGCTTTCAAACAGCTGTCATAATAAGAAGAAGTTACAGGTGAAAATGTTGACACAAATGGCTGTTTTTTTCAACTAATTTTCAATTTTTGCTATATTCAACTGTTAGTTTCTATAAAGAAACCTTGAAGGATCTACATAAATGAACCCTTGCTGAATTCAGAATTGTGTCTACGTTTCTAAAATGTATAGCTTTCAAGGATCCTTTATTGCTTTCATACCCATTACTACCATTAACTGGAAGGAGTTTGAAAGCACAAAAAATAGCAAAAATAGGCTATGTCCCAGAAAAATGCCAAAACTGTGTAAAAAAGTTTGGTTTTCTGACAAAAGTCTGCTTGTCCCTGAAAGCTGGGAAAATGGTGATTTCAGCCCCAAAACCCCTTTGTTGATACCATTGCAGGGAAAAAAAACAGACGCTTTCAACTGTAACCCTTTTTTCCCATTTTTCTGGGTCCCCTCCAGGGGAATCCACAAACCCTGGGTACCTTTAGAATCCCCATGATGTTGAAAGAAAAGGATGCAAATTTGGCGTGGATACCTTATGTGGTCAAAAAGTTACAGGGGCATAAGCGCAAACTACTCCAAATAGCCAAAAAAAGGCTTAGCACAGGGGGGGAAAAGGCCTAGCAGCGAAGGGGTTAAGAGAATAGTCTCTCTTTGGACATGTTTTGCATTGAGTGTACACTGTTCTTTTTTTTTTTTTTTTTTGTGTCCTCATTACACCATGGTTACTGCCATCTGGGCCGGTACGGAAACGAAACACCCTTGATCCTTCTCTGGTCCAAGCAGTTACATACTGTGCCTTCCACGGCACCCAAATGTCCTTCAATAGGAGGGCACGGGGGGAGCGGTCTAGCCTGCTCAACACCCCAGTCCATGGCTCGAAGTAATCATTGGACTAAGTTTCCGAATCAGATTTCCGAATTTGTTAACCATGGTTACCTTTCAATTCAGCCAGTTCAAAAAAGGCTCCCACACCTCAGCCGGAGTACTATTATCCCTTTTAATATCAAATCTGCATGTCCATTTAACCACATTCAACCAGGTTATTGCATTGGGGGGTTGAGGGTCTAACCAATATTTACAAATTTCCCTTCTGGCCAGAAGGATTAAATAAAACAACAACCTCCTCTGTTTAGATCTTAAGGCCTGTTGAGTTACATAGTCCACTCCTAGGAGTACCAAAGTTTCTGTTAAGGTTATATTTTCTCCTAGAATATCCCTTATACTATTTTCCACAGAGCTCCAGTAATCCTCTAGCCCTGGGCATGTGAAAAAGACATGTAGATCATTTGCCTTAAGAAGGTTACACCTTTTACATCTTGGGATCGGTTGTTGCACAAATTTTGATAATCTATGAGGTGTCCAGTACAGCCTATGCATGACAAAGAAGTGGTGTCTTTTAAGATTAGCTGGAGTGACTATGTCATAGAGGATTTTAACTGAGTCAGACCACAAAAGCTTCATGCTTCCCTCCTGCAACACCCCTGTCCAGACCTCAGATGGATCTTGTGTATTTTTCCTCCTCTGCCTCCAAAAAATGTCTGTACTATAATGCTACCTCCTTAGCTTTCTGTGAGGGGTCCTGTATTAAGGTCTCAAAATCCCAGTTGCCTCCCACTTCAGTCCCTGCCATCGCAGCCCATGAAGTAAGCTGTATGTACTTAAACCTTGAGAGTCCGCAACCCGTCTTAATATACAGAACTTCCCATGGGACCACTACGCCATCTGATGTTAAATCGCCCCATTGCTTGACTCCTGCATGCTTCAAAGGTAAGCTCAGGGCATCCTTGAGACATTCCAGTGTCCCCGGGGAATTCCATATTGGAGCGAACTCTGAAAAGTAGCCAATCTTGAGGATTCGTCTCACAACCATCCATAGACTTAAAGCTGCTTTCAGCACTTTCAATCTTACTTTTTTTTTAAATTTCTGAGCTCCAAATTTATAGAGAAAGCTCCGCCGGCTTCTTTGGTCATCTCACTCAAAAGTGTACACTGTTCTTAGTAGATACTTTTTAATACTATGTGGTGAGAGTTTTACTGTCTGCAAACAGTGTGGTACAAAGTAAACTTTCTCCATAGAGTAAACACTGTTCACAGTACCCCCTTTTCTAGTTATAACAACTTCAATTCTCAAAGAAAGTTTGGTGACTGTGCGGGGTTTGATACAGATAAAGGCTGTCCGTAGAAGGGCATTAGTTATGTTACAGAAGTTTAGTATCTGGAGGAACTTGTTTTTGTCAGTTGTATACAGATTGAACACTGTGTGCAGTACGAGTTCCTCTTCTATCTTTGGTTGATAGTCAACGTGAACTCGGCAACCCATGAAGTATATGATTTATGGTCAAAGTTGCACATAACTCAAGCTTGGTCCACCTAACAGGGTTGCATATGTGATGACATTAATAGTGCTTTATATTATTAGGATCTATTTTTTATTTCCTTTAAGACCTCAAATGCCATACTCAAACTCAAATTACTTTTATTTCAGTTGAAAACCATTAAAAGTGTACATAAAAATATGCATTTCGCACATTAAAAAAAAGTTCATACAGTTGCAAGTATTCTCTAGATATTCTAACAACCACCCAAATATCATACATACACATTCTAGTTAAAACCAATAAATAACCAGTTCAGTGCAACTTAAAATGTCAAGCCCATCTTACTTACGATCCCAACTGCAAGTAAATATCTGCTGAGGCCAAAGACTATATGAGATGATGTATCACATTTCGATGCTCTTAAGACGTCCTCATATTTCCTAAAACCCAGGTTTTTGCAGAGTGGGTGAATCCACTTCTTTCTATTCTTATCATAAGCCGTGCAAAAAAACAGGATATGCACAAAATTTTCTGTTTGGCCTAAAGTGCATAGAGGGCAAATTTCTTCCTCAGACTTGCTACCCACCTTCCACTTGGAGGTATATGCCCTGATTTGGAGAATTTCATAACAAAATCTTATATACAATATTTTTTTTTCAGATGAGGTTGGATTATATCTAAAAATTCCTCGAAGGAGGTGATTGGCTTGATGACAAGAAATTGTATAGTCAATCTGCCTACAATCTGCGTAAACTTTGGTTGCTTTGATTGATATTCGCAACGTATTCCCCAATATATTCACTTTAAATGTTTCTTGGAGCAATATGATAGTGTTTGTGGTTCACTCAAATATGTGGGTAGACCAAGTTTAATTAACCATGTCTTGACATGTAACCAGGGAAATGTTAGAGTTTTATCTAAATCCAGGATTTCCATAAGGCCTTCTCTGTAATGGGCCAGTTGCTGCGTTGTCCACAATCTTAACCAAAGGAGAATAGGTCTCAGGGCTGCAGTGTGCTCTATCTGTGTGGTGTTTAAATCATAGTGCATAGGTGTTAATGGTGCAGCCACTGGTAGGCCTAATAGCCCTCTCATGAACTTAATCATACTCATTTATAGAGCAATGTATGCAAAATAAGCTTAGATGATGTCATCAGTGATGTTACCAATTATGTCATTTGAGATGTCATAAGTGATGTCATAAATTATGTCATAGAACATGTAATGAGTGATGTAATATGTGAGGTTATGAGCAGTGCCTGGGAGGGCACAAGTTATAGTTAGCTCTGCTAACTTTAACTTGTGAATTTCTGTCCCTTTTTGAGTTCAAAACATTAATGATATCACTGAGATATTCACCTAACCGTAATGTCACTTTAACCTTTAGGGGCCGATTACGATGTCCGGAAAGCAGTCCAACCGAATCTGTTTTGGAATGCTTTCTGAACAACTCGGGTTCGGGGAGTCCAACCGACCGATTACGGTGTGTCCAAACACCGTTTGGTTGGACTCCCATTGACTTTAATGGGAGCCTGTGTTCCGAACGAGAACACAGGCTCCCATTGAAAAAAAGGGGTGGCTGGGGAAAACCTTGCACCCTGTGGCAGGCATCCCATGGTGCCTGCCACAATGTGCATGCATGGAACGGGGGAACCCATGGGTACCCCCACGGGCCGGATTCGGAGGGCCCCGGGTGAAGGGGGGCCTGCTACGGGCCCCCAAAGTCAGATTCTGACAGCCGCTCCATGTCGGAACAACCGATTCGGAAAGGCTGTCCGAATCCAACATACTATTCATCGTTCGGAAACGCGGCCCGTAGACCTGTACGAGTCGGCTCTGACCGACTCCGTTACTCCGAATGCCGTTCAGAACCGAGTCAGACAGTTCGAACGGTATCCGGACATCATAATCGGTCATCAGGAAATGTGTCCGTGTTGGTCGGAAACAAGGCTTCCGAATCGGATTCGATCGAATCGGATGCCGTTCGGAGCCTTTCCGAACGACATCGAAATCGACCCCTTAGTGTTTTCTGTGAATTTCAAAGGTTTTTTAAAAACAAAACCAGATTGTTCTATCACACCTGACTTAAACGTAACTTTATCATTGTTTTCATTGAATTGATAGTTTTTTTTTTTAACATAAAGTAATAATTTATTACCATATGTAAAGCCAACCCACCACGTGATTGGATGCAGGCAGCCACATGCTGCGCACTGCCCTCGGCCATGCACACCCGGTGGTTGGCAACAGGGCTTAGCCATAGCCAACCCACACAGAGGCCAACCAACCCCCCGCAGGCAGGCAACCCCACGCCATGCACAGCCTTTGGTAGGCCTGGTCCTGCGCCCAACTCCCCACAGGCAGCCAATCCCACACTGCGCACAGCCTTTGGCTGTATGAAGCGGGGGTTGGCCACAAGGCTTGGCCTGCCTCTGGGCCCTGTAGCCAAAGCCCCAGCAGGCTGCCAGCTCCACATCGTGCACATCCTTTGGCGTGCGCAGCGCAGGGTTGGCCTTCGGGCCCAGGGGACCCCATCCCCTGGGGCCAAACATCTATAATAAGGGAAGGTGGGAATGCAGACATTCCCCCAGACCTAAAAGGCCCCAGGGACCCCTGCCCCCTAGTGCCAAATACAAATAAACAGGGGCGGGGCAGCCCGGGGTCCCCATACCTGGGGCCAAAATCTAATGGGAGGGGGTGTGCAGTTTCCCTCTTCGAGCCTTAATAGGCACTGTGCACCCCATGCTTCTGGATCAAATACAATAAAAAGAGAGCGGAGGACCGTGTGAGCATGCCTCCCTGAGTCCAAATAGGCCCTGAGGACCCCATCACCCGAGGCCAACTTCAATTAAAAAGGGGAGGGAAGTCACGCTGCCCCCTTCCCCGAGCCTTCTTGGGCCCTTGGGACCCCATCCCCCGGGGATAAAATCAATGGGGAGGGGGCATGCAGCTCCCCTCCCAAGCCTTCTTGGGCCCCAGGGACCACAACCCCCAGGGCCAAAATCTAAGCGGAGGGGGCATTTATCCACTCCCCCTGAGCCCTAATACGCCCCAGGGACCCCAACCTCCTGGGCTCAATGAACTTAAAAAGGGTAGGGGGGCCCCCCTCCTAAGCCTTCTTGTGCCCCTTAGACCACATCCCTGGGGCCATAATCTAAGGAGATGGAAGCATGCAGCCCCCCCACCCGAGCCCTACTACTCCCCCAGGGGCCCCATCCCCCAGTACCAAATATAATAAAAAAGGGGAGGGGGACAATGTGTGACTTATTTAGCTATATACGCTGCTCCCTCCGGCTGGGAGCAATATGTGTTCTGTTTCCCTGCCCACATCAGTGCGGGCAGGGAAACAAAACACAAGTCTGGCCCCAGACAGCGGGAGCATTTTTAAATCTGGGACCACCAGTGTGGGCAGGGACAACTAATGTGTCCCGGGGTTGGCCCCCCTGAATGCAGTCACTGAGCCTATAAAGGCTCAGGGAGGGGGCCCCCCCTACCTTTAAAAAAGTCTCCCATCACTGGGGGTGGGGTCACAATATGCGAATCAAGATCTAGCTCCCTGGCAAATTTGATGTAATTCTGTCCAGCAGTTTTTGCAGTAGCACTGTCTAAAGAAGTCTATGGAAAATGCATGAAGATATCGTGCTTTGGGACCCCTCCTTTTTTCTCAGCCCCCTCTTGACAAATCACCCCGTAACTTTCCATGACAAACTAGGCAAAAATTTGCTCTTTTTTGAAAAGTTTTGTGCAGCTGTGTCAAACAGCGCCAAAGTTATTAGCAAATCAAAAAGGTATTTCCTATGGAAACTCTGACCTCACTATAACTACCCAGTGGCGACTGCCACTGGGTAATATATATATTACCGCCAGTAGGCAATATATATATATATATATATATATATATATATATATATATATATATATATATATATATATATATATGCCAAGAGCCTCGCTTTTCGGCTTTTCAGCTCCCTTCCAAGGACAAAACGAGCGTAGACCCAGGTTTGGTGCTAGTTGTTTATTTGATCAGCACACCATCAAGTCGCCATGACGCGTTTCGGCAGATCCCTGCCTTGATCACATGATATATATATATAATAGGAAAGCTTCCGGCAGACAACCAGCTCCTCTCCAGTCGGGGTCGGTGCGAGATCCGGGTGTCGGAGCCCGGCTGTATATCGGCGAAATCCCGTGAGCACTTCCCTCACAAAGAAGAAGACTCGCACACCAGGGTCAGTGTAAACAAATTATTGTTATTGCCAATAACAATAATTTGTTTACACTGACCCTGGTGTGCGAGTCTTCTTTCTGTGAGGGAAGTGCTCACGGGATTTCGCCGATATATCTATATATATATACATACAGGACCTTGTTTCTATTCAAAAACTGTTTTTTCTTTTGCCAATATCTTTGGCGCCGTTTGACGAATCTTTGGGAAATTTTCAAAACTAATGGGGCAGTCAGGTCAGCTCCTGTGTTGAAAGTTTCGTGGTGATTCGTCAAGCAGGGGCAGAGAAAAAGGGGGGGTCCCAAAACACATTTTACCCATGTTAATTTTCATGGGAAACTTTAGACACGGCTACAGCCCGAACTGCTGAACGGAATTACACCAAATGTGGCAAAAAGGTAGCTCTTGGTCCAGAAAGCACTCTTTTTGTTAAATGGTGTAAATCCGTTCAGTAGTTGCTGAGAAATGTAAACATTTCTCAGATATCAATATATCTCAAGTCTGCGATCTGATTGGCTGCCAACAGTTCCAACCAGGAAGTGTTGGCAGCCATCTTGTGACTTGGTTGAACCGAGTCACAAGAAAAATGGTTAAAAAAAGATAAAAAACAAAAGGTGTAAGGGTAGAAACACCCTGAACCCCTTAGGCCTGCTCAGGGGGTCCCGCAGGGACCCCCAGGGCAAAAAAAAAGCATTTTTTAAAACATTTTCAGCGGGAGTCGTGTTAGGAGCGCGAATACCGCCAATTTTTTTTTTTTTAAATGAAGCGCAGTCTCCTGCACTTCGTTTTCTTTAGGCTCTGGGTGGGCCAGGTCCCGGGGGCAATCATGAAAATACATGCAGCCTCTGCAGCCCCGGGGACCGCCACCTCCCCGGGGCTATGTTCTTTCGATGCAGGGGGCCACGCGGGCCCTCCCACCTCCCTGGGGCTTTATTTTTTTTTAAAATGCATGGGGGGATCCTGCCCCCGATGCAGCTCCAGGGACCGCTACCTCCCCGGGGCTATATTCATTAAAAGCGAGGGGCCACGCGGCCCCCCGCAGCCCCGGGGACCGCCACCTCCCCAGGGCTATCTTTAAAAATGAAGTGTGGGAGGGCTCGAGCCCCCCCACACAGTCCTGGAGACCACCACCTCCCCGGGCACAAATTAAGTAAATGCGGGGGTCCATTGCGGACCCCTGGCCCCGGGGAGCACCACCACCTCCAGGAGCCCTCCATAGCCCTGGGGACCGCCACCCCCCAGGGCCGGCTCCAGCAATGTCCCAGGGTGCCCACCCCCGGGACATTGCAGTTTGCTATGGCTTGAGGGGAGCACTGCACTCGCCATGCCATAGCAAACACTGCTTCGCTTCATGGAAGCAAGAGCATGCAAAATGCTCTTGCTTACATGAAGCGAAGCAGGAGTGCTTTTGGGCAGAGGGAGTGCATGTTAGCAGCTCCCTCTGCCCAAAAGCAATGATGGCTCCAGCAGGAGGCGGGGATCTGGCAGGGACCACGGGGGCCTTGGGGCCCCCGCGGTCCCCAACGAGAGGCCAAGCCCCGGGGGATGGGGTCCCTGGGGCCAAAATCAGCCTGGGGAGGGGGGCCGCGCGGTCCCCCTCCTTTAAAATAATTTTTTTGTAAAAAGAAATGGCCAAGCCCCGGGGGATGGGGTCCCCGGGGCGGAAAATGGCCTGGGGGAGAGGGGCATATTAGCCTGTAATTCGCAGAATAGCCTCAGGTGTAAGAACAGGCGCATTGATCCCATGGGACATCGCACTGAATTTAGAACCTGTTATAGAGGTTCAGATCTCTGCAGGATGTGCATTGATCCCATGAGCTACTGTAAAGGGATTAACACCTTTGATCTGTAGATCTGCAGTTGCTTTTATGCATTCAGATATTCTAAGGCTCTCAGGGCACTCACTGATGTGTAATGCAGACACCATCACCGCAATCCGTGATCACCCTGCTGCACAGCGGTGGGAAGAGCAGCCCCTTTCAGGGTAATGTGAGTTACGAGGGAATCCAATCCTGAGGCGAGGGGGAGGGGCTGTGTGTGATCCTTGACAGCCTACAGCTAGCCTCACAACCGCTTCAGGCTGCAGCTCGGCTCCAGCCCGTATTTACACACACCGAGCAGGCAGAAGCCAAAATCCGGGCTCATAACGAGAGCAGGCAGCACTGCCGGCTGGGAGCTCTCAGCGAATAGGCAGGATTGGATCTCAAAGAGCACAGGCAGGAACTTTCCTCGGTGACCACAAAGACAGCAGGCAGCAACTTCATCTCGGGGCACTGAGAGAAAACGGGCAGTAACTCGAGCCTGGGGTCATGGAGAGAGAAGGCAGCTGCTCTAGGCTGGGACCACACACGTTGCAACCTGTTGCATTGTTGCTCTGGAGCAGGCAGCATCCACTGCTGGGATCCACGCATACAAAGGAGGCAGATCCTGTTGCCTGGGGGCGCTCAGACTGCAGGCAGGAATGCCAGACCGGGGTCACAAATGGTTCAACTGGACAAGGCAGCAAACACCGCCTCAGAGGACACAGAGAAGAAGCAGTGACTCTACCTGGGATCCACATGGAGCAGGCAGCAACTGAGTGATGCATTGGATGACAAGTGCGGAGTAGGCAGTAGCTATAGTTAGTATGGGCAGTTAGTATGGGCCTGCGTGAACAAGCACCGCACATGGCAGACAGCATCTTAATCTCAGCAGCATGCACTAAGTGCAGGCAGCACATCTAGATAGGATACGTTCCCTGACTGCACCCTGAACTGCGCTCCAACTCGTAAATAGACCAAGCAGGCAGCATCTATGAGAACAGGCCCTCCACCTGCCTGGAACAAGACCCTGTCTGCAACCTGGACCGTCGCTGCGAGCAGGCAGTACTTCCAACCTAGATATGCACACAGTAGGCAGACCCCGAGAGGAGACAGAAATGCAATCCTGAGATATGAGTACACAGAGCTCCTGCAACTGTGCATACTTGGAGCAGGCAGAGCCTCGAACCTGTGACCTACGGACCGACAGCATCTCTGGGTGCAGGCAACACTGCAGAGAGCAGGCAGCACTGCCTCTCTTGAGGCCAGTGAGGTACTTCAGGTAGTACTTCTGAGGGCCGTGGATGTATACGTAAGACCCCTACCTACCTAGGACTCTCAGCTGAGAACCACAGATTGCTGTTAGGAACCGCGTGGTGTACGTGTCGAGGGCAGAAGCAGATTGCCGGGTCTGGTGGCTCAGTGGACTAATGCGTCCACTGCAGGGGCCTGTGTTCGACTTCATGGTCACAGGTTCGAATCCCAGTGGGTCCACTCAGTCTTTCATCCATCTGAGGTCGATAAAATGAGTACCATTGAGTTGGGTAACAATAAACATCTGTTATTCAGCGCCAAGATACCCAAGGGTGAACGTGCGCTTTACAAATACACATGTTATGTTATGTTTTATGTTATGTGAAAGCTAATGAACCGACGTAGTGTAACATTTTACTGCTGTCCAAGATCACACTGAGCGTAGGGACATAAACCAAGAAGGACTGGAGTGAAGAAATCAATTCCACCCATTTCCTTTCTCTGGAGGTCACCTGATCCGATGAAGGCACGTTATATTTCTTAATTTAGTAAGAAATCCGTGTATAACACTGTATTCCAAAGAGTCATAAAATATGGCAGTCGCGTGACAGATCAACTCGTTGAAATCACCACCGCACTGAGGTATAAATCAGTTATCAATAACCCCACGTGAACATTACAAAAATGTGTAAAAACTATTTCCTGGAATATATCTTCTGCTGTTTGAGCGTGAGTATTTGACTTGGCCTCCTAGTCAGGATAAGGGTGATATTTTTATATAGTGCCAAAATCCAGGGTATCCACACATACAAAGGAGGCAGATCCTGTAGTCTGGGGGCGCTCAGACAGCAGGCAGGAATGCCAGACCGGGGTCACAAATAGTTCAACTGGACATGGCAGTAAACACCGCCTCGGAGGGCACAGAAAAAAGGCAGCGACTCTAACCGGGGTCCCACAGGGACAAGGCAGCGACTGAGTGATGCACTGGATGACAAGCGCAGAGTAGGCAGTAGCTATAGTTAGCATTTAAACAACCTTAGAAATTCACAGAAAAAACCACAGGTTTCAGGGACGTTATAGTTAGAAATTAGCATTTAAAAAACCTTAGAAAGTCACTGAAAAAAGCACAGGTTTCAGGGACGTTATAATTAGGAAATAGCATTTAAAAAACCTTAGAAATTCACTGAAAAAAACCACTAGTGTCAGGGACGTTATAGTTATAAATCAGCCTTTAAAAAAACTTAGATATTCACTGAAAAAAACCACAGGTTATAGGGACGTTATAGTTAGGCTGACATTTCACTCATACAAAACCAGAGAAATTCAGCCGTTATAGTTAGCTGAGCTAACTATAACTCACGCCCCCGCAATGCACTGCTGATGGCGTAACATATTACATCACTCATGACATGGTCAGTGACATCACTGATGACATCTCAAATGCTATGAGATGTTGTAGGATACGTCTCTGCGGTCTTTTTCACAACATTGCCCCAATGCCATTTTGTGCTTTAAATACCATCTTAAATCCTTAAAGTGACAGTGCAATTATATTCAGTATTTGGATATGACCTTCCCGGTGGCATTACACTTCAGGGAGCATCACAACAGTGACCCGACTGTACTTACTTTTAGTGTTCTGTATCAGGTAGTTAAGTCTATCAGGGGAGGAGATAGAGAGAGAGCCCTCAGACAATTAGAGTGCAGATACATTCTGAGAATGGGCACCAAGTAACCTATGCGCTTGAATATCTACAAAGAATTGTATCCCTTCCTGTAAATTTTGTATCAGCCATATCTGAGCCCCTCGGCTCTTTCAGTTTGCCCCTTATATACTCGCAACATTTTGTATAGTTTTAACTGTTTTTAATCTTTTTGCAGTCTTTTCAGCAGCATCATAACTAATATTTCTATTTTTGTTCATTTTCAGGTTGTTCAAGGAGGACACCATGACACTAATGCAAAAGAGCTGAGATATCTTTTCCGCTTTATATCCTTTTGGATCTTTTTCTTAATATCTTGCCATCTATTTTTATAGTCATGGTTGTCGTCCTTTGCTCAATGGGGCGTAAGTTTGTTATTATAGATGGGTAATATGGACAATATGATATCTGTACTGGCATAGTGAACCGCTTTGACACCAAGAAATGAACTATAGAATATACTGCTCATGTATACGTTGCCCAATGGGGCTCTATGTTTTTGGGTTTTTTGATTTATGATTTTTTTGCCATATTCAAGCATAGGTAATGGGACTATGTATTGATAGATTTATCTCACCACTAGAGATCAATGAAATTTCAGCAGTCATCTTGAGATGTGCTTGCATTATTTTATTGTGCCCGGTGTTGTTTAATGTTTTAATATGTTATAAGATGGTCGACTTGTTGCCACACCTGTTTAATACAGCTCAGCCGAGATATGATTTTCATAGCATTTAGCAGTTTATTTGAGATCGAACATGCACTCTTAGTATAACCATTATTTTATGGGAATGTGCAAAGATATACATGATGTAGCAGTAACCTATTTGCCCACGCTATCAGAGTGCGACTTCTGTGTTATTCTTTATTGAGATTATATTTTCTCAGGCACACTATATAAAACTGCAGGATATGTTATGAATTACTTCATTTTGTTTATAAGTATCATGTGAATTTAACATGTTACAAGATGGCCGACATCCTTTTCGAATCTAGTCTTACTGGACAAAGATGAGAGCGAAACACGTGTCAGGGGTTGCTTTTATTAATTTCAGGTTGGCTTGGATGGTATTTTACCAATCCAAAGCTGTAATACTGTGCCTGGAGTGGTAAAAGGCCTTGGTAATTTTACAGATCGGCATGGATAGCACTGTGCTAATCCTATGCTTAAAGACTTTGCTGTAGAAATGGCAAAATACTTTGTCCCTTTCTATCTCGATGTAAATGGCGCTGTGCTAATCCTATGCTTAAAGACTTTGATAGAAAACCAGACATTTGAGGTGAGCACATTTAGAGTGTCGCTGGTGTTGAGAGTACTCTTTACAGGAGCTGCTTTCCACCTAAACTTGAGAACTACCCAGAGTTCTCTGCTTCTTTTTTGCATAATTTATGCATCACTCTATGCCTGAAAGGGTTTTGTTTTGACATATATATATAAACATGCAAATAACAAAACACTCGTTTGAATGTATACCAGCATTCGCAATTTATTTTATGTTGTGAAGATCAATCTAGGGCACTATTTTGGTTTTGAGTACCAGTAATCTATTACACCGTTTATCATTAGCCACTATGGCAACATGCAAATAACAAAACACTTGTTTGAATGTATACCAGCATTCGCAATTTATTTTAAATTGTGAAGATCAATCTAGGGCACTATGTCTTTCAGATGTATTTATTTGGAAACTAATATGTCAGTGTACTTTACGTACGCAATATATATTGCGAGTGTTTTTTGTTTTTTGGTTATCCGACTGTACTCTAACACCTTACTATTATAATGGCACTATGCCTTGCCATAATAGTTACGTGTTTACATATGCCAATGTATTACTAACATGCTCCATGCAGGGTACTGCAGCATTAACTGCTTGATTTACATCTTGCTTTAAATCAGTTCTTAGAGTCCAAAAGGGCCAGCAAGGTCCGCCTTGTAACTTTATTTCTTTATAGTGGCCAACATGTACTTATACTTGGATTACGAACTCCTTGACATTGAGAGTTTCCCGTATTTACATGAACGTGTTCATATACTTGTAGAATACTCTTTATTATTTATTATTTTTTGTTATGGATAATTATGATTTTATTCACAGTCATACTTTCTACGTGCGTTTGCATCAACTTGTGACTATACCTAGTCCTGTTAATTGTACTTGTAACACAATAAGATGGCTGCCACAGTAACATTTTGTTTTGGTTGACAGAAAACATGCGGAAATGCTTGTCTGTTTTTCATTTTCATTAATTACGAGACTATGTATTGCAACATCTATTGTAGGCAAATTGTGTGATCAAGACAGCGCAGTCTGTCGAAACGCGTTACCTTGTGTAATTAAAACTCCACCGTGGCACTTTCCGAGAGCGCGGACATTCTCTTTTTTCTCGTGTGGTATTATTGACGGCCTGCTCCGCCGCCATTTCCGCGCCACCTGTCTTGGGCCGAGGATCCTGGCAAGAGCAACTGCTGTGTGCAGAATTATCGAAGGATCCAAGGGCCGGCTGCTACGATCTATCAAGAAGCTGCAACGTGACAAGACATACGATTACGGGGGCTGAAGACATGAGGAGGCGCGTCCCAGAGGTAAGCGTCCACCGTGGGGTGTGCGGGGCGGGGGGCTGGTTCGTGTTTTTCAGCGCAGGTCTAGTCCCCGTGCTGGCACTCCTTGCGGTTGATGCTGAAGTCTCTGGCAGGTGTCAGAGGCATCACGAACACAGGATCGCCCAAACCATCGTTTCTACAAAAGACACTATCAGATGCATGATATTACCATCTGTTCTAAGGCTGCATGCGCTACTTATGGTCCTCAACATTTGCTATGAATGCAGAAGAAATTACAGACTGCAGCATAAGTATTTAAGTTCGAAATTTCGGTTTTCTTCAATCTTAAAGCCATAGCCTGAAAATTCTAGCAATTAGCAATATATTGATACGTGTTCTTTTGTTACAAGCGACACCACAGCTCCTTACATAAAACAGTAAACAGCGGCAGTAGGAACCTCTTATTCTAAGAGGGGGTAGTATCCATAGCGGTACAATTACACATGTTTTGGAAGCATACCAGAGAGAATTGAAGCACAAAGTACTCATGAAAGAAGAAAACGAAAGACGCGCGGCAGCACAGACCTTGCTAGCACGCGCTCCAGGAAAAATGGACAGTGTACAAATTAATATCAAAAGTTACACTACTCTAAACTCTAAATTGAAACGCTTTGAGAAACTGAAAAAATCTGAAACTGCCAAATGGTGGGAAGCAGTCTCACTGCAGGACTATCTGGATAAAAACTTGGTGCCTCGTGGGTTACGAATATATATAACACCATCATATGAATCACCCAATCCACGGATGTTGGAAGACTGGGCTGAAAACTCTGCGAAAAGCTCTAGAACCATGCTCAGCATATTGGTGAAATATACATGGGAAGATAGGGAGGCTATCTTGACGGAGATTGCATCATTAGAGGAAGAATTTGCTACCAACAATGAGCAGGGAATTATCAGCAAATTTAAAGAAGAACTAAAATCTCAACTTAAACAACATGAAGAGGATATTAAAATCCGCAAGCAAAGAAAGCTCCATAGAGACTGCGTGGACAAAGAGAGTGGTCGCATATTGACTTACAGTCATAAGTACGACCACTTATATGAGGATCTACCGAACATCATACAGACCCAGACCACGAGAAATGAGACTACAGCGCCTTCATCTTTGGAAGCCAGTGATTCAGATACAGACATCTCAGTGTCCACGACAAGCTCAACATCAGAAAGAGTAATCCCCTCTAAACCGGCTACTTTTTTGGACGAGTACCGGCTCCTGAGGAGGGGCCGGCAAACACCGAGAGTGACACCACCACCAACGAACCGAGGCCGAGGACGGGGGCAACGAGGCAGAGGAAAAGGCAGAGGAAGAGGGAGGGGAGGAGTAAACAAAGAAGGAAACGAAGAAAACAGAAAGATCAAAAACGACAAAACAAGGGAGCATATGGGAAAGCTGCAAGCTCCAAGACCAACCAGTAATGGATATAGACATGGTAAATCGAACAATCATTAATCTGTCCGAACGCTCTCTCTCTTTCCTAGATAAGAAAACCCTGTGTCTAGGCTTGACATTCTGCCCAACTGAACTATTTAACTACTCTGACACACGCGTGGATTTATATAAGTTTATTAGAAAACTCAAACTTACCAAATGACATACTCTCAAGAAACCCAATGTAGGCATAGATTCCATAACGCAATCCACCTCAGATACAAGAACAGGCTTGACCGTGGGAGATGTTGAAACACTTCTAGCCATGCATGATTTACAACAAACATCTGATGTACCAGCAATGTCCCCTATGGAAGCCATTAATGCTGATTTTCTGACAGATTTAGCTGCTTCTACCAAATTTAAGCCTCGCTCAATCTTTTTTCCGGTTTTGCCACATGACAATATTGACACCTTTAACGATATGGTCACCCAAGATTTACTTAAATTAAAACATCAAAGTTGGAAAAAGGTGTCTTCTAATAATAATCTCACTATCAAAGAAAAGGCCATTATAAAATCTCTAGCAGAGGATAAGAGTATTGTCATTCGTCCTGCGGACAAAGGGGGCAATATTGTAATTCTAAGCCAAGATATGTATATCGATGAAGCCCTGAGACAAATAGAAGATGCCATGTTTTATCTGAAAACTAACAGTGACATCTACAATGATAGTGTACTGGAGATTTGGAATAAACTTAAAGAATGGGAATACAATGGTATCATTTCTTGGGAAGAATATTGTTTTTTAAAAAGAGACTTCCCTAAACTCCTGATTCTTTATCTTTTACCCAAAGTACACAAAGACCCCATTAGACCACCAGGGAGACTCATATTCTCATCGATTGGTAGTGTGTTAGAAAATGTATCTAAGTATATGGACCATTTTTTGAGTGACTATGTAACATCCCTGCCTTCTCATGTTCGTGATACAAAAGATTTTCTAACTAAAGTGGAAGGTACGAGTTGGGAGGAAGATTTTCTGTTAGTGACTCTTGATGTAAATTCCCTTTATACCATAATAGATCACACACAGGGTATAAAGGCATGCTACCACTACCTCAAAAATAGACTTATTGGGTATTTAGATCATACCAACATGTTGATCGAAATGATGAGCCAGTGCCTTAAAAACAACATGTTCATGTTTAATGGGACCATTTATAAACAGACCCTTGGCACTTCGATGGGCACATGTTTTGCCCCAAGCTTTGCCAATCTGTTTTTGGGTCTCTGGGAAGAGGAGATTAGAAAAGATGCCACCTTGACATCAGATTTTTCTAAGGTGAGATTATGGTTGCGTTACATCGACGACCTCTTTCTTATCTGGCATGGCACTCAAGACGAAGCTATCAGCTTTATCGGTAAACTTAATGTGAATATGTATAACATCAAACTTACATCTAATATAAGCAAACATCAGATTGAGTTTCTCGATGTACTGGTTACAGCAACACATGACACTTTGGAAACTAATCTTTTCAGAAAAACCACTGCAGGCAACACCATTCTCCATGCCCTCAGTAGCCAACCGGATAATCTGACATGGAGTATTCCATATGGAGAACTACTGAGGGCAAGGAGAAACTGCAGTACTGAAGAAACATTTAACATCAAAAAGGAAAACATATTTGCGAGGTTCTCAAATAGAGGTTACCCTAAATGGGTACTTAAACGTGCTGTGGAAAAAGTTAACAAAACCAGCAGAGCTGATATTTTAAGTGAGCACAACACTGACACTACCACAAATGTAGAACCACAAGAGACAAGACTGATCACCACATACAATCGTAACTCTCAGCAGATACACAAGATCTTCGCTAAACATTGACCGATACTAACAGGCGATTCCATTATTGGCAAATCTATCCACACATGCCCTAGAATCACCTATAGGAAAGGCCAGACTCTAAGAGATATCATGGTGCGCAATGACATTGCGCAAACACAACATCGAGGGGACCACAACCTCAAAGGTTTCTTCCCATGCGTTCATTGTAAGGCCAGCCGTAACAGGTGCATGGTCAAAGAATTTAACATACCTGGTAGAGCGAACAAGAAACAGATTACCCAATTCTTGACGTGCAGTACCACTTTTGTAGTGTATGCCTTAGACTGCCCATGTGGATTACGCTACATTGGAAGCACAACACTAATGGCCAAAAAAAGAGTCTTAGAGCACATGCGTGCCATAAACAACAGGGATACACACTACCCGGTTGCACGTCACTTTCAAGCATACCACCTTTCCAACAGTGCACTGTTAAGCTATTTCATTATTGAACAGGTACACACTGGCCCTAGGGGTGGAAACAGAGTTCAACTGTTACACAAACGAGAATCCAAATGGATTCTAGAACTCGAGACCAAACAGCTGGGAGGCCATAATTTAGACGAAGAATTGAATGTACATTTACATGAAAGTTAAATCATGTGTTTCTTTAGTCATCTCTCTGCTGTCTACAACGTAACTCTTCTATGAATCTTTTGTTGTCTAAATTAGTATTTATATCCCCTTCTATATGTACTGTATTGCAAATAATATGTACGATATACTATGAATTCTCTCTTCTTTTAATTTTTAATTCAGATTTTTTTCTTTTTCATATCTTCACAGGAGGAAACGAAGGGACCCTCCGCCATGGGACGGACACTTCTTGCACGGGTTCCCTACCCTTTTTTTCCCATTTTGGGCACCTCTTATTCAGATAAGATTTCTTTATTTACTTCACTTGCTTCCTCTTTGTCCTACAGGGATGTTTCTTTCTTATGTTTCTAATGGTCTCGTCTATTTTAAGGCTTGATGTCTAGTATATATGATCAAGAGTATGATATTTGCGTTCATGAATTTTGGTTCTGAGTACCAGTAATCTATTACACCGTTTATCATTAGCCACTATGGCAACATGCAAATAACAAAACACTTGTTTGAATGTATACCAGCATTCGCAATTTATTTTATGTTGTGAAGATCAATCTAGGGCACTATTTTGGTTTTGAGTACCAGTAATCTATTACACCGTTTATCATTAGCCACTATCGCAACATGCAAATAACAAAACACTCGTTTGAATGTATACCAGCATACGCAATTTATTTTAAGTTGTGAAGATCAATCTAGGGCACTATGTCTTTCAGATGTATTTATTTGGATACTAATATGTCAGTGTACTTTACATACGCAATATATATTGCGATTGCTTTTTGTTTTTTGTTTATCCGACTGTACTCTAACACCTTACTATTATAATGGCACTATGCCTTGCCATAATTGTTACGTGTTTACATATGCCAATGTATTACTAACATGCTCCATGCAGGGTACTGCAGCATTAACTGCTTGATTTACATCTTGCTTTAAATCAGCTCTTAGAGTCCAAAAGGGCCAGCAAGTTCCGTCTTGTAACTTTATTTTTTTATAGTGGCCAACATGTACTTATACTTGGATTACGAACTCCTTGACATTGAGAGTTTCCTGTATTTACATGAACGTGTGCATAAACTTGTAGAATACTCTATATTATTTATTATTTTTTGTTATGGATAATTATGATTTTATTCACAGTCATACTTTCTATGTGCGTTTGCATCAACTTGTGACTATACCTGGTCCTGTTAATAGTACTTGTAACACTATAAGATGGCCGCCACAGTAACATTTTGTTTTGGTTGACAGAAAACATGCGGAAATGCTTCTCTGTTTTCATTAATTACGAGACTATGTATTGCAACATCTATTGTAGGCAAATTGTGTGATCAAGACAGCGCAGTCTGTCGAAACACGTTACCTTGTGTAATTAAAACTCCACTGTGGCACTTTCCGAGAGCGCGGACATTCTCTTTTTTATCGTGTGGTATTATTGACGGCCTGCTCCGCCGCCATTTCCACGCCACCTGCCCTGGGCCGAGGATCCTGGCAGGAGCAACTGCTGTCTGCGGATATATATATAAAAATAAATCAAGTTTGCATAATGACCCAAATTGCAAAAATAAAACAAACTTATACTTAAAGACCCACATGTATTGCTGTGCGATGCCTTACAGAGACAGAATAAAAGGGCAGGTATATCGGTAATTGATATTCATATTTCATTCAACCTCATGCAGTTGTCTATATTCAGTGACTTAACATGTAAACTCATTCTGATATTACGCAATATTTAGTTAGGATTCTGAGAGATAGGAATTGCTCGGATTTTGAATTGGTAATAACTTTTGACGAATGTCCCCAAAACCTTGCAGACCTATTCCTTTTTCTACATTGGCTCATGCAGTTTCGTGGTGATTAGTTAAGGGGTGCAAAAAAAAGGGAGGCCACATAACAAGTTTTTCCACCAATGCATTTTCCATAGACTTTTTAAACAGACGTAGAGTCAACAAGGGTGACCAGATTTTGATTAAATTTGGCAGGAATATAGATTATGGTAGGGAAATGGCCCTTATTGTTAGTAGATCTAAATTTGTTCAGTATTTTTTAAGTAATAAGGGACAAAAACATAATGATATATTGGGCCACTGTACATTGCGGTACTTTCGCGATATACTGTGGTACATAGCGATGACAAAACAAAATATCATTGGCTAATGAAAGCCCTTACAAAAGAAAAAAAAACAGCCATATAACAATATGTCCACACTTTAGCTGTGTTCTTGGTTTCTACGTCAGATATAGCTTATTACAATTTAATAAGCTATAGGAACAAATGAGGCACACTACGAAAGTCTGAATACTTTGGAAAAAGTATTTTTATTGTTGTATATATCATATAGCTATCTAGGAAGTACTGTGGTACTTATTGAAATAAAAAAAGAGTTTATGACAAAAGGCACTCAAAAACACACCACTCAACTGTACGACACACCACTCTACTCTACTCTATGTCACTCCACGGCACTCCACTCTACGATACGCGACTCCACTGTACAACACGCCACTCCACTCTATGACATGCCACCATTCTACTGTACAACACTCCACTCCGCGGTATCTGTCGAAATCCAAAATAATTTACATATGACAACAGACACTCTACGAGACATCACTCCACTCCACTCTATGACACGCCACTCTATTCTACTGCACGCCAACTCCACTCTACGCCACTCCATGCCACTCCTTTGTATAACACGCTACTTCACTCTACCACACACCACTCCACTGTATCACATGCCACTCTACGCCCTTCCACTCTAAGACACTGTACATCAGGTCACTCTACTCCACTCTACGACATGCCACTCCACTCTATGCCTACTCTATGACACTCCACTCTACGACACTCCACACCACTCCACTGTTGACACGCCACTCCATTGTATGACATACCACTCCACTGTATGACACACCACTCTGCTGCACCACATGCCACTGCACTCTATGGCACTCCACTCTATGACACTCTATGCCATGCCACTCTATGGCACGCCACTCTACGCTACAACATGCCACACTTCTCTATGACATGCCGCTAAACTCTATGGCACTCCACTCCGCTCTACACCACTGTAAGACACTCTACAACACACCACTCTATGACACACCACTCCACTTTATGCCACTCCACTCTATGATACACCACTCCACTTTATGCCACTCCACTCTATGCCACTGTACTCCACTCTGCCACACGCCACTTCACTCCATTCTATGACATGCTACTCCACTCTACTCTACGCCATTCCACTTCACTTTACGACACTCCATACCACTTCACTGTACGACATGCCACTCTGTCCTATGACACGCCACTCCACTCTATGACACGCCATTCCACTCTACATCACTCCAGTCGTCGCCACTCCACTATACGACATTTCAGTCTATGCCACACCAGTCTATGCCACTCCACCCTTCATCATGACAATCTACGCCACAACACTCTGCCAGTACACTCTACGACACAGCACTGTATGACCCAACACTGTACAACACTCCACTCTATGCCACTCCACTGTATTCCATTGTATGACACACCACTCCACTCTATGACATGCCATTCCACCCGACAACACACCACTGCACTGTACACAACTACACGACACACCACACCACTCTACTCTATGACATGCCACTACACTCTATGGCATGGCACTACACTCTATGGAACTCCACTTTATGCCCCTCCACTCGAACGCACTCTATGACATGCAGTCTATGATGTGCAACTCCACTCTACTCTACGATACACCACTACACTCTACGTCACTTCACTTTACTCTCCAACATGCCACCCACTCTACACCACTCCGCTCTATGCCACTACACTCTCCACCACTCAACTCTACCCCTCTCCACTATATGCCACAACACTCTACACCACAACACTCTATGACACAACACACTATGACACAACACTGTATGACACTGCACTCTATGCCACTCCATTGTATGACATGCCACTCCATTGTATGACATGTCACTCCACTGTATGAAACACCACTCCAATCTACGTCATGCCACACCAGTCCATTCAGTGACTCACCACTCCACATGGGATTGTGTAGAGTTGAGTGGCATACAGTGGAATAGAGTAGAGTGGAATAGTGTACAGTGGAGTGGCGAGAGTGGAGTTGCGTGCAGCGGAATAACATAGAGTGGAGTTGCATAGAGTGGAGTAGCATATACTGGAGTGACACAGTCGAGTGACGTAGAGTCAAGTGGCATAGTGTGTAGTGACGTGGAGTTGAGTAGGGTAGAGCAGAGTGGCGTAGAGTGGAGTTCCGTAGACTGGAGTGATGTACACAGGAATAACATATAGTAAGTAGAGTGTCATACAGTGCAGTGGCACAGAGTGAAGTGGCATAGAGGGGAATAGCATAGAGTGAAGTGTAGTACAGTGGAGTTGCGTTAGGTGGAATACTGTACAGTGGATTGGAATACAGTGTAGTGGTGTACAGTGGAGTAGCTGAGACTGGAGTGTTGTACAGTGGAATAGTGGACAGTGGATCGGTGTACAGTGCAGTGGCGTAGAGTGGTGTGGTAGAGTGGAGTGCTGTACAGTGGGATAGCGTAGAGTGGAGTGGCATAGACTAGAGTGGCACAGAGTGGAGTGTTGTAGAATGGAGGGGTGTAGAATGGAGAGCCATTAGATTGGAGTGAGATACAGTGTAGTGGTTTGCAGTCAAATAGCGTAGTGTGGAGTGGTGTAGACTGGAGTGATGTAGAGTGGAATAGCGTACACAGGAGTGAAGTAGAGTGGAGTGGCGTAAAGTGGAGTGGCACCAGTGGCATCCGATGGCCTTTGAAAGAAGTGGGGTGCATAGAAAAATATATTTATAATGAACAGTAAATGCGTGATATAAAGAAAGTGCCCAAACACCTCTGCAATACGAATTCCATTTTGAAGCACAGCATAGCTGCAAAATGGAATTTGTAATGCAGAGGTGATTGGACACAGTCTGTTTAAAGAGCATTTACCGTCCGTCAAAAGCTTGGAGTACTGCAATAAAGAAACTTTATCTCACCTTTATTGCAGTACACTCGATGCATCACTCTGCCTGGCTGTTAAACGATGAAAGCTCTTCCAGAGCAAATAAGCCTCAAGCATCCCAGCCAATCCAAATACTGCTCTCATGCTGTCTATAATACTAAGCAGCATAAGAGCAGTGCCAGGATTGGCTGAGACAGGGAAGCACTACGCTCAGTCTGAGACTGATGGGGCTGTGTCTATGCCATTCCACTCCCTCGTAACATTGGCTTTGATAGCCTGAACTGCGCATGTTAGGCTGGCCATGGAGAAAACACTGGCCAATCTGACATATACGCAGTCCAGTTTCCATAACCTCAGCTGGTCCTGGTCGTCGTTGGAGAGAGCTGTATCCCCTCCCCCTAGTGTAAAAATGAGTGACAGAACGGGTACGTTTTAGTTTAATGAGTCTCTCGCAGTGGTTGAAGTGGGCAGGTTGGGCAGGGCACGGCGTGCCCCTACTTCTGTAAATCCATGTATTCCGTTCCCCTACTTTTTTATTGTAAACATGCGTCCCAGGACTGCAGAAATAGCCAAGGCCTACAGATAAGGCTCGGCATTCGTGGCCGTTCGGGGACTGGTGGGTGGGCAGAGAAGAAAAAGGACTCTGTCTTTTCCTTGTTGCCCACAGAATACAACGACAGTGTCCACTTCTGCTGGCAGTTGCCTCCCCCCCTTTCTTTCTTCCTCTTCCCTCTCTTTTTGTCTCTGTCTCGCTCCTCCTCACTTATTGAAAACCCTGACTTCAAGAAACGGTTCTCACCCTCTCTTCCCTCCTTTCCTTTATTTGTACCCCTGTGAAATGGATCCAAAAAAGAAAGACCTTTGCTGGAAATGTTGTCTTTTTCTGACATTTTTCTATTCCAAAGTGCAGCCTCGGGAATAGAAGGTTAAAAATATGAAAAATAAATAACTAAATAAAGCAAGACAGAGTGGTAGCAAAGTGGTCAGATTGATTTTATTCACACCCAAACACATTAGCGCCACTTTAGAGAATTTGCCAGTGAAGTGCTACTTTTGTTTTCTTGTCTTTCTTTGAATAGCATTGTTTTCCCTGGGTGGGGAAGGTCACCATTCCTGGAGGTACTGCGATAACTGGTTGATGGGTGGGTTGGAAAACAAAATGAGTACCGCTGCTCTGTGTTCAGGGATATGGTCTTTTTAAACCATACTGCTTACGTTTTGTAAGGATATAAGCAATGGACATTGAAACGGGTCCCTTCTGGTGGCAAGTGTGGGTTAACCTTGAAGGCTTGTCCACCACAACACATACTGAAGTTCACCACCAGTTGTGTGGGCAGGCTTATGAAGCAGCACACCCTAGAGCAGCAGTGACTGTCACTGAGGTCACAGGACCCTTGAGAAGGGCCAGCTCTAGGGCGGTGCGACCGCACCGTTTTTTCCCCAGTCTTTGATTATCCTAATGTTGCAAAAAGTGTTCTTTTGGATAGAAATCAATTCTGATTATTAAAGAGAACCCACAACCATGGTATTACGTTTTAAATTCCGAGTTTGTGTTTCTTCAGACCAATCACTATTAAACTATATGGCCTACTAGTATGGTTGTCATGTGACTACTACGCATTGTAGCCCTTAGTCTTATGTAACATTTTCTATACAGTGATTTACACACGCATAATTGTCTGTCTCTGTGTAATGTGTGTGATGTAAAGGGGAGACATCCATTACAACGCAGGCATTATAATGCAATGCCTTTACAACGCATTCATTGCAACGCAGACACTATTACATCGTATGCCATTACAACGCACATACCTTTACAACGCATTCCATTACAATGCATGTTATTACAACGCATGCCATTACAACGCATTGGTAAGTATAGTATGGTAAGTATTTTATTAGGTTGTGGTAGTCTATTTTAATTAATACTCAGGTATTATAATTGGTTATAGTTTATATTTATTAAAGGGGAGATTTATAATATATAAATAGTAAATAATATTAAGAAAGGTTGTGGTAGTTTATTTTAATACTCATGCATTAAAAATTATAAAACAGTATATATTTAAAAATATTTGGAAATTAAAAGACTGGTTTATATTATATAAATATTAAATAATTTAAAAAATAGTTGTTGTAATTCATTTTAATACTCCGGTATTAAAATTAATACTAGAGTATTCTTAACAAAATATTACATTTTAAGGTTTGTAATATATTAATATTATAAGGGGGATGTGTAGTATGTAAATAATATTTAAAATAAAAAAAGGTTGTGGTAATTTAATTTAATACTCATGTATTAAAATTAATACTAGAGCATTTTTAAAAAAAAATTAGAATTAAATGTTTGGGATAACAGTGATTAAAAAAGGGAGATTTATATTATTATTAAAATAAAATATTTAAAATAAGGTTGTGGTAATTTATTTTAATACTCGGGTATTAAAATTAATACTAGAGTATATATACATTAAAAAGTAGCCTTAAAACTTTGTGATAAAAGTAGTGTAAAAGGGGAAAACATTAGGATGATTTAAAAAAGTTATATTAATTGTAACAAAAATAAAAATATTTATTATTATCCAATTAATTAAAAGTAAAAAAAAAAAGATGTTAGAGAAAAATATAATGAATTATGTAAATAATTTATACATGGGTTACAAATGTATATTCATAATTAAAATAAAAAGATTAAATAAAATGTTAAAAAGGTATTGAAATATTATAGAGATAAAAATATCAATATTAATCATTTAAAAAAACAGTAATAATTGTGTTACAATTTTTGATACAATGTCAACAGGATATAATAATTTAATAACATTTAAAATGGCGAAAGAAAGACCAGAGATGTAAATTAATTATTTAAAGAATTTTATTAACATTTATATAAATATTAGGTACTCCAAATAAAATATACCAAATTATTGAAAAAAAGTTTATTATTTATAATAATTTACAAAAATAAACATAGATATTTTTATGTACATTAACATTTTTTTCAAACTTTTCCCATGCTTTTCCATTGAAGTCAATGGGAGTAAATGTCCTTTTTTCATTTTTACAGAAAGACATGACGTTGCCGCGTAAACTTAACTTTCGTCATTACGAGGATCATCGCGCTACGGATCAGATGCAAAGGAGAGCTCCGTCAAGGTAAGACGAATTTAATTTATTAAAATACATAGATTAGTGGTAATGTTTATTGTAAGGAGAGAGGAGGGAGGTAGATAGATGTAGTAAATGTGTTTTTGGTACTTTTAATGTGTGTTAACCAACTAATTCACTCCATAACAGGTTGCAGTAGTAGGCCCACGTCGGGTCTTATTCTTTCGTAAGCCGTTTTGTTTAGTAAAGTTAATAAAAATATATACATTAAAAACATTATTAAACAAAAGTGATTCGAAAGGTAACTTTTTTCGTTTTGCAACGGGTTTTAAAAAAAAAAGTTTTTGGCGTCATCGCGGTTAGATGTATTTTTAATACGATTAAAAAAAAATCATCTTCTTTGGAAATTAGAAGATCGGATAATTTTACATCCATTGCCTATTGGTTTTTGGATTTTGGAAGTGCCAATTTAATTTTTTCGACATGGAGTTTCGTGGAATGATTTTTGAACTTGGAATGGTTTTGGAATTGATTTCGAAATAGAATGGATTGCTTCGTTGGGTTTTATTGCGTTTTTTTAAGGTATGCACAGATGTTATTTTTTAAAATAATGTGCACATTTAAAAAGATTAAGGGGGTGATTACGATGCCAGAAGGACTTCAGTCCGTCCGCCATCATGTCGGGGAGTGGGACCACCCGCCATGCATGCGGCAGTCCCGCGCACCAAATTAGGATGCAACCGCCACCATGGCGGTCGCATCTTGCAATTTAACATTGCGGCGGGTGCTGCTGACTGCAGCACCCGCCTCGATGTCAAAAATGCAGGTTGTGCATTTCACTGCACTACGTGGCAGGCACCACACGGTGCCTGCCACTTAGTGCTGTGAAATCCCAGTGCACCCACACATCCCCTCAACACAAGGGGGGCCCGCAACGGGCCCCCGAAACCAATCCTCTCCAGCCTTTCCATGGCGGTTTTGCCGCCATGGAAAGGCTGGCTGTAGCCAGCATCGTAATTTGACAGACGGTGCCTGCTAGGCACCGCCACCATTTTACGTATGCAGACCGCTCCGCCAGGCAATCGTGACGATTGCCTGTGGCGGATCCGTGGTGGGCGGTCTTTGTGCCCGCCATGGTCACGGTCTGGATTTGCCCGTCATCCTAATCTGGCGGGCGGTGAATCGTCGTTCGATGGCGGAGGGATCGCCACCGCACGGCTGGCGGTCCTTCCGCCATCATAATGAGCCCCTAATACGGGACTTGGATTTTCAAAAAGGAATGTGGAATATTTGCAATGGATTCAAAAAAGAGAAAGAACTCTAGGTGAAAAATTCGAGACTACGTAAATCCAAGAGTTGAAAAAAGAAGACATCTGAAGGTAAGGAGACCCAACTTCTAAAAATATTTGTAATTGGTAAAAAAAAAAAAAAAAAGTGGTTTTTTTTTAGGGTAAAACAGGCAAGTAAGAAGATAGTGTAGGTTAGAAATGGAGGATGTGTGCAAGATTATCAAGGTAGTCTGAAGCCACCATCAACGTAAACTGTTGAATTGCACCCAATAGTCTCTCGGACATTTCCTTTGTTCTTTTTGATATACGTGGGTTCAGACTACCTGTTAATGATTGCGACATTCTCATTTCTTGGAAACTTTGCTCCTTCCTCAAAATTTCCCAAAAATGATAAAAATTAGGATGAGGTTTGCCAATTGATTTATTGAAGGAGTTGTGCCATCCCTCTATGGCATTGTTTGTTTTGCTCCTCCCTCTAAGCAGGTCGAGTAGCAGTTCCACCACTTCACATGGAAACGTGGTTTCCTCCTGCGACCCGACCTGCTTAGATGGCCAATCCATGTGTCTTCAAAGTAATTTAGAATGGGTGCCAATTTATCTTCGTTTGAGGTAAAGTATTCTGATTCTGTAATTCAAGTGTAGTACTCGTCTACATTTGCGTAAAAAGTTTTTAGGAAATTCAATACTAAGTGGACCTTGGAGATTTCAATATCAATGTAACATAGGCCAGATGCTGATAATTTACAAAAATGTGTTTATTTTTGTTCAACACAATAAATATTTTTTCTTCCTTTTATCATTTTTTTGTTAAAAATCAATACTCATATTTCATTTTCATATTCAATAAATAGATACAGTGCTTATCATTTCATTCCATTGGTGTTGTTCTATAATGATTATAACCAAATCCTATCCAAACTCTCTTCCACATTCATCCACTATTTATCTGACAATGTAATTTGAAACAAGAATTCATAACATGTATTGTATTTTTTAGGCAAAACACATTTTGTCCAATATTTTCATTACAGATCACTAATGGTTAATGTTAAACATGATTCAGATTGTGACTTAATACGGAATATATAACAATTCAGTAAGGATGTGGTTTCACCAATGAGAATATAGCCTCTGTTTCAATCGAGGAAAATATTCAGGGGTCGATTCCGATCTCGGGCGGAGGCGCACCTAACACTATTCGTCCGGAAAAAAAACGAGCCGAACGCGTGTTTCCCGACGAATTCGAACATTCGTACGAATGAGCAAGTACGTTGCGCATAACTGCCCAGATCCCGACCCAGCCGTACTTACCCATTCCAGCTCCTGTTCCCCGCCCGAGCCGGATCCGTAAACGCAGAATCGAGTCGCACGGAAGCAAAAATACAGCACCTTCCGGCCGGACCAGTACGATGCGCCTTCCGTACGCGCCGAACCCGTCGCTACGTCCGGCACGTCAGATCATCCGGGAGAGCCGCACATAAGCTCCGATTCGCGCCACAAGACGATCCATGGCTACGAGACGAACAAGCCAGCCATGAGTACGAGTCGAAGCAACGAGAAAGCCGAACGAGACGAACCAACTATGAATCCCATCGCGCAGGTCCTACCAATACTCTACATCTATTACCGGAACAGGTACGGACGCATACGGCGCAGAAGGTAAGTTAAACACCCACTACACAAACAAACGACACGTACCCAACATATAACACACACACATAGGGATGCAGAAATGACTTGCAACAGCAGAACCATAGGGGCGGGATGGCTATCACCAATGCCATATACACCCATAGGGGCCTGGATGCCAACCACTAACACCACCCCTACTCATGGGGGGCTGGATGCCTGTCACTACTACCATCCCCACTCATAGGGGGATGGATGCCTACCACCAACACCACCCCTACTCAGGGGGGGCTGGATGCCTACCACTACCACCACCCCTACTCATGGGGTGCTGGATGCCTACCACTACCACCACCCCTACTCAGGGGGGGCTGGATGCCTACCACTACCACCACCCCTACTCATGGGGTGCTGGATGCCTACCACTACCACCACCCCTACTCATGGGGTGCTGGATGCCTACCACTACCACCACCCCATCTCAGGGGGGCTGGATGCCTACCACTACCACCACCCCTACTCATGGGGGGCTGGATGCCTACCACTACCACCACCCCTACTCAGGGGGCTGCTACCACTACCACCACCCCTACTCATGGGGGGCTGGATGCCTACCACTACCACCACCCCTACTCAGGGGGGGCTGGATGCCTACCACTACCACCACCCCTACTCATGGGGTGCTGGATGCCTGTTACTACTACCATCCCCACTCATAGGGGGATGGATGCCTACCACCAACACCACCCCTACTCATGGGGTGCTGGATGCCTACCACTACCACCACCCCTACTCAGGGGGGCTGGATGCCTACCACTACCACCACCCCTACTCATTGGGTGCTAGATGCCTGTCACTACTACCATCCCCACTCATAGGGGGATGGATGCCTACCACCAACACCACCCCTACTCAGGGGGGGCTGGATGCCTACCACTACCACCACCCCTACTCAGGGGGGCTGGATGCCTACCACTACCACCACCCCTACTCAGGGGGGGCTGGATGCCTACCACTACCACCACCCTTACTCATGGGCTGCTGGATGCCTACCACTACCACCACCCCTACTCATGGGGTGCTGGATGCCTACCACTACCACCAGCCCTACTCATGGGGTAGTGGATGCCTACCACTACCACCACCCCTACTCAGGGGGGGCTGGATGCCTACCACTACCACCACCCCTACTCTTGGGGTGCTAGATGCCTGTCACTACTACCATCCCCACTCATAGGGGGATGGATGCCTACCACCAACACCACCCCTACTCAGGGGGGGCTGGATGCCTACCACTACCACCACCCCTACTCATGGGGTGCTGGATGCCTACCACTACCACCACCCCTACTCAGGGGGGGCTGGATGCCTACCACCACCACCACCCCTACTCAGGGGGGGCTAGATGCCTACCAGTACCACCACCCCTACTCATGGGGGGCTGGATGCCTACCACTACCACCACCCCTACTCAGGGGTGGCTGGATGCCTACCACTACCACCACCCCTACTCAGGGGGGGCTGGATGCCTACCACTACCACCACCCCTACTCATGGGGTGCTGGATGCCTACCACTACCACCACCCCTACTCATGGGGTGCTGGATGCCTGTCACTACTACCATCCCCACTCATAGGGGGATGGATACCTACCACCAACACCACCCCTACTCATGGGGTGCTGGATGCCTACCACTACCACCACCCCTACTCAGGGGGGGCTGGATGCCTACCACTACCACCACCCCTACTCATGGGGTGCTAGATGCCTGTCACTACTACCATCCTCACTCATAGGGGGATGGATGCCTACCAACAACACCACCCCTACTCATGGGGGGCTGGATGCCTACCACTACCACCACCCCTACTCAGGGGGGGCTGGATAACAACCACTACCACCACCCCTACTCAGGGGGGGCTGGATGCCTACCACTACCACCACCCCTACTCAGGGGGGGCTGGATGCCTACCACTACCACCACCCCTACTCATGGGCTGCTGGATGCCTACCACTACCACCACCCCTACTCATGGGGTGCTGGATGCCTACCACTACCACCACCCCTACTCATGGGGTAGTGGGTGCCTACCACTACCACCACCCCTACTCAGGGGGGGCTGGATGCCTACCACTACCACCACCCCTACTCATGGGGTGCTAGATGCCTGTCACTACTACCATCCCCACTCATAGGGGGATGGATGCCTACCACCAACACCACCCCTACTCAGGGGGGGCTGGATGCCTACCACTACCACCACCCCTACTCATGGGGTGCTGGATGCCTACCACTACCACCAACCCTACTCAGGGGGGGCTGGATGCCTACCACTACCACCACCCCTACTCAGGGGGGGCTGGATGCCTACCACTACCACCACCCCTACTCATGGGGGGCTGGATGCCTACCACTACCACCACCCCTACTCAGGGGGGGCTGGATGCCTACCACTACCACCACCCCTACTCAGGGGGGGCTGGATGCCTACCACTACCACCACCCCTACTCATGGGGTGCTGGATGCATACCACTACCACCACCCCTACTCATGGGGTGCTGGATGCCTGTCACTACTACCATCCCCACTCATAGGGGGATGGATACCTACCACCAACACCACCCCTACTCATGGGGTGCTGGATGCCTACCACTACCACCACCCCTACTCAGGGGGCTGGATGCCTACCACTACCACCACCCCTACTCATGGGGTGCTAGATGCCTGTCACTACTACCATCCCCACTCATAGGGGTATGGATGCCTACCACCAACACCACCCCTACTCATGGGGGGCTGGATGCCTACCACTACCACCACCCCTACTCAGGGGGCTGGTTAACAACCACTACCACCACCCCTACTCAGGGGGGGCTGGATGCCTACCACTACCACCACCCCTACTCAGGGGGGGCTGGATGCCTACCACTACCACCACCCCTACTCATGGGGTGCTGGATGCCTACCACTACCACCACCCCTACTCATGGGGTGCTGGATGCCTACCACTACCACCACCCCTACTCAGGGGGGCTGGATGCCTACCACTACCACCACCCCTACTCATGGGGTGCTGGATGCCTACCACCACCCCTACTCAGGGGGGCTGGATGCCTACCACTACCACCACTCCTACTCATGGGGTGCTAGATGCATGTCACTACTACCATCCCCACTCATGGGGGATGGATGCCTACCACCAACACCACCCCTACTCAGGGGGGCTGGAAGCCTACCACCACCCCTACTCAGGGGGGCTGGATGCCTACCAATACCACCACCCCTACTCATGGGGTGCTGGATGCCTACCACTACCACCACCCCAACTCATGGGGTGCTGGATGCCTACCACTACCACCACCCCTACTCAGGGGGGGCTGGATGCCTACCACTACCACCACCCCTACTCAGGGGGGGCTGGATGCCTACCACTACCACCACCCCTACTCATGGGGGGCTGGATGCCTACCACTACCACCACCCCTACTCAGGGGGCTGGATGCCTACCACTACCACCACCCCTACTCAGGGGGGCTGGATGCCTACCACTACCACCACCCCTACTCATGGGGTGCTGGATGCCTACCACTACCACCACCCCTACTCATGGGGTGCTGGATGCCTGTCACTACTACCATCCCCACTCATAGGGGGATGGATACCTACCACCAACACCACCCCTACTCATGGGGTGCTGGATGCCTACCACTACCACCACCCCTACTCAGGGGGGGCTGGATGCCTACCACTACCACCACCCCTACTCATGGGGTGCTAGATGCCTGTCACTACTACCATCCCCACTCATAGGGGTATGGATGCCTACCACCAACACCACCCCTACTCATGGGGGGCTGGATGCCTACCACTACCACCACCCCTACTCAGGGGGGGCTGGTTAACAACCACTACCACCACCCCTACTCAGGGGGGGCTGGATGCCTACCACTACCACCACCCCTACTCAGGGGGCTGGATGCCTACCACTACCACCACCCCTACTCATGGGGTGCTGGATGCCTACCACTACCACCACCCCTACTCATGGGGTGCTGGATGCCTACCACTACCACCACCCCTACTCAGGGGGGCTGGATGCCTACCACTACCACCACCCCTACTCATGGGGTGCTGGATGCCTACCACCACCCCTACTCAGGGGGGCTGGATGCCTACCACTACCACCACTCCTACTCATGGGGTGCTAGATGCATGTCACTACTACCATCCCCACTCATGGGGGATGGATGCCTACCACCAACACCACCCCTACTCAGGGGGGCTGGAAGCCTACCACCACCCCTACTCAGGGGGGCTGGATGCCTACCAATACCACCACCCCTACTCATGGGGTGCTGGATGCCTACCACTACCACCACCCCAACTCATGGGGTGCTGGATGCCTACCACTACCACCACCCCTACTCAGGGGGGGCTGGATGCCTACCACTACCACCATCCCTACTCATGGGGTGCTGGATGCCTACCACTACCACCACCCCTACTCATGGGGTGCTGGATGCCTACCACTACCACCACCCTTACTCAGGGGGACTGGATGCCTACCACTACCACCACCCCTACTCAGGGGGGCTGGATGCCTACCACTACCACCACCCCTACTCAGGGGGGCTGGATGCCTACCACTACCACCACCCCTACCCATGGGCGGCTGGATGACTACCACCAACACCACCCCTACTCATAGGATGGGTAATGCATGACACAACCAGCATACTCCAACATAAGGAATGTCAGAAAAACACATCCCCCAACACCATGACAAGCGTGTGTAGACTGTGTCAAATGCCTACAACACTGCACATGAAATTGAACATACAATGTGACCCCCTATCACATGTGTCACACATAAATGTGTGTGGCCTCTACAATGCAAGCAGACCATGACCACTGTGGCAATGGGGTCTAACCCCCCATCATCACAGTGACTAAAAGGTAAGTGTGGGGTCCATAGCTGAAGCACATTTTGAACATTGTGGCAATGGGGTCTAAACCCCCATCATCACAGTGACCAAAAGGTAAGTGTGGGGTCCATAGCTGAAGCACATTTTGAACATTGTGGCAATGGGGTCTAAACCCCCATCATCACAGTGACCAGAAGGTAAGTGTGGGGTCCATAGCTGAAGCACATTTTGAACATTGTGGCAATGGGGTCTAACCCCCCATCATCACAGTGACCAAAAGGTAAGTGTGGGGTCCATAGCTGAAGCACATTTTGAACATTGTGGCAATGGGTTCTAAACCCCCATCATCACAGTGACCAAAATGTAAGTGTTGTCATGGAAAAAGCTGCAAATGCCAAACAGCATGGATGATCCCTGGTCACAGAACAACAAACACATCAGTGGCATAGTAGTGCTTGTGTCCCATAGCAACATAGATTGGGTGAGGCAAACAGTGCAGTGCAAATAAGACATACCTTTGGCCATGTGCAGACAAACATCACCCATGGTGGCTGACATTGTCAACATTCATCAATAACACAATGACAGAAGTGACCATCATAATGCAGAGCCACATATCTGCACCAATGGGCACACAAATGTAGATATCCTGTGGAGACTGTAGATGTGAGGTGAACAAATACCATACCATGGCAGCAATGCGACATACAAACCATGATCATTGTGCTGACTGATGACCTAGGAGTCCCAGGGACAGCAGGGGAAACACACCAAACAACATACAGCTAATGGCACACTAAAGATATGCCAATGCAGTGGTGCAGATGCACAAACAGGCAGCCCCACACTGCATATCAAACACAACAGGTGATGGGGGGTGTGCCAGTGTCCCCAGGCAACCACACAACACATGAGGAGGCCTGAATCCCAATTACACAGATGTGCATACAGTGCCACACAAAAGTAACTCATGGATCGGATTCCCCTATGTGGGCAATCAGGCATTGTTAGATGAGAGGGAGCACAAATTACACATGTCACACAAGCTTGTAGGAACAGCAACTAACACAGCAAGACACAGACCCACCACAGCACTACCCCCAGGGACCCCACATTGTGGGCACACTGGCCTGCATGATAATCCCACTGTGATGACAAAGCTAGATGTCGTTCACACTGTGAACCACAGTCATGTGTCCTGAGCAACAAACTACCATCACACCTACACAAGCACAAATCAATCAGCACGGCCTGTCAGCCAAGGCCAATATGGAGGCAGGGGTCTAGCCGTGAAACAACTCTCATTTGCACACACTCAACACCACACACCTTGATCTCCACCAATGTGCAGCAGTGAAGCTCACATGGACTGGTGACATTGCACATGCACCCATGACAATCCCAGGGGTGGTGGTGGGAACTAAGGTGCAGAAACACATCACACATGGCCAGTCAACAAGACTCGTGAATGTCTGACACACTGCACAGTACGCCGTACATGGGCATGACGTCAAATCCACACCAACCAATGGGATCCCTGCCACAGTCACACACCAATGAAGAAGCCAAGGTCACCCACAAAGAACACACATAGACAACTTCCAACATTGCAGCTCTGACCCTGAGGAGTGGCAGCAGTCACACACACAACGTGTCACAATCACTGAAAGCTACCACAAACTGTAAATTACATGACTTGTGTAACCAACAAGTGCCAAGGGGAATCCTGACTGTGTCTCATCTGCGTTTGCCCACAAACTCAGCCCTGACAGCAAACACACCTATGGGTGACACCCTGATGACCAGTAATGTGCCATGCACCCACATCCCAGAGAACCCAGGGAGAAGACTTTGGGGGAACATAGGTCAACTCAGCAAGCATCACAAACAGGAACATCACTAGGGATCCCAGCCTGCCTAGCAAAATGGAAGTGAACACACACAGACATGCTCACACAACACACACCTTGGGCTCAGGCAATGTCACGGAATTACACACTGCCATGAGGGGACTCCACTCCTGTGTAAGGAAAGCTGTGCCATATGTTGTCTCTGCAGGGCTCTATCATGTCAGCAGAACACTTGGTCACTCAGTCAACAATTAGCACAAAATGAAGGCTCTCGTCATATCAGCCTGGTCATGGGAGTGTCACCGAAATCATCTGCACAGATCCAACACACATGTATAGCAAGTTGCACTGATAACACAGATGAGTCCTTCCCCATTGATGCCCAAACTTGCATGTCCAGTGGAGATGGTCACACGGTCAGGGAAATAGACAAATTGAACAATGGCAAGCACAACAGATGTGCAGGGGTGTAAGCCACAGATGTGATATTGCAAATAAAAGTAGGAAATCCCATTGCCAAATATTGAAAACATGACACCCTCATATTGCTGCAAAGGATGACATGGATACACACCAGGATAGGACACATTCCCCCTGGACCACATGGGGTCCTGCACAGTAACACTTCATTTTCCTGATATCAAAAATCACCATCACTGCAGCAAGGGCATGGTTAGCATCATCAACATCATGTACATCAGAAGCAAAACCACTAGAGAACAGAAAGTAGCTTTATTCAGCATATGTGTGTTTAAAAGTGAAAGTCCAGAAAAAACACAAAGGCCAATGGCCAGTCCATTATTAAAGTCCAAACAGGGTGACAGTGGCAGATGTCACCCTTTGCATGCCTGCACTGCTACAGACCAGGGACATTCCCCTCGGAGGGGCATACGGGGGGGGCAGGCCAGGCACCGCAGGGACAGGATCAGGGCTCACCAGAAGGAGGCAGGGAAGGGGTGGTGGGTGCTGGAGAGTCACTGACAACTGCAGTGGAGGTGTCTGACATGGTGTTTGCCGGCACAACTGGGGGGCATGAGTCAGATGGTGTGGGTGCCGGCACGACTGCAGTGGGCTGGGCAGATGGAGTGGACAGGTTCCCCACTGCAGTGCCCAAGTCAGACGGGGTGGTAGTGGACTCCACTGCAGTGCCTATCTCCAGGGGAGTAGAATGGGGTTCAGGTAAGGTGGGCAGGACAGAGGGGGAGGACACGGTCTCCACACCAGTGGCACAAACATGCGCAGCGGGGGTGTGGTGCTGGAAGAGCAAGTGGTAGGGGGAGAAGGCCGGATCATTTTGGGGATGGTGTATCTGTGGGTGGGGGAACCTGTGGCAGGGTGTGGTGGGGGAACCTGTGTAGTGGGGGCCTGAGGGATGGAGGTAGGAGACTTGGTGGTTGAGCTGCAGGGCGGCGGCGGGGTCTTGCTCTTCTGGGTCCGGGGGGACTTGCGGATGGGGGCCTCAGTCTGTCTGTGCCTGGGGGAGGGTGTCCGGGGGTGAGGGGCACTCCCCTCTGTGTGGGTGGACTTCCTCTTCCCCCTGTATGCTGGATCGGAGGGGAAGAGGCCGAGGTCACAGAGGAAGAGCTGCTTTGTAGGTGGGGTTGCAGGTGAGGCAAGGGAAGGGGACTTGGAGGGAGAGGTATCGGAGGACTGCGGAGTGACTGTGGATGCCTGTGTCTGTGTCTGTTCCCCATCCCCTGTGGGTGTGGTATCAGTCCCCTGAGGATGCTTGCGTGCACGTTTTGTTTTTGTTTTGGGTGTTCCTGTGCTGTTCGTGTCTGTGTGTTTGGGTGAGTGTGCAGGTGTGCATGTGCTTGGGACAGGTAGGGTGCCAGGAAGTGTGGATGGGGCAGAGGTAGGAGGGGTGAGGGACTGTTGGAGGAGGGACACTGCTGCCGTCAGGGAGGAGTCCATGGACCTATTGCTCCTCTGTAGGGCAGACATGCCCGATGAGATGCCCTCCATGAACGACACCAGCTGTGTCAACAGAGTGGTGTGTGCATGGAGGACACTCAGCATTGCTGTCTGCCCTACATGGAGCTGGCGAAGTAGGTACACAGACTCCTCACTCAGGGCAGCAGGGGACACAGGGGCAGGGGGTGCGGTGCCTGGCACGAAGGAGACACGCTCCCGAACACGGGAGCCTCCACGGACCTCTGGAATGGGAGCCGATGGGAGGGCGGTGGTGGTGGCGGTGACAGCAATACTAGCTGGGGTGTGGTGGCTGCTGACACCCGCCTCCACAAGGGAGTCATCCTCTGAGCTGCTGTGGTCCTCAGCTGAGGTGGATGGTGCTGAGGACTCCTCGGTGTGGCTCCCCTCGCCCTCCGTGCCACTGGGTCCCTCCGACCACTCATCGGCTGCTGACCCAGTCTGGCTCTGCAGCTCCTCCTGGTCCGTGGAGCTGTCCCCTCCTGTGGCCGTGGATGTATCTGCAAACAATTAGGGAAACAGACAAACATCAGTCACCTGCACTGACCGCATACACCACAGTAAGTACAGCACATTACAGAGCAAGCCCTGGCATCCTTAGTTGAACATTGCCAAAAGTGCTCAAACAGATTAGGAGAAGCCAATTGTCAGTCTGATGGTCAACCATGGCACTCACATCCCTCCTGGCCTTGCACCCATCTGTCTGGTGCCTGTTGGATGGTAATACCCCAGTGTGGACACATGCACCACCTACACAGTAGTTGGACATTGCAGAGAACACGGTGAAGTATGTGAACATTCCCACATCACATCTCTTGCCACTGAGTCACTACAGGTGTCCGGATAAAGGGATGGCCAGAGTCTAATTTGAAATGCATGTGATGCATACCAGCACCAGACACCATGATGCACCCATGTCCTGATAGTCAATGCCACAATGGGGTGCATGTAGCACATGCCACTCACCTGCAGGTTCACTCTTAGGGAGTTTAATGCCATGGCACAGGCATGCCTGCAAAGTCATACATCACTGTCTCCAGTCACATGGGCAGGGCAGCCAGCCAACAACAGTCTGCACTGTGTCACAATCCTAGGTCATGGGGAATGCAAGTTCTGTAGCTGACAAGTGCACATGTCCATCCCCCACAAACCACATCATCTGAACTCTTATTTGTCCACGTCATACCAATTGGACATATGGGAGACATGAAACACAACCCTCTGAACCTGAGCACCTCACAGTCTGCTGTGAATGAGAAACAGCTGCCTGAACTTCACAGTCGCATACCCCAGTCTGCACAGTCAAGTGATCAAACACCTATATGTCACACAAGTATCGTCTCCTATGGTCACATCTCAGGTGGCATGCTGAGCCCTAACCGATAAACACCCCAGTAGTCCTGACAACGGAGCCACAGCACAATGACACAGAGGCAGACACCTGAGGGAACATTTCACTGAGCACAACGTGTCAGCTGATACACGGGAGTGGGAGTACAGAGTGTATTGTATGGCCTGGAGTAGGCATGACTGTCCTGCTCCACGTGAAAGAGGGATGAGCCCTGGACAGTAGGCAGGTGGCTAAGTATGTGTGACACACTTGATATACATACTCCTGAGGCCCAAACATTGTTCCCACCCGCAGCATGTGTGTGTGCCAAATACCCCAGGCACATGTGGTGAGTCAGATCAGCAATTGTACCACATATCAAAGTTACACGCAGATTACATGTCAGAACTCAGGCATTGTGTAAGCAATTGACCCACCCATGAACCCCACCACAAAGTTACGGGAACAAATGCTGTCTCCCACCTTGAGCTAAGCAAAATGCAAGGACACAGTACCCAAGTGACACAATTTCCTGACTGTAAGGGCCACACCTGGGTATCAGATGAGGAGTGGGCATGTCACAATTGAGGGACATGGGTCCTGGACCACAAGACTGATGTACTGTGGAAGTTTAACCAGGCCAGAGGAGGGCACATAGCATGTCAGACAAAGTTCACAGTGCAGTCATGGACTCACCCCCTCCTTGCTGCTGTCTGGCCTTCAGCTGCCCATCCAGGTCAGGGAAGACCACCGCCAGGATCCTGAGCATGTGGGGGTCAGGGTCCGGTGTCCGCCCCTCCTGCGAGGAGGCGACAGCTTCAGCTGGACCCTTGCGATCCTCCGGCTCCAGCCCCGAAGGTCCTGCCACCTCTTCTGGCAGTTGCGGATCCGGCGCTTGTAGACCCCCACGGATCTTACTGCCCGGGCGATGGTCAGCCAGATTTCCTGCTTCTGGTGGGCATCAACCTGTGAGGATGAGAAAGTGAAAAGGCCATTACTACACATGCAACATATCCGTGCATCACACATTTGGATATACATGTCTCAATCACAGGGGCACATGATGTACACAGGCAGTGCAACGATGGCTATGAACAGTTTGCCAGCAGTTACTACATGGTATCATTGCCTGGGAAGTAAAACCTTGTTGGAATGCACTGTTACTGCACTATACCTGTTCAGTGCATGTAACTACACACTTTGGGGGGTGACAACTACTCAGTGAGCATGCTAGCCAGTGGCGTGCACACTGTAAGTCTTGCTAGCCAGACAACATGCACATTTAGTAAGGCAGTGGACAGCACACTCACCTGCTCCCCTGGTTTCCCATACAGCTTGCTGTACTGTGGAAGGAGGCTGTCCAGCAGGGCCTGGTTCTCCTCAGTGCCTGACTCTCTCCACAGTACGTGCCATTGCAGTAGCCAGAGGATGCAGATACAGCAGCAGTGGTGGTGGCAGATGTCGTCCTGGAGCATGTAGTGCAGGCAAGTGAGCTCCCAGGGGAACAGCCAGCATTATATGTGTGCTGCAGAGGCAGATACTGTCCCATGTGTCCAAAGTAATAGGTCCAAGTCGTTTGCATCTTCTAAATCTGGCCAATCCATGGAATTGCACCACTCATACACGCCCACAGCATCCTTCAAAAGTTCAACTTCATGACACCCATGAATTTGCAACATTGTTGTGGGTGGCCAACTGAATTCACTGCATCAGACTCGTTAAAGGTTCGAAAACGCGTCCGTTGCCATGCTAGGCCATTGCCAATGCGTGCGCACCGATCGGTCCATTGCTGTACAACGCGTATTTCGAAAAACAACGCGTACCCGTTCACATCATATGCAATGTCCAATGCGTGCACACCGTTCGGTCCTTTGCTGTACAACGCGTACCCGTTCACATCATATGCAATGTCCAATGCGTGCGCACCAATCGGTCCATTGCTGTACAACGCGTATTTCTGACCACATCATATGCAATGGCCAATGCGTGCGCACCGATCGGTCCATTGCTGTACAACGCGTATTTCTGACCACATCATATGCAATGGCCAATGCGTGCACACCGATCGGTCCATTGCTGTACGACGCGTACCCGTTCACATCATATGCAATGTCCAATGCGTGCGCACCGATCGGTCCATTGCTGTACGACGCGTACCCGTTCACATCATATGCAATGGCCAATGCGTGCGCACCGATCGGTCCATTGCTGTACAACGCGTACCCGTTCACATCATATGCAATGGCCAATGCGTGCGCACCGATCGGTCCATTGCTGTACAACGCGTACCCGTTCACATCATATGCAATGGCCAATGCGTGCGCACCGATCGGTCCATTGCTGTACAACGCTGTACTCGTTCACATCATATGCAATGGCCAATGCGTGCGCACCGATCGGTCCATTGCTGTACAACGCGTATTTCTGACCACATCATATGCAATGGCCAATGCGTGCGCACCGATCGGTCCATTGCTGTACAACGCGTACTCGTTCACATCATATGCAATGGCCATTGCGTGCGCACCGATCGGTCCATTGCTGTACAACGCGTTCCCGTTCATATCATATGCAATGTCCAATGCGTGCGCACCGATCGGTCCATTGCTGTACGACGCGTACCCGTTCACATCATATGCAATGGCCAATGCGTGCGCACCGATCGGTCCATTGCTGTACAACGCGTACCAGTTCACATCATATGCAATGGCCAATGCGTGCGCACCGATCGGTCCATTGCTGTACAACGCGTATTTCTGACCACATCATATGCAATGTCCAATGCGTGCGCACCGATCGGTCCATTGCTGTACGACGCGTACCCGTTCACATCATATGCAATGGCCAATGAGTGAGCACCGATCGGTCCATTGCTGTACAACGCGTCCCTGTACAAATCACTCGCATATCTCACCATGGTTGTCACTGGTGAACGTATGCCAGCCACAATTACTTGCCAGGGGCACACCTACAACACCACAGCCTGTCCACACTGTATCCTAAGGCATGTAAGGCTGCATTACCTGTGTGTGTATGGGGGTCAACCTGTGTTTTTTTTGGTGGCACTTGTGGGCAGCCACTCCCAGGCCGTGCACGTGTTCATGGGGACAGAATCCTTTGTGTGTTGTGCACATGACCACTGTGATGTGCAACTGTTCAGTTCAGGGCATGTTGCATGGTCACATTTCCAGGTTGTGTATGTGTATGTCATGTCACATACACCCTGAGTCCCATGTGGGAAGGTATGTACGTCACAGGGTGACCTATTGCCACAATAGTGATGGCCCTCCACAGTCTGTGTGCATGTTGTGTTTCAGATGTCTCTGATTCCATGTGCACAATGGGAGACAGTCTCCACATCCACGTTGTTTGTGCATCGACTTTGATGTTGTGCGTGTGTGTGTCACAGACGTCCATGTCTGTCCTGCAGAGGCAACAGGGGCCACTACCTGTGTGAGTCATGGTTGTATTGCTGACGTGTACATGATACGCCATGTCATGCCAATGTCCATGTGGCAATACAGGGTCCCTGGGAATATACCTGTCAATGAGCTGTGATTCCTGTGGCACATCTGTCCTCACTTGTCACTGTGGTGTGTGTTTAGAACGTGACAGCAGTACATGGGTACTGTGACACAGCCTAATGATTTTCCATAGCACAACCTGGAACTTGTTGTCAACACATGTTGAACTGTGATGTTAGATGTTGGCCATGTAGGTGCCATATATGTCCATACAGAACGGCACACACATCAAGTACTTTTGTCTTGTAATGATGTATCATGTGATATTGAGTATGGTCAATGCCACATATGTGGGGTGACTGACAATCTTTCTTTGTTCACCTATGCACTGCAGGGCACCAGCTGTCCATAGACCATTCCCTGACCTTGCAACCATGGTTGAACGTGACTGCATCCGACGGTACCGCTTCAACAGGCCGCTGATTGAGGAATTGACGGTGCGGTTGGCCCCACATCTGCAACCTGGCCGGACATACCCTACAGCGCTGACCCCCAAGGTGAAGGTGATGGCAGCCCTACACTTCTTTGCCACCGGTACCTTTCAACACACTGTGGTGTCTGCTGGTGGGATGTCACAGATCATGTTCAGCCGTGTGCTACGCGATGTTTTGGAGGCAATGTTGAGATACCTGAACCAGTACATCTATTTCCCTAAACGTCAACAACTCACTGATGTCAAGAGTGACTTCTATGCCCTGGGGAGGATGCCACATGTCATTGGCTCCATTGATGGGACACATGTGGCTTTGGTACCACCACAGGCACATGAGCAGGCATACAGGAACAGGAAACATTACCATTCTATCAATGCTCTGGTGGTATGTCTTGCAGATATGACCATCTCACATGTGTGTGCACGTTTCCCCGGTTCTGCACACGATGCCTACGTGATGAAGAGTAGTCGCATCCCGAGGATGATGTCACAGATGCCGAACCAGCGTGCCTGGCTTGTCGGTGGGTGCTGACTTTGTACCATTGTGTGTGTTCTGCAATGTTGTATTCCACCCTCTTTTCCAACTCAGCTAATGTGCAATTGTCTGTATGTAGGTGACTCCGGATACCCCAACATGCCGTGGTTGCTGACACCCCTCAGGAACCCTGTGACACCAGCCCAGATGCGCTACAATGAGGCACATGGTCGGACCAGGAGAGTGATCGAGCAGACATTTGGTCTCCTGAAGAGCCGCTTTCGCTGCCTGGACAAGACAGGAGGGGCCCTCCCATATGCCCCAGCAAAGGTGTGCAAGATTTTCATCGTCTGCTGCATGCTACACAACCTGGCAGTGCGGAAGGAGTTGCCTCTCATCCTGGATGACGATGACCAACATCCGCCACCTGTCGAGGATCCTGGCCTGGCCACGATGCCAGTGATGATGATGATGATGATGATGGGGATGTCCGCACACAGCTCATCACCAACTTCTTCAGCTGAATGTGAGTATCCAGAGATGTCATGTCAATGATTTGAGTTTGCATGATATGTGTTGGTGGTGCTCTGTTGCTGTTTGAGTGTGGCCATGGGCTACTTGACTGGATGCGTGCAGCGGTGTGTCCTTACAGGTAGTCTGTACTCCCCAACAGTGTTGACATGCTAACTTGGTTTTGTGTAGGTATCTTGTGACATGTATTGGGCATGAGTATTGCAGTTCTGTCCAGTTCTTCAGTGCTTTTGACTGTGTGTCATGTCTGTCCTTCACAGGGTGCTTTCAGAGTTGTTTGGTCCACTCGGATCCCCCGACACCATGGTTCAACTTCCAGGGTGGAAGCAGTTGTTTCCCTACAGGTGATGTGCCCCACACCCCTGGACTTTATTTCTTCTACAATTGTTGACTGTGTGGCCACAGCCACGTGGGATTACCTTGCATCTGTAGTGGAAACAACATGTTGCAAATGTGTAATAAACCTGTGCTTCACTTTGGGATGTACGTTGTCTGTGGTCACACATCTGACTGACATTAGCTTACTTCACCTGTGGGCTAGTTAACACAGACTCTGAATAGGTGTGGTGTCTGTGCATTCCACTGTATTTCCTGGCAACATCAGTGTAGGCGATGAGTCAGATGGCCCTGGTGTGTATGTGCTGTGTAGCCCTAGTGGTGTGTCTCCCTCATATGTGTCACGTCGCCATGACTCACATGACGGTGTTGAACTTGCTGTAGCAGTTAGCATGCACAGTGTCATTTAGCAGATCATCATCTCCATGACAGAAACAACGTTGGAATCACAACAGAGGCAAGTATGGTGGATTAGTGAATTTATTTACATACATGTGTGAGGACAGTGCACAGGATGGTGGGTGCTGTACATTGGGATTGTAATCCAAAGTTTCCAGATGAGTTGGAAGTGTTGGTAGCAGAAATGTCCTGAGTAAAGTCCACAGTCATCTGATACATTGGTCCAACTTAAACTCCCCATGTCATGTGAGAGAGTTGGGTTGCATTCGACAGGGTGAACAGTTTGCACACAAAGGTGGATTTCCAGGACAGGTGTTGGGTTCCTGGGGGATGTACATGGCCATCGGCCTCTCAGTTCTCCTTCCTCGGACGACCCCTCTTCTTTGGGGGGGGACCCTCACGTGCAGGCTGCTGCGGTGCAGAGGACTCTCCGCCAGAGTCATCCTCCCTCCCTGTGGCAGTTGCAGTTGTTGCGGCACCAGATGTTGTGGGCACACAGGGAGGTGTGGCCATGTTGGTGCTAATCTGGTGGAGGCATGTCAATATGTCCCTATGCACCGTTGTCAGTTCTTGCAATGTGTCCCACTTGGACTCCATGCCAGCCATGTGTGTCTCCACACAGGACATGTGTGTCTCCACACGGGACATGTGTGAGTCCAAGCAGGCATGATGGGCAGCCTGCTGCTGTTGAATGTCCTTGAGGATCCCCACTATCTGGCTGACCTCTCCGGTGCTATTCTGGTACGCATCAGCAATGCGTACCAGTTGTGGGTCATCATGCAGTCCAGACCCCTCTGCAAACAGTGACCTCTGCCTACCACCCCTCCCACCACCCCTGGCCACACATGCGGGACCTGCGGTGGCACACACAGGTGACCCTAGGCCCCCTTGGGGGTTGGTACTGGGGTTGTTGTCCGTTGCTTCACGGTGGGCCGAGGTCACTGTGCTGTTGTAATTGGTGGTCCTTGGTCTGTCCGTGTCGGCGGGGGTGGTCTGTGTGTTGCCAGTTGTTGGAGGAGTGGGTGCAGGTGGTGCAGATGGTGGTCCTGCTGGTGCTGCATGATGACTCACACCGGAGGTGCCAGGTAGGTCTTCGCCATCCGAGGAGGGCAGAGGCTGTTCCACACCAGAGAGCTCAGGGTCCCCCGGAGCCTGGGACAGGGACTCCTCATCGTCTGCTGCTGTGTCCCCATCATCACCTGTTTTTGGAAGAGACACACAATGTATGTTATGTTTCTACAGGCATCAATGGTTCAAACACCTGACAGTTGTGACTGTACCTCTGGATGCGGGCCTGTACATTGCATTGTCATAAGTTGTCACAGTCAGAGGTTGGTATTGGTGTAGCACATTGTCCTGCCAACCTGAAGCATTTCGATGTGAATGTTGAGGTGTGTGCATGGCCAGCATTGGTGGTATTTGGTTGACATCCGGCCCTCCTTCTCCCCCCAGCCCAGTTATCCCAACATGAAGCATGCCACCGTTGCAGTGGGTGCAGGTTGACTCTCAGGATGTCAGTCAGTGGTGTCCTGCTGTTGGTTGGTGCCCAGTTCCCAGCAGGGCCGTGTGCTCCCCACAGCTGAGGCCAGTGTCAGACATCTTTGAGGTGGCTTTTCAATCCCTGTGAGGTGTGCATGCTTCAGTGTGAGCTTGCTGGGCCATACGGGTGGGGGATGTTGAGCTGTGACTACCACTCCCATCATGCTATTGCCTACACCCCCCTTCCCAGCATGCCCATACTTCCTTCCTTTTGACTCTGCTTCCCTGTGGGGTAGTGTGCCTGTGCTGACAGGATGGCTGACAGTGTTGTCCTGGCGTTAGTTTGGCTACAAGTCCCAAAAGTGTCCCTGTGCTTCACACAGCATAACCCAGGGTGGTGGTTCTTTGTGGGATATTTAATTGGAGTGTGAGGCAATGCATTCTCCCAGGTGAGTTGTGTGGAGTTTGTGTTAAGGGTGTGTGTGAGAAGAGCTGCTGGTAACTATGGTCAGTACTGTCAGTCCTCCTTCCCACACAGCCAGATATCCCACCATGGAACGTGCTTCCATTGCAGTGAGTGCAAGTTGGCTTTCAGGATGTCAGTCAGTGGTGTCCTGCTGTTGGTTGGTGCCCAGTTCCCAGCAGGGCCTTGTGCTCCCCACAGCAGTACCCAGTGTTAGCCATATTGTCAGTTCTTTTCCACTCCCTGTGATGTGAGCATGGTTCAGAGTGATGTTGATGGGCCAATTGTGAGGGTGACCAATATCTGTGACTACCACTCCATCATGCTATTGCCTACACCCCCCTTCCCAGCATGCCCATACTCCTTTCCTTTTGAGTGGACTTCACTGTATGTGAGTGTGACAGCAATGGCAAGATGGCTGACAGTGGTGTCCTGTTGTTGGTTGGTGCCCAGTTCCCAGCAGGGCCTTGTGCTCCCCACAGCTGATGCCAGTGTCAGACATCTTTGAGGTGGCTTTTCACTCCCTGTGAGGTGTGCATACTTCAGTGTGAGCTTGCTGGGCCATGCGGGTGGGGGATGTTGAGCTGTGACTACCACTCCCATCATGCTATTGCCTACACCCCCCTTCCCAGCATGCCCATACTTCCTTCCTTTTGAGTGAACTTCACTGTGTGTGAGTGTGACAGCAATGGCAAGATGGCTGACAGTGGTGTCCTGTTGTTGGTTGGTGCCCAGTTCCCAGCAGGGCCTTGTGCTCCCCACAACAGAGCACCATTGTCAGACATCTTTGAAGTGGCTTTTCACTCCCTGTGAGGTGTGCATGCTTCAGTGTGAGCTTGCTGGGCCATGCGGGTGGGGGATGTTGAGCTGTGACTACCACTCCCATCATGCTATTGCCTACACCCCCTTCCCAGCATGCCCATACTTCCTTCCTTTTGTGTGGACTTCACTGTGTGTGAGTGTGACAGCAATGGCAAGATGGCTGACAGTGGTGTCCTGTTGTTGGTTGGTGCCCAGTTCCCAGCAGGGCCTTGTGCTCCCCACAACAGAGCACCATTGTCAGACATCTTTGAAGTGGCTTTTCACTCCCTGTGAGGTGTGCATGCTTCAGTGTGAGCTTGCTGGGCCATGCGGGTGGGGGATGTTGAGCTGTGACTACCACTCCCATCATGCTATTGCCTACACCCCCTTCCCAGCATGCCCATACTTCCTTCCTTTTGATTCTGCTTCCCTGTGGGGTAGGGTGCCTGTGCTGACAGGATGGCTGACAGTGTTGTCCTGGTGTTAGTTTGGCTACAAGTCCCAAAAGTGTCCCTGTGCTTCACACAGCATAACCCAGGGTGGTGGTTCTTTGTGGGATATTTAATTGGAGTGTGAGGCAATGCATTCTCCCAGGTGAGTTGTGTGGAGTTTGTGTTAAGGGTGTGTGTGAGAAGAGCTGCTGGTAACTATGGTCAGTGCTGTCAGTCCTCCTTCCCACCCAGCCAGATATCCCACCATGGAACGTGCTTCCATTGCAGGGAGTGCAAGTTTGCTTTCAGGATGTCAGTCAGTGGTGTCCTGCTGTTGGTTGGTGCACAATTCCCAGCAGGGGCTTGTGCTCCCCACAGCAGTACCCAGTGTAGTCCATCTTGTCAGTTTTTTTCCACTCCCTGTGATGTGAGCATGGTTCAGAGTGGTGTTGATGGGCCAATTGTGAGGGTGAGCAATATCTGTGACTACAACTCCCATCATGCTATTGGCTACAGTGACTTCACCAGCATACACAGAATTCCTTCCTTTCCGTGAGCTTCCCTGTGAGGTGGTGTTCTGGTGGTGGCAAAATGTCTGACAGTGTTTGTTGGTTAGATTTGTGCGGCTGCCTTGCTCTATTTGTTGTTGGGTTTGTACATGTCATGACACAGTTACATTTCACTTTGGGATGGCAGGTATTGTGTTTGTCTAACTAACATACACATCTTGGGATGATTCTGTTTTGGTTACTGTGGCTTTGCTGACGGTGCATGGTTTGACTCTCCCCTTGACAGTGATGTGTGTGTATTGTCACACGATATTGGGTATATTGGTTGTGTACTCACCAGGCTCTGGGATGTTTGATAGTCCATGTACGCTCTCTGGTGGTAGGATGGCCCGCACCTTCTCCTCCCAGGGCCTGAGGTATACTGGTTTGGCAGGAGGGCCACTGCCGGTGCGATGGCTCAAGGTGTAATCCTTCTTGAGTAGGGCCTTGACCCTCCTGCGCACATCATACCACCTGTTCTGGATGTCTTCCTTTGTGCGCAAACATGGTGATTGTGCGTTCACCCTGTCGACGATCCTCTCCCACATCTTGGTTTTCTGCGACATGGGGGTCTGTTGGACCAGTGTACCAAACAATTGTGGCTCTACCCTGAGGATTTTATCTACCAACACTTCCAATTCACTGTCTAGGAACTTTGGATTCTTCTTTGGGGGCATGGTGATGGGTGGTGGTGGGGATTGATGTGTGTGTGAGTGTGCAAGTGAGGGTAGGTGAGTGTCAGTTTTGCTGGGTGTATGTGAGGGTGCTATTGGGGAGTTGCTAATGGTGTGTGGCTTGTATGATGGATGAGTTGTGGGTGTGTCTGTGGTTGCTGTCTGATGGTGTTCTGTGCTGGCAGGTCATTTGAATTTGCAAAGGATCATGGTAGGGATTTGTGGCCTTTATATGGGTGGAGTTGTGGGTGTGTCTTTGTTCCATTTCCCCCCCCCAGTATTTATTGTCTTTGTCATTGCTTGTTTGGCCCTTTTTTTTTTGTATTTATTCCTTTGTAGTTTTGGGGCATGTAGGAGACGTTCTCCTGACCGAGTAGGACGCTGCAGTTGGCTCGTGCGAGCTTCTCCGAGTCTTTCAGGCTGTGTTTCTGCTGTGTTTTATGTGCGGCGTACGCGTCGGTCGCGGAGTATTGAGTTGCTTCGGCTCCGTTTTGTATGCGTGTCGGTCGTACGGCTTGAGCTCCGTGCGACTCGGTTTAGTTTTACACGCATTGCATCGTACTGCGCGGGTCGGAGTTCGCGGGTACGTTTCTGTCGGCTTCATTCCTGGTGCGTCGGTCGGTTCGATTCGCGTGTTTTTCCGGCCGAGTAGCTGGTTTCCGTGCGGTTCGGTCGCTCGGCTTGTGTTCCGTACGAGTCGGTCGTGATCCATGTGCATTGCATCGTACTAGGCGGATCGGGCAGCGCCGGTACGTGTCGGTCGGACTAAATTCCCGTACTGAGTCGGTCGGTACGTTTTCCGGCCCGAATCGGAATCGGCCCCTCAATATAGTCATGGCTAAGATCAGTCGTGTCCTACGCACGTTCCGGCTTTGAGCCTTCATCAGGAAGCCATGTTTGATGTAGATCCTAAAAATATACGGAAATGCATCTGAATTACCAACTACAGGTCCTACTTCATGTAATTATTTTTAACTATACAATTAAAACCATGGTGTGCCACTAAAGAAAAAAATGAAGAATGAATGTTTAATACATTCTGTATTCCACCCTACGTGAAGAGAGAGAATAACTTTACTTAATACACCTAAAAAATCTGACTCATAGTTACACAATTGTGCCTATGGCGTGTGTGCCATAGATACTGCATGCAATTTATAAAACGAGAAATAAAAATAAAGAAAGAAGAAAAGGTCGAGAATAAAACAAAATATAGAGACCTTTATCTCCCAAGTGGTAGATGGTATAAAGCCGTGGAAACTCTGTTACCTTATAATAAGAACTTGCAAGTATGATTTAGAAGAGGATGACCAAATACTTTGCGTTATATAGATGGTCTACAAACCTAACGAGAAACAAAATACTAGTGAGATACTAGTGCGTGTTATTTACTTTGATGTTAAGGGTCAATGGAGCTGACAGTTGCTTACCAATATCGATGGTTTTCAAGTGCTCCAGAAATAAAGGATGAAATGTAGTATTATCTACGAAGAAAAATCGATAGGAGCTATTTAATGCTAGTGCTCTAAGTCTAAAGGTGGAATTTATATAGACTGCTTATGACGTCAAGTTCTGTGCCTATATTATACTTAGAAAAGTAGCTATGTGTTTTCTGAATAAGCGCGTCAAGTTCTGTGCCTATACTATGCTTAGAAAAGTAGCTACGTATTTTCTGAATAAGCGCGTCAGAATCAGGCGCTTGTATAATAATCATTAACGATAGATATGCTTTATCTAAATGGATACAGCTCTCGCTACTTATGCGCAGACAGTAGCTTACCTGATGTATTTAAGTTCTATAACCATCCGATTATGGGTGCTCCTTTCTCTGCCCGTTGAGGTCGTCGCTTAAAATATGCGATTAGTACCGGTCCGCTTGCCAGTATCGAATTTTCAGCCGGTTTTTAGAGTCTCATTCGTGACAGCAAGGAAGCTCATCGGTACCGCTACGTAGTCCCGTTTGTGGTAGCGTTCATGGACTATGAGTTCAAAGCTGTGGTTTTTTAAAGCAAGCTGTGAGCCCTGATTGGATATATTTAAGGGTGGAGTTATGAGGGAACGCTAACAAAGTCCCCGGTGTTGTAGGTTATGATGGCGGCCATCTTAACAAGGTTTTAATCCTCCACTCTGTACTCGTCTACATTGTAAAGGCGGAACAAAGCAAAGGGCTGTTAGTTTTTTTAGTTCAAACTGTAGCTTGCTATCTGATATATAATCCTCAACTAAGGATGTTTTTTGAATTTTTCGTCAATAAGCCTGAGAAAAGTGAAAAAAACATCCTTGAATTTGGGTATCCATGTACAATTTGGTAATAGTATTAATCATAGGTAATTCAAAGTCAATTAGTACTTTTCTAGGACTTTTGTTTGATGTTTTTGCTTTTAACACTGACAATAATTCAGTGTATGTTGAGGATTGTTTATCAGGGAGTAAACTATAAACTAAGGGAACTACTGTATTATTAATATATGCGTGAATAGTGTATATTTGGGTGAATGGATGGGGCGTGGATTTAAAAGTCCCATCCATCATCCAAATATCACTGTTCTCCAACCTTACTAGGTTATGGAGTGTGCTAAAGAGTATTCTTTTCTGAGGGTTTTTGTTGTCATGCAAAAGAAATGGTTCATTAGTAACTGTTACAGAGAGTTCAGGTGGAATGTTTATGTCAGAAAAGTTATGTGGTGTTACTCTTTGTGGGTTACTTGCCTGTTTTTTACGTTGAACAATTCTTCTCAGATTAGGGATTGTGGGCATACTACTTGCAACATGTGTCTGGAATGTGTTGGGCTACCTCCCTCAAAACTGCACCACAGGGTTCATTGGAGGTGGATGCAATATCTTTAATTTCATTAATTGTTTCTCTAACCTAAATCTCCATTGCAGAGGCAGAGTGGTTATGTTCTATGGTTCTTAAAACAGAGTCACCAAGAGTAACTGCTCTGCCTGTGCAATGGGATGAGTAGTATTGCACACACCTCCAATGACACCTGGGCTCAGTTAGTCTCTACTTACAATAAACATACCCACTATGTTTTAGCAGACGGTTGCCCCGGCTGGAGGTGACGTATTTGGCATCTTGACTAGATGACATTTTCTGTTATGAATTGAATAAGAAAAAAAAATGTGTTAGTTTGTTTATAATTGATTGTGTTTATCTGTTTTGAAGAAAAAAGATACTGTACAATATCTGTATTTTTTTTTATACGGTTTGAAGTTAATGCTGTTTGAAGTTATATTAAATGTTTTACCCAGGTTTCATTTTTAATTTTGCTGATATGTTCTTTAAAAAAAATGCTTTATTGGGAGAGAAAAATGGTTAACTTGTTTTATTGGTAAATATTTAGAGATTCTTACCTTTTTTTAAAAATATTTCTTGATGCTTTTTGTTTGGAGGATGGTTTTGTTTGCTAGTTAGGACTGAAAGAGAAAAGATATGCGTTTTATCACGCTTATGTTATTATAATAAAGTTTTCTAGGGAGAGAAATATGGGGGCATATTAGCAAGAAGAGGCGATAATCATCGCTAACCATGCTTAGCGTGATTTTTTTTATCGCCGGCTATCGCTGGAATATATCGCCACGCTAACGCTGTATTAGCAACGATTAGCGCTATGGCGATGAATATTCCAGCGATAGCGGGGGAAATGGGCCAACATCGCTGAAAAACCAGCAATGTTGCATGGAGAAGGGAGAACACCTTGCTGATACGACCCTGTGGTCGTATCAGCATAATCCACCCCCCCATGTTAGGTATGGCTAACACCTGCTAATTGCAGGTATTAAATAAATGGCGAGGACCCCGGTTAGCGCGACTTTTCACGTCGCTAACTGGGGCCATGGCCACCTTGCTAATAGGCGATAGGTCTGTTAGCGAGTGTTTCCCAGGTTTGTTCGTCGGAACGCCCACTTTGCATGTCATTAGCGATAAATATCGCTGACATGCAAAGCGGTAAAAACGGGCGCTAATGCCCGCAAACTGTCGCTAACTGCTGTTAGAGACAGTTTGCTGATAGGGCGATATAAATATCGCCGCTTTAGCGGCAAAAAGTGCCGCTAAAGCGGCGATAGTGCCCTTGCTAATATGCCCCATGGTTAAGTTATTTTATTGTTTATTCTTTTTTTAATCTTACCTTTTTTTGAAGCTTTTTCTTGATGTTTTGGGCTTTGTAGACCAGCTCAATTTTTATTGTGGACCGAAATAGTAAAAAAAAAAATATTGTTTATGTGTTGGTGATATTAGTAAATATTTAACCTGAAATAGAATTCAATAATTTTTTGTTATGGAAGAACAGGTGAAAGTTTTGCATTTTTACAATAGTCTTTGTCTTTTCAGAGAAAAAATTCATTTGTGATGATTTTACAATATAGTTCATGAGAAGAATGAGATATTTGTTTACATTCAAAAAGTATTATCAAAGTTGAATTTGTTTTTTTTGGAGAAGAGCATTTTGTTGCATTGGAATAGGATTTATTTGTTTTTCTGTTCAAAAACTTTATTGACATTTTTATTGGTTTAAAAAATTACCTTGGTATGTTTCTTGTTTTGTTGCTCGAGTTTTAGAAAGGTAGAGACATTTGTAGTTGTCCAATCTGGGAAAAATAATTTAAAAAAACATTGTTTAAAAAATGTAAATGACATTTAATTCTATTTATCAACCTGTTTTTAATTTACAATATCATTGATTTTGTGGTTTTTCATGTTTACCTTTTTAATTATTTTCTGATGGTCTTCAGTTGCTTCTTTTCTTAGAAAATCTATGTTTTTTTAGGCTGTTTATTGTTGCTGTTGTTATCTGTTAACATAAAAAATGTAAACTAAATAATTACATATTTATTAAAAATGTTTTAAACAATAAACACCATCCAGCACTTTCCCTGAGGCAAGCACATGTTGGAGTAGGAATAGTAATTTGGCCACCACCACCATCCGGCTCTTTCCCTGAGGCAAGCATATGTCGGAGTAGGAATAGTAATTTGGCCCCCACCACCATCCAACACTTTCCCTGAGCCAAGCACCTGTCAGAGTAGGAATAGTAATTTGGCCCCCACCACCATCCAGCACCTTCCCTGAGGAAAGCACCTGTCAGAGTAGGAATAGTAATTTGGCCCCCACCACCATACAGCACTTTCTCCGAGGTAAGCACATGTCGGAGTAGGAATAGTAATTTGGCCCCCACCACCATACAGCACTTTACCTGAGGCAACCACATGTCGGAGTAGGAATAGTAATTTGGCCCCCACCACCATACAGCACTTTCCCTGATTCAAGCACATGTCGGAGTAGGAATAATATTTTGGCCCCCACCACCATACAGCACTTTCCCTGAGGCGAGCACATGTCGGAGTAGGATTAGTAATTTGGCCCCCACCACCATACAGCACTTTTCCTGAGGCAAGCATATGTCGGAGTAGGAATAGTAATTTGGCCCCCACCACCATTCAGCACTTTCCCTGAGGCAAGCACCTGTCGGAGTAGGAATAGTAATTTGGCCCCCACCACCATACATCACTTTCCCTAAGGCAAGCACCTGTCGGAGTAGGAATAGTAATTTTGCCCCCACCACCATCCAGCAGTTTCCCTGAGGCAAGCACCTGTCGGAGTAGGATTAGTAACTTTTGCCCCCACCACCATCCAGCACTTTTCCTGAGGTAAGCACATGTCAGAGTAGGAATAGTAAATTTGCCCCCACCACTATCCAGTACTTTCCCTGAGGCAAGCACATGTTGGAGTAGAAATAGTAAATTTGCCCCCACCACAATCCAACATTTTCCCTGAAGCAAGCGCCTCTCAGACTAGAATAGTAATTTTGCACCCACCACCATCCAGCACTTTCCCTGAGGCAAGCACCTGTAGGAGTAGGAATAGTAAATTTGCCCCCACCACTATCCTGCACTTTCCCTGAGGTAAGCAGATGTCGGATTTGTAAATGGGCACCCACTATCATTTAGCTTTTTGCCTTTGGCAAGTACAGTAAGGAGTAGACTGTTGTGAGTTGTTTTTAAATAATAAATTTGGAGTATGGCTTTTAAATTTGTACAGTCTTTTAAAAATGTACATTTTGACGGTTTATTTTTAATTTGTAAAAAATAACAAAGTTGGTTTTACTTACATTGTTCATCTATTGAATGACTGTGTCGTGTAGTGTGTTTTTATCACTTTTTTTAAAATTTCCCAAAATGCTGTAAAATAATTAAATGCTATATGATAATTAATTTTAGTATATGTTTTAGCTTTTTACTTGACATATATTTTTTATGCGATACCAAAGGGGATGATGGACGGAGCGTTAGAGCAAATCAAACACTCACCCCCAGTCAACTGATCTGGGTTTAATCCATCATCATTCTTTAGCTCACTCCACCACCCCAGTTCAGACATGGCCATATGCAAATCAGTCTGACCCTGTGCCTCATGGGAACAGTCCAGCCCGAACTGCCAAGCCATGTCTTCCCTGGACCGGAAACAAGCATCCTGGGACCGGTTTCGGGTTCAAAACCCTCATCAGCCAGGCTATCTTGAATCCAGTGGTAAAGTGAGCAAGGGACCCACGTCTGGGCATACCCTGCCAACTTAGGGCAAACAAAGCGATACCAAAGGGGATGATGGACGGAGCGTTAGAGCAAATCAAACACTCACCCCCAGTCAACTGATCTGGGTTTAATCCATCATCATTCTTTAGCTCACTCCACCACCCCAGTTCAGACATGGCCATATGCAAATCAGTCTGACCCTGTGCCTCATGGGAACAGTCCAGCCCGAACTGCCAAGCCATGTCTTCCCTGGACTGGAAACAAGCATCCTGGGACCGGTTTCGGGTTCAAAACCCTCATCAGCCAGGCTATCTTGAATCCAGTGGCAAAGTGAGCTAGGGACCCACGTCTGGGCATACCCTGCCAACTTAGGGCGAACAAAGCGATACCAATGGGGATGATGGACGGAGCGTTAGAGCAAATCAAACACTCACCCCCAGTCAACTGATCTGGGTTTAATCCATCATCATTCTTTAGCTCACTCCACCACCCCAGTTCAGACATGGCCATATGCAAATCAGTCTGACCCTGTGCCTCAAGGGAACAGTCCAGCCCGAACTGCCAAGCCATGTCTTCCCTGGACCGGAAACAAGCATCCTGGGACCAGTTTCGGGTTCAAAACCCTCATCAGCCAGGCTATCATGAATCCAGTGGCAAAGTGAGCAAGGGACCCACGTCTGGGCATACCCTGCCAACTTAGGGCGAACAAAGCGATACCAAAGGGGATGATGGACGGAGCATTAGAGCAAATCAAACACTCACCCCCAGTCAACTGATCTGGGTTTAATCCATCATCATTCTTTAGCTCACTCCACCACCCCAGTTCAGACATGGCCATGTGCAAATCAGTCTGACCCTGTGCCTCATGGGAACAGTCCAGCCCGAACTGCCAAGCCATGTCTTCCCTGGACCGGAAACAAGCATCCTGGGACCGGTTTCGGGTTCAAAACCCTCATCAGCCAGGCTATCTTGAATCCAGTGGCAAAGTGAGCAAGGGACCCACGTCTGGGCATACCCTGCCAACTTAGGGCGAACAAAGCGATACCAAAGGGGATGATGGACGGAGCGTTAGAGCAAATCAAACACTCACCCCCAGTCAACTGATCTGGGTTTAATCCATCATCATTCTTTAGCTCACTCCACCACCCCAGTTCAGACATGGCCATATGCAAATCAGTCTGACCCTGTGCCTCATGGGAACAGTCCAGCCCGAACTGCCAAGCCATGTCTTCCCTGGACTGGAAACAAGCATCCTGGGACCGGTTTCGGGTCCAAAACCCTCATCAGCCAGGCTATCTTGAATCCAGTGGCAAAGTGAGCAAGGGACCCACGTCTGGGCATACCCTGCCAACTTAGGGCGAACAAAGCGATACCAAAGGGGATGGTGGACGGAGCGTTAGAGCAAATCAAACACTCACCCCCAGTCAACTGATCTGGGTTTAATCCATCATCATTCTTTAGCTCACTCCACCACCCCAGTTCAGACATGGCCATATGCAAATCAGTCTGACCCTGTGCCTCATGGGAACAGTCCAGCCCGAACTGCCAACCCATGTCTTCCCTGGACTGGAAACAAGCATCCTGGGACCGGTTTCAGGTTCAAAACCCTCATCAGCCAGGCTATCTTGAATCCAGTGGCAAAGTGAGCAAGGGACCCACGTCTGGGCATACCCTGCCAACTTAGGGCGAACAAAGCGATACCAAAGGGGATGATGGATGGAGCGTTAGAGCAAATCAAACACTCACACCCAGTCAACTGATCTGGGTTTAATCCATCATCATTCTTTAGCTCACTTCCACCACCCCAGTTCAGACATGGCCATATGCAAATCAGTCTGACCCTGTGCCTCATGGGAACAGTCCAGCCCGAACTGCCAAGCCATGTCTTCCCTGGACCGGAAACAAGCATCCTGGGACCGGTTTCGGGTTCAAAACCCTCATCAGCCAGGCTATCTTGAATCCAGTGGTAAAGTGAGCAAGGGACCCACGTCTGGGCATACCCTGCCAACTTAGGGCAAACAAAGCGATACCAAAGGGGATGATGGACGGAGCGTTAGAGCAAATCAAACACTCACCCCCAGTCAACTGATCTGGGTTTAATCCATCATCATTCTTTAGCTCACTCCACCACCCCAGTTCAGACATGGCCATATGCAAATCAGTCTGACCCTGTGCCTCATGGGAACAGTCCAGCCCGAACTGCCAAGCCATGTCTTCCCTGGACTGGAAACAAGCATCCTGGGACCGGTTTCGGGTTCAAAACCCTCATCAGCCAGGCTATCTTGAATCCAGTGGCAAAGTGAGCTAGGGACCCACGTCTGGGCATACCCTGCCAACTTAGGGCGAACAAAGCAATACCAATGGGGATGATGGACGGAGCGTTAGAGCAAATCAAACACTCACCCCCAGTCAACTGATCTGGGTTTAATCCATCATCATTCTTTAGCTCACTCCACCACCCCAGTTCAGACATGGCCATATGCAAATCAGTCTGACCCTGTGCCTCAAGGGAACAGTCCAGCCCGAACTGCCAAGCCATGTCTTCCCTGGACCGGAAACAAGCATCCTGGGACCAGTTTCGGGTTCAAAACCCTCATCAGCCAGGCTATCTTGAATCCAGTAGCAAAGTGAGCAAGGGACCCACGTCTGGGCATACCCTGCCAACTTAGGGCGAACAAAGCGATACCAAAGGGATGATGGACGGAGCGTTAGAGCAAATCAAACACTCACCCCCAGTCAACTGATCTGGGTTTAATCCATCATCATTCTTTAGCTCACTCCACCACCCCAGTTCAGACATGGCCATATGCAAATCAGTCTGACCCTGTGCCTCATGGGAACAGTCCAGCCCGAACTGCCAAGCCATGTCTTCCCTGGACCGGAAACAAGCATCCTGGGACAGGTTTCGGGTTCAAAACCCTCATAAGCCAGGCTATCTTGAATCCAGTGGCAAAGTGAGCAAGGGACCCACGTCTGGGCATACCCTGCCAACTTATGGCGAACAAAGCGATACCAAAGGGGATGATGGACGGAGCGTTAGAGCAAATCAAACACTCACCCCCAGTCAACTGATCTGGGTTTAATCCATCATCATTCTTTAGCTCACTCCACCACCCCAGTTCAGACATGGCCATATGCAAATCAGTCTGACCCTGTGCCTCATGGGAACAGTCCAGCCCGAACTGCCAAGCCATGTCTTCCCTGGACCAGAAACAAGCATCCTGGGACCGGTTTCGGGTTCAAAACCCTCATCAGCCAGGCTATCTTGCATCCAGTGGCAAAGTGAGCAAGGGACCCACGTCTGGGCATACCCTGCCAACTTAGGGCGAACAAAGCGATACCAAAGGGGATGATGGACGGAGCATTAGAGCAAATCAAACACTCACCCCCAGTCAACTGATCTGGGTTTAATCCATCATCATTCTTTAGCTCACTCCACCACCCCAGTTCAGACATGGCCATGTGCAAATCAGTCTGACCCTGTGCCTCATGGGAACAGTCCAACCCGAACTGCCAAGCCATGTCTTCCCTGGACCGGAAACAAGCATCCTGGGACCGGTTTCGGGTTCAAAACCCTCATCAGCCAGGCTATCTTGAATCCAGTGGCAAAGTGAGCAAGGGACCCACGTCTGGGCATACCCTGCCAACTTAGGGCGTAACAAAGCGATACCAAAGGGGATGATGGACGGAGCGTTAGAGCAAATCAAACACTCACCCCCAGTCAACTGATCTGGGTTTAATCCATCATCATTCTTTAGCTCACTCCACCACCCCAGTTCAGACATGGCCATATGCAAATCAGTCTGACCCTGTGCCTCATGGGAACAGTCCAGCCCGAACTGCCAAGCCATGTCTTCCCTGGACCAGAAACAAGCATCCTGGGACCGGTTTCGGGTTCAAAACCCTCATCAGCCAGGCTATCTTGAATCCAGTGGCAAAGTGAGCAAGGGACCCACGTCTGGGCATACCCTGCCAACTTAGGGCGAACAAAGCGATACCAAAGGGATGGTGGACGGAGCGTTAGAGCAAATCAAACACTCACCCCCAGTCAACTGATCTGGGTTTAATCCATCATCATTCTTTAGCTCACTCCACCACCCCAGTTCAGACATGGCCATATGCAAATCAGTCTGACCCTGTGCCTCATGGGAACAGTCCAGCCCGAACTGCCAACCCATGTCTTCCCTGGACTGGAAACAAGCATCCTGGGACCGGTTTCAGGTTCAAAACCCTCATCAGCCAGGCTATCTTGAATCCAGTGGCAAAGTGAGCAAGGGACCCACGTCTGGGCATACCCTGCCAACTTAGGGCGAACAAAGCGATACCAAAGGGGATGATGGATGGAGCGTTAGAGCAAATCAAACACTCACCCCCAGTCAACTGATCTGGGTTTAATCCATCATCATTCTTTAGCTCACTCCACCACCCCAGTTCAGACATGGCCATATGCAAATCAGTCTGACCCTGTGCCTCATGGGAACAGTCCAACCCGAACTGCCAAGCCATGTCTTCCCTGGACCGGAAACAAGCATCCTGGGACCGGTTTCGGGTTCAAAACCCTCATCAGCCAGGCTATCTTGAATCCAGTGGCAAAGTGGCAAGGGACCCACGTCTGGGCATACCCTGCCAACTTAGGGCGAACAAAGCGATACCAAAGGGGATGATGGACGGAGCGTTAGAGCAAATCAAACACTCACCCCCAGTCAACTGATCTGGGTTTAATCCATCATCATTCTTTAGCTCACTCCACAACCCCAGTTCAGACATGGCCATATGCAAATCAGTCTGACCCTGTGCCTCATGGGAACAGTCCAGCCCAAACTGCCAAGCCATGTCTTCCCTGGACCGGAAACAAGCATCCTGGGACCGGTTTCAGGTTCAAAACCCTCATCAGCCAGGCTATCTTGAATCCAGTGGCAAAGTGAGCAAGGGACCCACGTCTGGGCATACCCTGCCAACTTAGGGCGAACAAAGCGATACCAAAGGGGATGATGGACGGAGCGTTAGAGCAAATCAAACACTCACCCCCAGTCAACTGATCTGGGTTAATCCATCATCATTCTTTAGCTCACTCCACCACCTTAGTTCAGACATGGCCATATGCAAATCAGTCTGACCCTGTGCCTCATGGGAACAGTCCAGCCCGAACTACCAAGCCATGTCTTCCCTGGACCGGAAACAAGCATCCTGGGACCGGTTTCGGGTTCAAAACCCTCATCAGCCAGGCTATCTTGAATCCAGTGGCAAAGTGAGCAAGGGACCCACGTCTGGGCATACCCTGCCAACTTAGGGCGAACAAAGCGATACCAAAGGGGATTGGGGTGAGTGTTTGATTTGCTCTAACGCTCCGTCCATCATCCCCTTTGGTATCGCTTTGTTCGCCCTAAGTTGGCAGGGTATGCCCAGACGTGGGTCCCTTGCTCACTTTGCCACTGGATTCAAGATAGCCTGGCTGATGAGGGTTTTTAACCCGAAACCGGTCCCAGGATGCTTGTTTCCGGTCCAGGGAAGACATGGCTTGGCATTCGGGCTGGACTGTTCCCATGAGGCACAGGGTCAGACTGATTGCATATGGCCATGTCTGAACTGGGGTGGTGGAGTGAGCTAAAGAATGATGATGGATTAAACCCAGATCAGTTGACTGGGGGTGAGTGTTTGATTTGCTCTAACGCTCCGTCCATCATCCCCTTTGGTATCGCTTTGTTCGCCCTAAGTTGGCAGGGTAAGCCCAGACGTGGGTCCCTGCTCACTTTGCCACTGGATTCAAGATAGCCTGGCTGATGAGGGTTTTAACCCGAAACCGGTCCCAGGATGCTTGTTTCCGGTCCAGGAAGACATGGCTTGGCAGTTCCGGCTGGACTGTTCCCATGAGGCACAGGGTCAGACTGATTTGCATATGGCCATGTCTGAACTGGGGTGGTGAAGTGAGCTAAAGAATGATGATGGATTAAACCCAGATCAGTTGACTGGGGGTGAGTGTTTGATTTGCTCTAACGCTCCGTCCATCATCCCCTTTGGTATCGCTTTGTTCGCCCTAAGTTGGCAGGGTATGCCCAGACGTGGGTCCCTTGCTCACTTTGCCACTGGATTCAAGATAGCCTGGCTGATGAGGGTTTTAACCCGAAACCGGTCCCAGGATGCTTGTTTCCGGTCCAGGGAAGACATGGCTTGGCAGTTCGGGCTGGACTGTTCCCATGAGGCACAGGGTCAGACTGATTTGCATATGGCCATGTCTGAACTGGGGTGGTGGAGTGAGCTAAAGAATGATGATGGATTAAACCCAGATCAGTTGACTGGGGGTGAGTGTTTGATTTGCTCTAACGCTCCGTCCATCATCCCCTTTGGTATCGCTTTGTTCGCCCTAAGTTGGCAGGGTATGCCCAGACGTGGGTCCCTTGCTCACTTTGCCACTGGATTCAAGATAGCCTGGCTGATGAGGGTTTTTAACCCGAAACCGGTCCCAGGATGCTTGTTTCCAGTCCAGGGAAGACATGGCTTGGCAGTTCGGGCTGGACTGTTCCCATGAGGCACAGGGTCAGACTGATTTGCATATGGCCATGTCTGAACTGGGGTGGTGGAGTGAGCTAAAGAATGATGATGGATTAAACCCAGATCAGTTGACTGGGGGTGAGTGTTTGATTTGCTCTAACGCTCCGTCCATCATCCCCTTTGGTATCAATATATTTTTTATGGGCACACTTACTTGGAACTGTAGATGGCACTGTTTGAGTTGGAAACTTTCTTGGCAGGCAAAACGCGTTTGGTCTCTGTGGAAGTCAGTTTACCACTGTTATCAAAATGGTGGTCGGCTGCTTTTATATGTTTTTTTATGTTCAACGATAATTTATTTGAAAATATGTTTTGTGCATATTTTTTTGATATGTTTTTAATGCTGACAAAATGTGTAATTATTTTTAGCATTTTATAAATGTTCTTTATTTGTTTGAAAGATTTATTGTCCGCCATTTTGGTGACCTGCGGGTCAAGGTGCATTCATAGAAAGCGTTGTAGGACTTTCATTTAGGTGCAGAGTAAAATGTTGGTTTATTTGTTCTTCTGCAGTTCATTGTTGTTTTATTTTGTTTAATAATATCGTTTTTGCATTGGTTTTTTGGTTACTTTTAATTGTGTTAAAGCTTTTTTTTAAGCTTGAATATTTATATTAATACTCGGGTATTAATTTTAATAAGGTGGTATTATTTACAAATGCCCGTGTATTAATACACTTCCCCTCCCAAAACACCTATTTTTCCTGCATCGCATTCCAGAGGTAAGTAAAGCTTTTTCTAAAAAAAAAAAAAAGCCAAAGTATACGAATATTTATTTTAATACTCGAGTATTAATTTTAATACTCCCATATTAATTTAAAATGCCCGGTATTAATACACTACCCCACCCAACACCCCTATTTTCCCTGCATCCCGTCCCAGCGGTTTATTATACTTTTTATAAAAATATGCATTGTAGTGGTATGCGTTGTACAAGTATGCATTGTAAATGTTTGCGTTGTAATGGAAGTTTTAGTGCATTAGCATTATTTTGCGTTGTAATGGCATGCGTTGTAAAAACATGTGAAGTAATGGTAGCTGCGTTGTAAAATCTGCGTTGTAAAAACATGTGTTGTAATGGCTTGCGTTGTAATGTCATATATTCGATGTAAAGTGCTCTGACACCCTACACTGGTATGAGTGGCGCTGCTAATCAAATTAAATGCATCTGAGAGAGAGTGTGGTTATGGAGACTTGAGGGGCACTGTTAAAGGGTGGTAGTGAGGAAATCCAATGGCGGACGTGATCATTGGGGAGCACTAACAAACATTGTTGCACAGGGTGCCACCAGCGCTAAAGCCGGCCCTGCCCTTGAGGCCAGTCCGCCTCACCCATTGGTACCTCCATTGGCTTTGTTTCAGCAGTAGTAGCTGCAACTCACCAGGGGTCGGCAATGCAGGATTTGCACGGACACCAAACTAAGGGGCCGATTACGATGGCGGACGGAAACGCACTCCGACCGCCGTGGTTGCGGAAAAAAAACATCTGCATGTACCACGGCAAAACCACCGGTCACATTACGATGCAATGATTGGAAAATCCTACAGGGGCGGTCGGATTCGACAAAACTTCGCAGGCTACGTCCGGAAAACCAGAAAATTCGACCGCGGTGGACGGTAATGCTGCGGAAAGAAACAAAACGCTGATCCACCAGCGGAATGACCGCAAGTGAAATTACGATAAAATGGCGGAGCAAGCAGAACGATCAGTTGTTTCCGACCGCAGCGGTCGCGCGAAAAGATGAATGGCAGAGCTGGCGGAACGATCATTGCGTTCATACAGCTGGGGTCGCGCGGAAAGAGGAATGGCGGTCGAATGCAACCACACAACCAGGCTACCAAGTGTGGCTGATTATTTTCCGCTGCTTTAAAAAATATGTGACACACCCCAATGACACATCCCCATGGCAAAAAAAATACAAATCCCAGGTCAACCCAGAAAACACACCTGACATGAATACTCCATTTGGACCTACCCACATAGCTGAGTATAAAACCAACCCCTTCCCTGGCCAGCATCCTTTGCACAACTCCAGAAGTGAAGGGCCAAACACCACAGCAGAAAGGAGAGGCAAATCATCACACATCACACCATCACAACCACCCACACCAACAACACCAATACACACCTCACACATCTCCACCACCACCTTCCCACCTGCACTTGTCACCCATTTGCACATCACACACCATGGCACAGAAAAAAATGCCAAAATTCACAGACAATGAGTTGTCAGTCATGGTAGATGAGAACCACATTTGTTTGGAAGCATGGTCCAACAGACATCACTAGTCAGAAAAAATCAAATGTGGGAAAGGATAGTCAACAAAGTCAATTCAGTAGGGACCACCCTGTGCACACTGCATGACATCAAGAGGAGGTGGCATGACCTCAAGACCAGGGTGAAAGAGCGTGCCAACAAGAACCATGAGCTGGCTCAGAGGACTGGCGGTGGCCCTCCCATTCCACCACTAACATTCACCGAATGGGAGGAGAAGGTGCTTGCCATACTGCATCCAGAGAGTCTCACAGGAATACCCGGGGGAGTGGAGGCTGGTAAGTACCAACAAATGTATCCCATTACACTGCCATGTACTGTCTTGCACAACTAGAAAGCTACACTTCCCAGACCAAAATGCACTTACGTACAACACACTCTTCCCAACACATTTCTCACATATCTACCATTTCCGTCCTGTGAATCACCTCAAAGGTAGCTAGCAATATTTCCATGGGTGTATGTGTACAGGTAGCCAGCACTACAACTCCCACAAGGCACCCTTGTCCCACAGCTGAGCAAGATGGAGCACTCCCCCCACCCAGAACCGTGTGGCAGCCATTATATTGCTCTCCTCAACCTTACAGGCAGGTAGCCTTCTCATGCTCTCTTGTCTCACCCCTGAGCAGGATGGAACACTGCCCCCACCCAGAACCATGTGGCAGCCATTTCATTGCTCTCCTCAAACTTACAGGTAGGTTGCCTTCTCATGCTCTCTTGTCTCACCCCTGAGCAGGATGGAACACTCCCCCCACCCAGAACCATGTGGCAGCCATTTCATTGCTCTCCTCAAACTTACAGGTAGGTAGCCATCTTAACAGGGAGGGGGGGGGGTCCAGGCAGCCAGCAATACAATTCCCACAAGGCACCCTTGTCCCACAACTGAGCAAGATGGAGCACTCCCCCTACCCAGAACCGTGTGGCAGCCATTTCATTGCTCTCCTCAACCTTACAGGCAAGTAGCCTTCTCATGCTCTCTTGTCTCACCCCTAAGCAGGATGGAACTCTCCCCCCACCCAGAACCATGTGGCAGCCATTTCATTGCTCTCCTCAAACTTACAGGTAGGTAGCCATCTTAACAGGGAGGGGTGTGTATGTCCAGGCAGCCAGCACTACAACTCCCACAAGGCACCCTTGTCCCACAGCTGAGCAAGATGGAACACTCCCCCCACCCAGAACCATGTGACAGCCATTTCATTGCTCTCCTCAAACTTACAGGTAGGTAGCCATCTTAACAGGGAGGGGTGTGTGTGTCCAGGCAGCCAGCACTACAACTCCCACAAGGCACCCTTGTCCCACAGCTGAGCAAGATGGAACACTCCCCCCACCCAGAACCATGTGACAGCCATTTCATTGCTCTCCTCAAACTTACAGGTAGGTAGCCATCTTAACAGGGAGGGGGGGTGTCCAGGCAGCCAGCACTACAACTCCCACAAGGCACCCTTGTCCCACAGCTGAGCAAGATGGAGCACTCCCCCCACCCAGAACCGTGTGGCAGCCATTTCATTGCTCTCCTCAACCTTACATGCAGGTAGCCTTCTCATGCTCTCTTGTCTCACCCCTGAGCAGGATGGAACACTCCCCCCACCCAGAACCATGTGGCAGCCATTTCATTGCTCTCCTCAAACTTACAGGTAGGTAACCTTCTCATGCTCTCTTGTCACACCCCTGAGCAGGATGGAGCACTCCCCCCACCCAGAACCATGTGGCAGCCATTTCCCTCCACTGTGTTACCTAACAGGTAGGTAGTCAGTGCATGCACCCTGTCATCCTTCTCAAAATGCATGGAGCCATATGACCACAACATCCCTCACGTCAGCCAACTCTGTATAGATCCAAATGTCATATCCAGTGTGCAGACAGCTAAGCGCATGTAACTGTCACAGAAATTACACTTTGACTCACTAAGTCAGATGTGAAGCAAATGCAGGGCCCAATCATGCACAGCACAGAATGCAATGTGTAAGTGCCATGGTGTCAGAGCATGAAGGCCCATATAAACACGAAACATGCACGGTCAATCTGTCAAAAAAATAACAGTACATGATATGAAAGAAAATTTAAAATAATCAAATGTCTAGTTTTTGCATAGCTGAAACAGATTCTACGAAGAGTAAACAAAAACCACGCATTAACAAAAGTTGATGTGCACCAAGTCGGTAGATGATGACGTCCTTGTAAACACACTATCTGTGCGTGTCCCATGGTTGCAATTTACATGTCTCACTAATGACAAGTAATGTATGTACTGCATCATTATGTCATGATGCTTATAATATTTTACCAATAACAAGTGATTGCAATGTAAACTGGGCATATCAAATGTAACATCCAAAGGTCTGACACCAAGCCTGTCGAGTGCACTTAACTGACAATATAACCTATGTTCAACAGGAGATCCACAAACAACTGCTGCTGAAAACACCAACAACCAGCAGAGCCAGTCCCCCCCCCCGGAACGTGAACTCTCTGATGCTGATTCTCTACGTTTCTTGGATGAGGAGCAACAACCTGGCCCCTCAGGACTGCCAGGGCGCACTCAGTCTCAGGGCCTCATTGTCCCCACCACCACCACCACAGCGACAACCACAGCGCTGACCCCTGCTACAACGACCTGTGCAGTAGCCACCTCCACCATCACCACTGCTGCCTGCAACACTGTCCCTGTCTCAGTGGTTAGCAACACCACCACACAATCCGAGGATGCCAGAGAGAGTGTGTGGGTGCATCGACTCCCAACGCCACAGGTCCGTGTCAGCAGGGCTGGTGGGAGGGCAACTGAGGGACAATCACAGGAGGACTCTGAGACAGAAGCCCTGGCCACTGTTGCAAGAGTCCTTGGTGCAAACCAACAGAACCAGGGCCAGGTTGTTGAAGAAGTGCGTAAGCTCCGCCTGCTGCTGAGGTCCATGGACACACGTATGGGCCAACTTGTGGATCTCATGGGCCAGCTTGTGGGTGTTCTGAGGGACAGACATGCTGCTCAAATGACGGCTCAACCCCCCTCCAGTGGCCAGCCTGCTGATACTCCCACCACCTCAGCTGCGGCCACAGAGAGGGGTGAGCTGCAAGACAATGACTCCTCAGACACCGCTAAGCCTGCAGCAGAGGCCCCCCCTGTCAAACGCAAGAGGGGAAGTCCGAGAAACACCACGGGAGGATCACGTGGCAAAGCACCAACCAAAGCCAAGTCGCTGAGCCAGCCATGATGGCACTTGTGTTGCCCTGGACATTGACTTTGTTGATTATCCTATCCCACATTGCCATGTTGATGGCAGGAGTTTGTTGGACTGTGTGATTACATCAATGTGGTGACTACACTATTTGTTTCATTTACCATCACTGACAACTCATACACTCAGTTTGCACAAATCTCATAACAACCACTTTAAATTTTAACAAAACCGATTTGAAAATAAACACTCTCTACACACCTATGCCTTTGTGTCGGTTCCATGTTTATCACAGTATGTACAATGACAACTCAGATACCAAAGTACCACACGCTCTGATTGTGACGAGGCATTGATGGGGTGAAGGAACCTAGAAAGACACAAGAGTATGACATTTAGTTGTCAGGTGATGCCATTACAGCAACAACACACCACTAGTCAACACTGTACAAAAGCCATCACACATAACAATGACCAACACCATCAACATAGACATGAGGTATGTGGAAAACAATACACTGTGCCACACACATCAGCCATTAGCAGTGAGCCAACAACAGCCAGCAGCCAAAAACCTCATCTATGCCTTGCCACTACCATCACAGCCAACAGACAATGTCACTGTTGTACAATGTTACTTACACTCAATGGAAGTAGTTGTCGATGAGCTGTTGACGCAGGTCAACACCTTCCTCCTCTCCACTATCATCGTCACTGGGCATGTGTGGATTTGCAGCGGGGGGCATCTGCTGCTCATCATCGTCCAGGAGCAGGGGGATCTCTTTGCGCAATGCCAGGTTGTGGAGCATGCAGCATGCAAATATGATCTGACACACTTTTTGGGGAGAGTAGAGTAGTGCACCACCGCTCTTGTCCAGACACCGAAATCTAGACTTCAGAAGCCCAAAAGCATGCTCCACTACACGACGTGTCCTCCCATGTGCATCATTGTAGCGGACTTCCCCCGGGGTCCTTGGATTCCTCAGTGGGCTCAGCAACCAAGGCCGGTTGGGATACGCAGAGTCACCTAGGTGTGAGATACACAGACCAATTTAGTAATATAAACAGTTGACCAGAACAGCATGTCACACATACAGCACACTACTTGACTCAGCAAACTCACCGACAAGCCACGCACGCTCCGGATGCAGATTTTCCATCAATTGTGGGATGATGCTGTTACGCAGTATGTAGGAGTCATGTGCAGATCCTGGATATTTGGCACATACATGGGAGATAATCATATCCGCTTGGCATACCACTTGCCCATTAATGGAATGGAAATGCTTCCTGTTACGGTATATGTGCTCACGTGCCTGTGGTGGAACTAGGCCAACGTGTGTGCAGTCAATGGCTCCAACAACATTAGGTATGTGTCCAAGGTCATAAAAATCACCCTTCACATCTGCCAATTCATGTCTCCTTGGAAAGTGGATGTAGCGGTCCTTGTAGGTCAACATTGCGGACAGGACATCACGCAGCACCATGCTGAACATAGCTTGAGACATTCCACCGGTGATGGCCACTGTGTACTGAAACGAACCATTGGCAAAAAAATGCAGGGCAGCCATCACCTTAACTGTTGGCGTCAAAGCTGTCGGATAGGTTCTATGAGGCCTCAGATGGGGCTCCAACTGAGCACATAGCTCTTGAAGGGTAAGGCGATTCAGACGGAATTTCCTTATGATGTCCTCATCCTCCATGTTCGCCAGCACTGGGAAAGGCCGATGCACATTTGGTCATCTCCTACATATAATGAAAGAGGACACATGTAAATTCTATTCACAGATGAGATGTGGCAAACATCTTACATAATGACTAACACAGCACCAACATTGACAGGACTGTAACAACAGCTTAATGCACAAGTCACATGCACAGACACCTTGATCTCATGCAGTCATTCATGTGGTCAGGATGTACATACTAACTACTTCCAAATCAGAATCTGACTATGTGAATGGTAAATGGTGCACTCCTACATCTTGTGTCACCAGCCCTGGGTGTACCTGACACAGCACATGTGGCAGACAGCAACACTACTGACTTCTACGTAGCTGCTGTACCTGCAACACCTTCTTGCTTTAGTCTCACTAAGCACAACATTTTTACACAATGAGCACAGTGTGTGTAAGCTGGTCAACTATCAAGATAAATACACCTCTGTACACAGTGATATAGGTACATTATGTGGTCAGTCCATCATTACTGTGGTTTGAGTAGCCATTCAAAACATTGACATGTTCACAAGTATGAGACTCCATTGCACATCAAATCTGTGTACATGCACACAAATATCATATTTGACATGTGAGGAAGTACATGCCAATGCATGTACTCATGTGTACTGACATGACATGGGTGGGCATCATTGAATTAAATGTCACACTCTCCTTTCACTTTCCAACCAGGTGCAACAATATAGTGTGAATGTATAGTGATCAGTGATGAAAATTGCCAAGTGGCAATTCAATAGCACAATGTGTCCATAGGTGCGGTAGGCGTGCTCCGGCACTGTGGTCATGGCCATTGGACACAATTGAAAGATGCAGGATTGCGGTAGAGACCACCTGGCCCCCGCGGTGTGACACCGCCAATGACAATGCCATGGCAGCCAATGGGAACCGCCATCGCGGTAGCGCAATACAGTTTTGAAACTCGCGGTAGGCGTGCTCCGCCACTGCGGTCACGGCCATTGGACACAATTGAAAGATGCAGGATTGCGGTAGAGACCACCTGGCCCCCGCGGTGTGACACCGCCAATGACAATGCCATGGCAGCCAATGGGAACCGCCATCCCGGTAGCGCAATACAGTTTTGAAACTCACGGTAGGCGTGCTTCGCCACTGCGGTCACGCCATTGGACACAATTGAAAGATGCAGGATTGTGGTAGAGACCACCTGGCCACCGCGGTGTGACACCGCCAATGACAATGCCATGGCAGCCAATGGGAACCACCATCGCGGTAGCGCAATAGAGTTTTGAAACTCGCGGTAGGCGTGCACCGCCACTGCGGTCACAACCATTGGACACAATTGAAAGATGCAGGATTGCGGTAGAGACCACCTGGCCCCCGCGGTGTGACACCGCCAATGACAATGCCATGGCAGCCAATGGGAACCGCCATTGCGGTAGCGCAATACAGTTTTGAAACTCGTGGTAGGTGTGCACCGCCACTGCGGTCCCGCTCATTGGATACAATTGAAAGATGCAGGTTTGCGGTAGAGACCACCTGGCCCCCGCGGTGTGACACCGCCAATGACAATGCCATGGCAGCCAATGGAAACCGCCATCGCGGTAGCGCAATACAGTTTTGAAACTCGTGGTAGGCGTGCACCGCCACTGCGGTCACGGTCATTGGATACAATTGTAAGATGCAAACCAGGCAGACCAATTGCATCAGCAGAGTACCACTGACACAACCCTAGGGGCCTATAAATGTCTGTGAGAGAGCCACACACGTCACTTGCATTCAGACACTGCTGCCTGCCATTCATCACCACCAACTACTGCTGTACCTGTGCTCTGGACCTAGTGATGGCTCGAACAGAGAACATCAGGGCCCGTCCCTTCACCACAGAGGAGCTGGAGGTCCTGGTGGACGAGGTCCTTGCCCAGTATGGGAAGCTATATGGTGCTCCAGAGGTACTGGTAAGTGTCTGAGTAAAAGTTTGAGAGTGCTCAGAATGCTCACATGATGTTACTGTACAGTAGTATGTGCCTGTGAGTGCAAGCCAATGTTCAGGCATCAATATCTTGCCAACAGCATGGTCCATACATGACCTAGTACTTAATGCACTTGAGTATGTGGGGAGGATGGCAACATAGACACATGTGCAGCTCTTTTTAAGCCCCATAAAAACCACATGTTGTTCTGAGACTGGGTAATGTAAATGTGTGAGACACTGCCTAGCATGCTCACTTCATGTCAATGGGGTGTGTAGCCTTATTTCCACAGATCCCCGACTGCATTCAAGGATGGGAATGACAAACTGTGTTTTAGCAGTTATACAGTTACACTGCTGGTTTGAGACACTCGAACTCTGAACACACATTCCCTGTGCTATGTGAAGTCATAGTCCATTAAGTGTTCATATGCTCATTTGTGACATTTCAAATATAGATTGGCCCGAGGGTACTGGATAATGTGTGTACAGCTTTCAAATTGACACTCTGGAGATGTGTTCATTCTGCACAGGAGTACAATGCCTGAGTCTATCACTCTTGGTGGTAAATCACCTATGACACATCAGCTAAATGTGAAGTTGACATGTCATCCTACTATTGATTCCACGATGTGTTGAGTCTCGCATGTGTATGCACTGTTTCTCCATTCACATTGTACATGCATGTGATTTATGTGATGGACCACGTTTATCCTAAGTGAAAGGTCCTCTGGCCTGCTCAGTAACTGCCCAATGTTACAAGGAACCATCACTAAAATGACTGAGTAAAACATATGTGTTGTCCACCACCCTATTTTTCCATGAGCTATCATAGGCCTGAGGAGTTCACAAGACAGGCCTCCACTTTGTGAGAAGAGTGTGAGAATGTAAGATCAGGGACCTAAATGTGACCACCATGACACATGTAGCTATGCAATGGTCAAGGACATTAAGGGGTGTGGAGTATAGGACACAGTGAGTCTGACCACTACACATAATTTCCAGTGTATTGTATGTCATGCTTACTCACATAGTGCATCACAGCTGAGGCCCATTATTACTTTTGTTTCTGTGCTGGCACTCTGCATGTGTATGAGATGGGCATGTAGTGTGTCCATCATCATAGATGTATACATAGCTATGATATGGGTTGATCCAATTGTACTATGTGACATGCTGTATGGGCTCTGCTCTCCATTGATGTATTAGTGTGCTATGTATTTTCATGCTCCTGTACTGACACACAGTGGTACACAAGACAGTGTCACAGAAACTTCCTCTTCTTGTATCCCATGCCTGTAGCTTAAGGTCCATCAGTGTAAGGCCATATGGAGGGCTATTGCCCGCAAGGTGCGGTCTCTGGGTGTCTCGAACCGATGTCATACACACTGCCACAAGAGGTGGGATGACATCTGCCGCCTGAGCAAAAATGTCGCAAAGATGACGCTGGGGGTGCTCCCTCGAAGTGGCAGGTTGGCGCGCAGGACCATGACACCACTAATGGCCCGCATCTTGGCAGTGACACAGCCAGAGCTGGATGGACGCTTGAGGGCCCATCAGCAGCAAGTTGGGTGAGCGCAAGTGTACACAGGTGCTGATGGTGTAGATGGTGATGATTGCAGTGATGCATTGGCTGATTTGCATTTGCCGTTTGTGCACATGGCAACTTTACTGGGATGGTTAGACTCTGTGATTTAAATGCAATGTAGCTGAAGCTGGCTATTGTGAAATTGTTTTGGCACTATGGCTTAACATGGTTGGATGTGATCTGTGTGTATGGTAATTGTGATGTGACTGAGGTGTTGTACAGTAATTTGTAAAATGATAATGAACAAAGGTTACTCAGAGTGTCAGTCCTCAGTATGTGTGCATTGTGGAGGGGTGTCCATGTGCATCAGTGCATGGTGAAGTTGTGGCTAAAGCTTTTAATCAGTGAGTGACTTTTTGGCACATTGATGTGTCCTCAATGTCATCAGTCAGCACAATGTAGGGATGTCATATGCCAGACTCTAGGTATTCTCACACATTAGCTGTCCTAATGGAGTCCACCAACTTCCTCATCAACAGAAGACACTATCCTGCCTTGGATCTATGAGGGCCTGTCAGGCACTTGTGGAGATGTTGGTCTGTGACATGTCACAACCTATGAAGGCCTTGCATTTTTTGCCCATTCTCATGCTATTGTACATTTTGTTTGTGACTACATTGTTACATGGGGCTCATTATCACTTCATTAACAAAAAAGATGTTGCCTTGTGACATATGCTGCAGTGTGAGTGTCAGAGACATCAACTGGCAGTGCAAAGCAGTGAGCATCATGTTAATGTGCATTTAGAAAAGTGTGCTGTGCACATCAAATGAATTGTAACATCTACACAGCTGACACCAATGGACAACTGTAGTTGTGCTTCAAAGCCCAACATGGTGGATTTCAGGAGGTGATTGCCCTTGCAAAAGGACATATTTGACTTGGTATCTGTGGTGTTCCATGAAATATGCTCCATATGCGACAGAGACAACATGTTTTGAGGTATAGCTATCTTACCTACAGGCACGTAGGTGTGCCTACAGACAATTGTATGTGTGGTTACAGGGAGGCACAGGCTCAGCTATTTGGCTGTGTCTACGCAACATGGAGCATGACTATCAACTATGCATGTTTCCATGCATCAGCTGGTGATTGCATAAATGTGGCATATGCTGAAAGTACATGGAGTAGTTCAACATGGGAGTATCATTTACAGGATTTGAGTTTTGATTGCATATGATGTTTGTGAGTATGGCACTATATTGTTATGATTCCTGTAAAGCGCTCTGATACCCTAACGGGTCAAGTTCGCACTCTATAAAACACAAAATAAATAAAATAAATAAAAATGTCTCTGTCTCTTGCAGCATCTACCGAGGGCAGGGAAGGACGGGGGCCCGACAGCTTTGGGGAAGCTACTGGCACGACTGGGACACAGGAGTTCAGTGACACTGAGGGGACCAGCGCCTCGGAGGGGGACAGGAGTGCCCTGGATGATTCTTGCCCGGAAACATCAACCTCCACATCTTCCCAGTCCAGTGGTGACTCCTCGATGTTGGGGGGCACCGGAAGTTCCAGATCTGCATCTTCTTCTGCCACACCTCATCCAGTGCCCACCCTCCCGGATGCTCCCCCAAGTGCTGTCCGTGCCCGCAGCCCTAAGAAGGGTAGAGTCTCCTTCCCCCCAGGCACCGCTGCCCTTGCCCCTGTCTACCCTGCTGCCCTCAGCGTGGAGGCCGTAGAAATTTTGCGGCAGCTGTGTGTGGGTCAGACTGCTCTCCTGAATGCCTTCCAGGATCATGGCAACAAGTTGTCCCAGGTTGTTGCGTTTATGGAGGGCATTCATTCGGACGTCGGTGGCCTACACCGAACTGTCCAGTCTTTGTCCTCCACAGTGACGGCAGCCATTCAGCAGTCCCAAACTCCCTTTGGCAACCACCCTGCCAGTGGCCCCACCTGACTAGAGTACACACACGCCAGAGCCCTCAGGCACCAAGTCATCCACACGCAGCACACAACCTCAGCACTCTAAGCGTACCAGACACCATACACCATCACCACAACCCAAAATGAGCACACATGACCGCAAGACAAAAAGCCCATCACAGGACACTCAGGGACATATGGCAAAAAAGCATGCATCCACATTAGATTCCTCCAAAACAACACCATCCAAGGACACTCCCATCCCCACACCTGATCCCAAGGACACATAGACACTTGCCCTGTCTGCAGTGAACCTGGTGCCTGCCACGACTAAGCCCAAACACATTCCAAAGGCAGTTTCACCCAAAACGTCGACTCCCACTCCCACCCACACCCCTGTGAAGCATGGACAAGAGAGAAAGGTGGGGAGTGTACATCAACAACAGGGGATGCAGGGCAAAAGGCAAGGCCACCCCCAGCGTACCACCAGGTCAGCAAATCCACACGTGGAGAGCCACCTGCACCTGCTACACCTTTGGGAAAGAGTGAGGCTGTTGTGCCCACCTCACTTCTCACTCCGGCCAAGACACTTGTGGGATATCGGATCCCCAAACAGTTGAGACGCAGCCCTCCACATTCACCCTCAGCCACTGAGCCTCCACACAGCATGTCTCCACCTCCTCGTGCCACCACTCCACCCGGTCCAAGCAGCCCTCAGGATCCCACATCCATGGATCCCTCTACCTCAGCCAGTTCTCTCCCTCCCAGGTCCAGTCCTCCAACTGTCCCCGACAATCAGCCCCCTCCCAGTTCAACTTTAAGCCAAAGTTGAAGCCAAGTCCCCCTCCCCACACCATTTCTCCAACGGCGGTGCCTGGACTGCCCAATCGAAGCACCTGACCTGTGGTGATTCCCATGGCAGTGGACTGTGTTACCTATTTGATGTGCAAGTTTACATGCACACATGTGCAGACTTGAAATTTGGACTGGCCAATGGCCTTGATGTTTTGCACTTTTGATGCCTATGCAGAGTTTATGTAATAAAGACTATTACTCATGTTGTGAGCTTTGTCACTGCCCTTGCTAATGATGCAGTGCTATGTATGTGTATATGTTCATGTGACACATGCTCTGTATGCCACATTCACATTGGCATATACCTGATTTTCTTTTTCAGAGGTTGCCAGAGGTTACAGGCACTTTTGTGCTTCTTGACTCAGAGGCTTGAGGGGGCACTGATGGTTGTCTGTGGTTATCTAATCTTATCCTAATCATTCTATTGTCAGGTCTCCAATTTTGTACACGTCATATTTGGATGCTGTACCACAACAGAAGAGAATTCTATCCACAGGATAACTTGCGTGGTGGACAGGGTCCGTCATATCTGTGGGATCTATCTTGATGTGTGAACAGCAGTGTAGATGTGTAGTCATCTTGTGTAGGCCTGGCTTCATAGTCACATGGGTACATTTGAATGTGTGCAGTTGAGTAGTCATACAGTGTGATTGGCCTATCATTGGCAGAAGTGTTGATGAGTATGTGCCCCTGAACACGACACCTACACACATGTATGATCCAGGTAATGAGTGCCTGTTTGTTTACATTGACAGACACGTGCTTTAGATAGTGGGCACATGTAGAGGTTGTTGGTTGAGCACTGTGCAGTGTGTCGGTATGACCTTGCAGTCCTGGGGTACACCTACTTGTTGTCGCTGTCAGTTGTGAGTATGCAGAGTGGTTCACTGCAATGTCTGTGTTGTGGTTTGTTGATCAGCCATGGCTCTTGCTTACGTTTGTGCTCACTGTGCTGACCTGCTCAGGCAAACTGACATTATAAGTGACGTTTCTCATACATTGGTGTCACTTTACATCATTTGTTGGACAAATATGCGGTATTGAGAGTCAGACCATCCCCAATAGGGGCTTTTGATGGCTACACATTGTGAGTTACTTCTTCTCTGTACACTCCTCACCTGTCCAATACTGATGTACACACCACTTCAGTCTAATGTCTTCCACCCCATGCCTTGCCAGTGTGTGACCCCCACCACCACTTCATAGTGTGACAGTATACTGTGGGAGGATGATCTGTGTCCAGGACCGATGTTCCACTCAGGACTGTTTCACAATTTGTTATGTGCTATTTTCTTCTACTTGATTGCAGTCATGGTTGCTCATGTACAGTGCAGATGTTTGTCCAGCACAGTCCTCTAGTCATGTTCCATGCATCTGTGTTTTCCAGAGTTGTGCAGCAGTGGGTGATAGCTAAAGTGTATGTGTGTTTGCTGAGGTACTGCTACCCATCCTGAGTGTGATGTGATCTGTGCCCTGTGATGATTTGTGGTGTTGAAGTTCATGGTGGAGCACTCAGATATGTGTGATACTGTTTTGTTGGTGTTCACACACTGCTTACTGTACATGCACTGCTGTGAGTGTATGTTGCCTTGTCCTTGCCTGGTGTGAGTCCCCCTGATGTCCAGCTGAGTTTGCTATGTGATGATTTTGTATGTGCATATGTTGTGTACTTGTTGTTGATGGATGCAGTCTTTGGCCTGTGTTGGCTCTTTCCACTGACAGGTCCATGTGTGTGTAATGTTATATTTGCATGACGTGTGTGAGAAGTTTGTGTATTGGAATACATTCAGATGTGTGTAGAATTTGTTGTGTGCATTTCTTGTGTGACTGTCACATGCAGCAATGTGGGGTCTTGTTCATTGGCTTGTTTTGAGTGCACAATTGTGCTATGGCCTCCTATATTTGAGCAGTCACTTGTCAGGAGTGTGCATGTGCATGCTTGTGCTACACATTGACACCATGCTCACTTGGTAACTGGTGGAGTGTATATGTCTGTGTTTGCAGCTTTGTCCTATTGCACACAGTTGGTGTTCATGATTGGCATTTGATCATGTATTTTTTGATTGGGTTGGGTGATGGTGTCTGTGCAGTTGGCCAGAGTAAAAATGTTATCTATTCCTGTGCTGTCTAGGGTCACATTGCCTATCCACTGTTTGCCTACACATGGGTGAGCTTGTTGGACTTCTTTGGATGCTGTTTGTGAGACATGTGTTTGGCAAATGGTTTTTGAACAGCATTGGTTCAGACATCCCTGAGTGGGATTCTGACATTTGTAGATACACACCAGGGTGTGGCATTGGTTCTCAGGAAACGCACAGGACATTATTTGCACCTTTATCTGTGTTTCTCACAGGTGTGGAGTAGTGAAGGTGTGAAATGGGTAGATGAGGGGTATGTGTGAAGGTCATACTTGGGTTTGACAGTCAGGGAGTGTGACAAAGAGCCATGAGTATTGTGCTGGTGGCATGCACATGTCAAGGGAGTTGACACAGATGTGGGGCTGGTTACTGTATGGCTTATGACAGTTCCTATCATTCCTGGGCCAATGCATAGTTTGCATTTCTGTATCACAGGGATATTGCACAGATGTTACTTTAGTTCAATTTCATTCACTGTGCCACCCATGTCTGATTTGATGTCCTAGGTGTAGTGTGATATGTTGCACCTCTTGCATGTCATGTACAAATGCTATCTGAGATATCTCCATGTTTTCCATGCACTGTGCACTCCACTTTAGGCTAGTTTAGTTATTGTCATACATTGCTGCTGACTTATGGTATGTGTATGAGGCTAAGTTTCAGTGTGTGATCTGTCTGAGGGACTTGACATGCAGTGTGAACAGTTCCATGGTTGTTAATCTGCACAGTGACTCTTCATTTCTTAAATTACTCACTTTGATTCACATGAGTGTAAGGCAGGTGTGAGTAGGAGGAGGGTTGTCTTGAGTCTCAGGTCAGAGTTTCCTGCTGTCAAGATGGAGTCTTCCTGACACTTTGGCATTCATTCACTACTTTGTAGTTGGTGCTCCCTTTGTTGAGGTGTAGTGATGGTGTGTAGGTGTTCTGTGAGTTGGCAGTGTAGTCAGTGTTGTTGATGTACTGGACATACTCACATGGTGTCATTTATTGCAGCAGTACACTTGTGAGTCAAATGCACAGTGGTGCTTACTTTGAGTTGCTGTTTGAGTCAGGAATTTCTCACTGTGTTGCATGATATGGGCTGTCATTGTGTGATATGGTCTGCCATTGTATGTGATGGGCCTATCAATGTCTGCTTGGGGGCTGTGGTGATCTGTGATTGTGTGGCAGTGGTGTCTAATATGATGTGTCATCTACCTGGGCTCACTGACTCATTCCAACACCTTGTTGCCCTACTGTGAAATACACATACACACCCTACTTGGTCTGCCCTCCTCTGTTCCACATTGTATGTGGACTGACCCTTATTTGTGTGCAATGATGACTATGGTCATTTTGGAGGGACTCTTGCCTCACCCTACACTCATGTTACTATACATTTGTAGGTGTTCCTAATGAGATGACACTCTAGACAGTGTCCCTGCACATGACTTCTTGCTGCAGATATGTTGTGCTGAGTGGTGCTTCTTTTATGTTACATGTGGTGTGGATGTTGTGATGTTGGTGTTGCTTGTCTGGGACAATGTCCTGGACTCCTAGTACATTGTGGGCAGGTTTTCCCGCGGCTTCAGCGCTGCGGTGACATGACCGGCACGACTGGGCTAGTTGCAGTGATTTCTATGGTGATAGGTGACCCCGATGCAGAGGTGTCAATTTGTGACGTGCAGGACATGGGTTCTTACACTGGGGGATATGTTCCTGTCTCCACCAGGCTGTCTGATGTAGACAGGACACGTACTTTAGCGTGACAGTTGTGTGTTGTGGTTGTATGCGGGGATGTGTTGTTGACTTACCTGCGGTGTTGTCCGCGACGGCATCTTATCTGCTGATAGTGGATGAGGTACAGCAGCGGAAGGGCTTGTAGAGCTGGATCCATGGCGGCCAGGAACGTGTGGAGGTATCTCGGATTCGAGTTTCTATCTCCGCAGTTGTGCTTCCGCTGTCTCCGGGTGGCTGGTTTCTCCGCTGCGTTCGGATGGGCTGTTTGAGGCATTGTGATTAGTCCGGCGGTCGTAACGCCGTTCCGCACGGCAGTCTTTCTCTATTGGCTCCCTCCGCCACCGTTGCGGAACGAAAAATCTGGCGGTTCCGGAAACTCCGCGACGGACGGGAAATGGGCTGTCTTTGCCCATTGTAATATGGTGGACGCGAGGACCGCCGCAGGAGTAAGTAAATGGACGTTTTCCGCCAGCACCGCGGAGGTGCCTACTACCGCCATCGTAATCGGTCCCTAAGTTTGCAAACTTCAGAGTCTCTCTGCTTCATTCACAAGCACTTTTAACATGTACTGCCTGCTTTGGGGGCACTGGAATTGTGCAGCAAAGGAGGACAAAATTATGCCCCAATGTTGACTAAATTATGCAGCAAAAAAAAAAAGGCTGCATCGTAATGCAGTATATTTTCTGATATTTTATTATTTTGACATTTGTACACATTAAGGGTGGGCGTAGTTCGCGAAGTAATGCTTCGCGAAGCTACGCAAAGTGCAGTTCGCGCTACGCAAGCTTCGCGTAGCACTACGCGAACTGCGTAGCGCACTGTTCGCAATGATTGCACAGTGCCGGATGCTTGTCCGCACTGTGCAATCATTGAAAACGGCAACTTGCACAGTGCGAGCTGTCTTTACTGCCGCTCGAGTAGATTTTTACTCGAGCGGCAGCTTTCAACGCGGACTGGTAGTTTCTCATCGCGAGCGGTCGCAAGCATACGCGACCACTCGCAATGAGAAACCTGACCTCCCGCGTTGAGAATCTCGCCGGGAGGTTTATTTTCCACGCTCGCGATCGGCAACTTGATGTTGCTGATCGCGAACGAGGAAAAAGTCTCGCCGGGATGTCATTTTGCTTGCTCGCGGTCGCCAACTTGACGTTGAGGACCGCGAGCAAGCAAAAAATGACCGCGGCACTACGCTACGCTACGCTACGCGTGTTCGCACTGTGCTACGTGCAATTCGCGTTGTGCGAAGTAGCGCAAACTTCGCAAACTACGCGAGCGTAGCGTAGCACTTCGCCCAGGGTTAGTACACATGCTAACAGTCTCTGGAAAGATTTTGCCTTATTAGTGCCAGTGTAACATACAAATGCAGCAGTGAGAAAGGTGATCAGTCAACCTTTGCAAAGGGCCGTCCACTTCACAGCAACACAAGTCACATTTTTCTGTAACTTTTGATCCGTTTGAGCTACAAACAATTTATTAGTTAAAGATTATGCAGCAGATCGTGTATTATGTAGCAAATATGGCAGAGCCATAATTATATAGAAAACATTTGCAAAATATAATATTTTGCCATTCATGTTTGAACTGCTCTTGTGGAAAAAGGGAGGAGAAGTGCTGATGGCAGAAACTCCATGGCTCGGAGACAACTGGCTTGTGCTTCCACTTTTAAGGGTATTTGGGACATTCTGTGATTGGAATCATATCCCACTTTGTGAATGTATTTTAATATCAATAACGCATATTAAACCTTAAATAATCATGTGTATCCATTTGTTGAATTATATAACATAATTAGCTGTAACTGGGCAGTGAAATGCCAAACAAATACTAAAAATTGGGATGTTTTGCGCATTCTGGCCACACCTCTGACTCCGCCCACTGATCCAATCCTTGGGTTATTCCCACCCTCTGATTCTCCGCCCATAGTTCCCCTACTTTTTTTCCCCACTTCAACCACTCGTCTCTCGGCCTGTGGGGGCGCCCGGTAGGGGGTCAACGTCCCCACGCTCCTATAGAGGAACCACCCCTGAGTGGCACAGGGTCAAGTAGCATAGAGTGGAGTGGTGTACAGAGGAGTAGTGTACAGGGGAGTGCCGTAGAGTGGAGTGAAGTACAGTGTAGTGACATAGAGTGGAGTAGCATAGAGTAGAGTGGTGTAGAATGGAGTGGTGAACAGTGTAATAGCATACAGTGGACTTCCCAGAATGGAGTGCGGTACAGTGGATTGCCTTATGGTGTAACGGCATACAGTGCAGTGATGTACACTGAAGTGTTGTACAGTTGATTGGCATAGAGCAGAATGGCGTAGAATGTAGTCTCTTAAAGTGGAGTTGCGTACAGTGGAATAGCATAGAATGTAATAGCGTACAGTGGAGTTGTGTGGAGTGGATTAGAGTGGAGTGGTGTACAGTGGATTAGCCTAGAGTGGAGTGGCTCATAGTGGAGTGACGTTGAGTCGAGGGGCGTAGAGTGCAAAAGCGTAGAGTGGACTGGTGTATAGTGGAGTGGCATAAAATTGAGTGGTATAGAGTGCAGTGTTGTAATTGAAACCGACGTAGCCTGAAAGTGTGTGAACATATGTAGATGTAAAGTGGCAGGAATATACATTATGAGGTGTAAATGGTCATTTTTGGTAGCATGTGTGAAGTGTCAGTAGTGTTTAAGTTATGAGTTTTGAAAAACTTAGGGCCTGATTACGATCTTGGCGGATGGGATACTCCGTCACAAACATGACCGATATCCTGTCTGGCGTATTACAAGTTCAATAGGATATAATAGAATTGTAATTTAGCGGACGGGATAGCCATCACAATTGTAATGGAGTAACCCTGTCCGCCAAGATCATAATCAGGCCCTTAGTTACAAATTGTGCCGCAGTAGGTTCGTGGTATACAGCGGTACATGCGGATGAGAGGCCATTATGTGATTGGCGAATGGCTTTGTTTACCAAACAGCCATATAGTTTTTTAGCACAGTTTGGCTGCGTTCTGTGTTTCACTTAGTTCTGGGTTAGGGTCTTAGATGTAGGTAAGTAATAGCATTTTTAAGTTACGCTGTAATTTGTAGGCATTACTGCAGTACTCTGTAGACTTTATTGTGCAGAATTAAATATGTTAAAAATACAAAATGCACTGTAGTACACTATATTTGCCCCACAGTCAGCCAATCCCATGCTGCGACATTAGCCACAAGGCCTCTGTGTGAGTTGGCCACAAGGCCAACTCCCCCTCCCCCCACCCCGCAGGCAGACAACCCTATGTTATGCACGGCATTTGGCCCTTAGGCCATCCCACTCAGAGTCAACCAACCCCACACTGCGCATGGCCTTTGGCGAGAGGTTGGCTGCATAATCTGGCCATGTGGCCCCCCTCCCAGAGCCTGAGTGGGCCCCTGGAACTTCACCCCCCAGGGCCAAACTCAATTAAAAAATGGGGTGGGGGCTCTGTGGCACCCCCTCCCCGATCCTCATGTGGCCCCGGGTAACCCATCCCCCAGGGCCAAATTCAACAAAAAAGCTTGGCCACCCTCCCAGAGCCTTTAAACGCTAATTAGGGTTTACACTAGCCCCTTAAGGCTTTAAACCTTAATTCAATCCAAAACTACTGAACGGATTTACAACAAATCACAAAAAACACTCTTTCTGAACCATGATCTAGCTTTTTGCCGAATTTGGTATAAATCCGTTCAGCGATTTGGGCTGTAGCTGTGTATAAAATTCCTATGGAAAAATGAATGGGTAAATACGCATTTAAGACCCCCATTTTTCTTGGCCCCTGCTTGACTGATCCCCCTGAAACATCCCTGCACAAACTAGTCAAAATGTAGCACTTGTTTGGTAAGTTTTGTGGAGATTTGTCAAACGGTTCCAAAGTTATTAGCAACACAAAAAAGCCATTTCCTATTGAAACACGGTCTTAACTACCCAGTATATGTCTATTTAATTTCCAGTTTTGGAAAATCAGGCCCGGTGATCAGTTGGCTTGCCAATCAGAGTAGAAAGGGTGGGTGATCTGGTGATCGTTCACTAAGACATTCTGGGGGAACTGTTGGCAAGGTGGCAGACTAGGACGGAAATTGCTCATGTCTCTAACATAGTATGAGTAGCTGTTGACAGATGGGTGGCGTATCCCCCATCCAGTAGTGCATGGTCCTGGAGTGTCTCAATCACTTACCCTGTGTCAGTGGACACATTCCTAGTCATTTTGCGTTTGTGTACACCATTATGTGCTACTTAGCTGTTTCGTATTGCTGTTTAGTAAATGTCGACAAAAATGTAGATAGGTTCTTGAAAGGAATTTCCAGCACCGCGCTACAGCACAGCAATTCCTCCAGCGGAACGTTCTCTAGTGGAAATTGAAACTGTGGGGGAAATTATATTAGCATGGCTTTTCAGAGAATTGGATCCATTACTGTCCTTTCCTAAACCAGGCCTATGAAGGAGGAACGTCCTGCAAACTTTTAAAATCTATAACTTTCGACCCCATCTTCCCCTCACCCTGCAATGACGCAGTCCCAGTGTGAGCAGCTCCCAAGAAAGCAGAATCCAAGGATTGCATTGGTTACCCACAAATCACACACATCTGCTGAGCAGCCTGCACATGGCTGAGTCAGTGCCCTAACTCTCATCCACCTGTTACTGTGGGCCATTATTTTCAGGAAGGCAACTGGCCAATCATTCCCATTCTGATCAATAGCCTGTGGGAATACATTCCAAGTAAAGGCACTTTCCTGTGGTGTCCATAGAATCAAAGCCCCAACATTCCCCCCTCTCATTTTCCTCCTGGTGGCACAATCATGAAAACATCTACATGAATATCATATCTAGATGGAACAGTTCTGCCTATTCACCCGGATAATCATGCTTTTTATGGGACCATTGCATGCAAGCTTTGTACTAAGGCACAAAATGGGGTATATCCATGTCGCAGCATGTTTGCTGCTTGCATGATAGGAAACTGAGCAGACAGTTTTTACGGAAGATAATATTTAATAAACATTTTTGCAACAGGCATTAATGGGGAAAGATTATGCAACATGATTCAGCCTAAGTTTGATGTAAAACTTGTTTGCAGTAATCCTTATAACACATACATCTAAAATGGTGCACAATAGATATAGCTCATTTGTGCTGACTCTAAGGTGTCTAGTAATGCGAATGAGTATCTTTTCGTTTTTAGGAGAGTGTGAGGGCAGTGTTATCTACCTGTTCGGAAAGGTGTGGGGCAGGCTAGTTATCAGAGTTCTGTAAAACATGTGTGCCTAGTTATGCACCAAAGTGGGGCTGCTGCATGCCAACACACACTTTTAGAAAATGTATGAGAATGTTTTGGGAGGTGATGTCATCTGTTGTTTGTCGGATGGAGGGTGTGGATTGGCTGGGCCTGTGTCTGACCCTCCCAGCTCCCTGAATTAGTGGTGAGTGGCAATGCCATGTTAGAGTTTCGTGCATAGTGATGTGCGGGGGAGTGTGCACTGCTTTGGCGCTGGTTCTCTTGGTGACAAGTTCTTTCTGTGTCTTTTTTGTTCTGTTAGCAGCAAGTCAATTTGGGGATTGGACTGTTCTTGTGAAATGAGTTGTGGTGCGGGAAGATCTACTGAAAATCTTTGCTTGGAAGGTTTTTCCAGAAAGCTGGCCCCTCTAAGGCTCTCCAAGCCTTAAAAGGATTAGGAACTGATACTGATTTCTGTCTGACCTCTACCACTACAGGAGAAATATCCTTCCTTTTACAATTCAGGGAGGAATGGCCATTCTTTCCTGTAGATAGTAATTTATTTGCATAATACCCAACCACTTGAAACTCAGCACCAACAAAGTTGGGGGTTAGTCACAATATTGATGTTTTACAGTTTGCCTGCAACAATATATTGACAAGAGTCTTGATGTGCTCAGGCAACTGAGAGGGACCCTGCCTCCTATAGACAGCATCCAGATATCCCCGATGGCTCAGAAAATGTTGGCCCATCTGCAGAAACAGTTCCTGTCGATGCTGAAATGTCCATTTATTCGCTGTTATCAGTTGGGATGCCCAGTAGTACTTCTGCAGGTCCTGCACGGTAATAACCACAAGGTAAGCCCCTCTCCAAAGTTTGACGAGAGCTATTCTTGGGGGGCAACCATACCAAAGCAGCGTGCAAAGTGCATCATTCACTGCTCTAAAAAATGTTCTGCTTCTCAATTCAGGGTTTTTTGAAGTATATGTACAAATTTTGGAAGCGTAATCATATTATAGAGAGCGTTGTAATTGGTAGGTGCTTCCAGTGTTGAACATCAGCCTTAAATTTCTTGAGGGGAGTGTCCCCAATTTTGTTAATGAAATACTGCGTTACAACGGGTCACATATTTACCCAGGTAAGCATCCTCCAGGACAGGACGGCCTTCCTGGGCAGGAAGCTTAAAAGCAATGCCGCCTTTCAAATTCAACCCAGGATACTGCAGGTAGTGGTGGAGGCCATGCCCCCTTTCCTGCTCCACTTTTGGCGGGAGGAAAGGCGGTAAAATTAGTTAGATGAGGAGAAGGTCCCCACTTAGCCTACACCACCCCTAGGGCAGAGCTGGCGATGTGAACCCCTCTCCTGAAATTCCACCATCTTGAAATGGTGGAGAAACCTTCAATCAGGGCTAGGGTAGTACCTCTTCCCACAGGAAGTGGTCAGTAGAGGGTGTAGACGTTCTAAAGGTAATTATCCCATTGGCTACCACCTGTCCCCCATTGTAATGCCTCAGTATTTAGATGGCACCCCCAGACCTGAACATCAGATTCAACAGACAAGAGAAGGCCAGGAAAAAAGAAGACCTGCTGCTCGAGAACTGAAACCCTGCTGCAGAAGAAAAAGGTGCCTGCTGCTTCTAGGACTCGAGAATCGCTGCTGCTGTGTCGTCCTGAAAACTGAAAGACTCCAAGAACCCTGGAGCACCTCCAGCCTTCGAGAAATTGCCGTAAAGCTCCTTTAGAGTGAATGTATCACTCCTCTGCACACCGCAGGCATCGATCCTGTGAAGTCCGGTTTGTCAACTTACTGTTCCCTGACTACCTCGACGTAGCACCAAAGCAAGAAGAGGTACAATGGCTACGGAGGGTGAGGTCTGCCTCCCCACCAAGTTTGGAGACACCAGGACCTACCAGAGCTGCGGCGTACCAATACCCGGGGTACTGGACCCCCAAAAGTAAAAAACAAGAAGAAGAGTCCACACCGGCCTCCCGAAGCATCAGAAGCAAGCACCTGTCCAGGGGCATCAAGACACCCAAGACCCACTTCCTGAGTGGTCCAGTTCTCCGGAGAGCGCCTCTCCAAGTTGTCTGTCCTGACTGCAAGGACCTCAAGACGCATGACGCTGGGCTGATCTGTTCCCTCTGCACCCGGCGCCACCAGCCCAGCACTGACCAGCCTGCCCTCTTCCCATGGTCCCCAGGCCCTTGCAATCTCCTCCCTCTAAGGAAACCCATCATACTTACCTGTAAGTCCCTCTGTGCAGTGCTTTTTCAAGTGGCCCACTTCGTCTTTGCGCACCAGCTTCCAAGACTTCAACACCTCTGCTCCTGGCCGATCCAGAATGTTCCAGAACTTCTCCTTCTGGAACTTTGGACCTGGTCCCGACATTGACCTAAAACGAGAAGGAGAACTTTGTGAAAGCATTGCCTGAAGCTCTATGCATTTTTCTGCTTTTTTCCCATTGTTTCCTATGGTGCGTAATTACGCATAGAAGTGATATATTTTCCGAACTTTTGAAAAATCGTAACTCTGAAAGTACTTACCTTAGAACTGTGTTTGTGGTCTTCAAAATTATATAAAAATCGATGTTATTTTTACAAATTGGTCTCGGATTTATTCTTGAGTGTGTGTCTCATTTATTGCCTCTGTGAGTACAACAAATGCTTAACACTAACCTCTTATAAGCCTAACTGCTCGCCCACACTACCACAAAAAGAGAGTTCGTATTATCTACTTTTGCCTCTACCTGCCTTTTCCCCCCTCTCTACATACTGTACTTCATTTTAGTACACTGTACAGAGAGGCAGTTTCCTACATTTATCATTTGCACAGCACCAAGTAAAGTGTTCTGTTTTGTCTTGATCCAAAATCTGTTTCCATCACGCTTCCGAATTTAAAAAAATGTGCTTTATTTGTCCTTTTGTGGATGCTGATATTTTATAATATATTTATACTGTGCATTTACAGGTTATGTGCTAGAAAAAAACTGGCATCGTCCAGCCTTTTCTTTCACACTCCCTGTACCCAAGCAAGATTGTCAGATAGTTCACAAATTCCTCTACCTTTGGAGTCAGAGAAAGAAAAGTAAACACCATTCTACATGTTAAAAGAGTATGCAGCATTTTACCAGAAGACATTTGACCTCTGTATTTGAGTGCATGTCAATTGTGACAAGATACAAAAACGATCTTTAAAGGCATCTTTATTTCTCATTTACCTTCTGAACTCCAGTCTGTTTATTTCGGCGGTGCTGCAGCACATCCCTACTTTCTGTGCCTATACATGCTTAATCGAGCAAATACAGGAAAATATCTAGATATGCTTGTAGCGTCTGTATCCGCAAAGCATCCTGTGCTCTCACCACCGTGACTATGTTTGTTGAGTTGGTTTTTACATTTTGTAGCGCCCTGATGATGGTGCAACTGAGATTGTGGTCTTCACCAAAACGCGCGTCGGCGTTTACCCAGACCTGAAATGCGAGGACCAGAAAATTTGCCAAATATTACCCTTATTAGAGTACAAAATGTATCTATGTCTATTGAATTTATGTTTGGAAAGTACTCTTAAAACTTAGAGTGGAAGGATTTCTACTCTGGTCTTTGTTATGCTTCTACTCTTTATAGTGTTTGTTTCTGACTTTATAAGTGGAGTGTGTTTTGGAGGAAGAATGCATGTGCTATGAATCATATGCACATAGTTGGAGTATTAGTATGAATGTGAATGTGGGGAAGAGCGTCTAGAGTGATCTAGAGCGATGACGTTAGTATGTGTGTAATTATATGTGTTTAGTTTGTACTGTGTTAGCCATTATACATATGTATTTGGAATGATATACATTAAATATTGAAAAACAATTTTGGAATTAAATGTGACTTGTTCATATTATTGAATTATTTTGATTTATATTCTTTGAATCATATGGCTCCCCTGCGACTGTGAGCTTTTTTCAAACTATGGCGAGAGATTCCGCCTGACTATTATATCAGGCAGGTTATTTTCTGTTCTGTGGTTGGTCTTTCTACCCCTGCTTTCCTGCCTTTGCATCTATATATACAGGGGCCCTCTCTATTTCATATTGAATGCTTGTAGTGTCCTGCCAGCAAGGTATGTGCCAATGACCACGGCAAGCAATGAGAGTAGATTTACATGTCTTTATTCCACTGCGTGTAAGTCTGAACTCAACATTCTAAGCCTGCCTTCAACTCGTCTCTCCAGCGCTTACGTCACAGGCCTACGTTGTACAGTGGAAACCAAAAGAGTTCCAGTGTTCATTTATTTACAAGATACTACATCTCCCGCTTTGTTAAATAAAAAGTTACAAATTTTTCAAAATAAATAAATAAACAAACAAATAAATATATGAATAAATACATGCAGCCATACATAGATATACAGGCAACTATAATTCTTCAGTTGAACGTTGTGGTGCCTGAATCACACGTCCTGATCGGGTCACTGGAAACTGAGATCTGGCAGTCGAAGTGTCAGTGGTCTGCACAGGTGAGGGGGAATCATCAACAGACACAGAGTCATAAACAGTCTGTTTGAAACACATTGACATCGTGAGTGATTGGCCACATGTCGAAAATGAGAGGAATCTCTCGTAAGGGACTTCCCAGGACGCTAGGCAGTCACCATGTGTCCTTTGGTGTTAGTGATGGTAAAGGGCTCAGCCTTAAAAGGAGCATCAGACTTTCTTTTCCTGTCTTTTCCGACAAGCACTCGATCTCCTCTTGTAAAGGTGACATCTTTTACATGATGTCGTCCGTCAGCATTTATCTTCATCTTCTGTTTGCGACCAAAGTCCGTAGTATGAGTGTCTTCCTCATTCTTGTGTCTGAGGTTGGTCCATTGGGTCGGCTTGGTCGTCATGGCTCTTCCAAGCATGAGAGCTGCGGGGCTTTCCCCTGTTGTTAAGTGAGAGGTTGAACAGTAAGCTCGAAGAGTAGTGTTCAAAACAATTTTGAGGTCAAACTTCTCCAATGCAGCACGCTGAACAGCTTTCTTTAGAGCACTCATGAACCGTTCTACCAGACCATTGGCCTGGAGCCAAAGAGGAGTGCTTTTTTTGATGCTTTATATTGAGGTGTTTAAGAAAGTCTTTGAATTCTCGACTCTTAAAAGGTGGGCTGCTGTCAGGTTTTAGGATTGTTGGTAAAGCCCATGTCGCAAAGATGCCATCTAATCTTTGAATAAGCTTTTCATGTGTAGTGGATGAAAGGTCTTCAACCAATGGAAAACGGATGTATTCATCAACATGTTATAAATAAAATTCTGTATTCAGAATACGTGCACCAAAAGGCAGTGTAGTGAGGTGTGTTTTCAATATTGTGATACAGACAACCCACTAATGTTTTCAGAAACAATCTGTGCGACCCCTCCCATTTCTCACAAGTGATACACTGTTTCAATCTGAAATAAACTTTTTTATGAATGTTGCATGGTGTTAAAAAACGTTTCTCTGAAAAATTCCTGACAGGACTCCCATACATCACCCATACTAATTAAAAGAAAACAGTATTTACAGAGTGTATGCTTAAGCATCATTCAGGGTCGTCAGGCCAGGACAGTCTGCAGAGCACAGCAGACTCGGGCAAGCAGTTGAGTAGAGCTTCAGGGGCCCCTGAAAGGCTGGGGCCTTGGACCAGCGCCCACTTTGGCATTCCCTTAAAACGCCCCTGGCATGACGGAGGCAATCTTATATCCCGCCTCCTTTTCTTTATGGTGCGCAAGAAGTCATAATGTTGGCACAGTAAGTCAAAAATACTTTTACAGCTCAAAATGACATTTTAATACATTATTTTTTGGTGTTTCAGGTTTGCAGATCAGGCCACGGTGGCCATTGCAGGCCTGGAAAGGGTGAAGAACTGCTGGCCCATGTTACAGATGTCTGCGATTCCTGTACAGAAACCTCATCACTGGTCCTCTGTCACAGAAACTCTACACTTCTTGCTGGAATGAATTCCCAAGTCTTTGCATCAGCAGAACTCCACTACTCCCATTCAGAGGATGAATTTACACCTCTCTCACTCCTGCCATGCTTCAGCTTGATCCAGACACTGATAACTTCTTGTCATAATCTTTGGGTAATCTGCTAGGATAATATTTATTTAACCCAGTATAAAGTGTGTCCAATTGGGCGAATATATTTTCTTTCTTAGCACGCTCATTCCACGCTGGGATAATAGCTGAAGCAATGAAGTAAACTTTCCTACAGATGTGAGCAGCCAGAACAGAAACTCGGCGGATCTTTTTACAAAGAACGCCTTTATTAATTGTGTTATGAAATGGAACGGACTACATTTTTCGTCCATTTATCCATTTTCAGTTTTTCTTTATTTTATTTCCTTTTTTTTTGTTTTACTATCTCTGCGCCCTGCTCCCCCTAGCTCATTTCCTCTTTTAAACAGAGAGAGAATTTAGCTTGGAACAGGTCGCAGATGTGGAAGCAGCGTCCACGAGGCACTTTTTTGTGGGGGTTCGTCCAGAGGACATCTCTGTTGGCTGCTGAGCAAGGGCTGAGCACTAAAGCCTACCAGAGAGAACAGTCATGGAGGCTAGTGTCAGTCATAGTGACGCGGCAAAAGGAGGCCGACCCGGTGCCCAAAGCCATGGTATTTTTCATGGTAGCCCCTGACTAGGGAAACCCTTTTAAGCAACTCATAATGAGACACGCTGCTAATCAAGAAAGCCCAGTGCTTAATTTAAACCAGTGGTTTCGGTACTCAGCACCGGCACTTAACTGTTAACACCGAGGCTTGTGACAGTCTGCCACAAGTTGGCGCTGTCTGGCTAATTTAGAGATGGCCACAACAACTGTCAATTAGTAATTCAATATACATTAAAAATGATTATTACCTGCCGCCCAAGCCATTCTTATAGCTTTGGGGGCCTGGAATAGTCCAAATTGTCACACTTGTAGGAGTGTGATGGTTAGTAGTTGTGTTGTTACTATCATTGGCACCATGGCAGGGGCAATCTGTGGTGCAAGCTACAGTGGCCTCCTGACGAGAGCCCTGGCACTTGTTTTTTTTTTAAAACAAATTAATCACTGAGAAAGCCATTAGTGCCAATAGAGATGGCCACCATTACTAGAGCTGCTGGGAACCCATAACTTTGGCGCACACTTCCACCAAATCCACCTACATGGATGAAGGCAGTGGTTGCAAAACCAGCCCTATACGCAATGCTTAATTTGTTAAAAATTTTTTAAAAGATTAGTGAGGAGCCCAACATTTTTCTCATGAGGCTGCTGCCCACTTCCCCACACTAGTACCACCCACTTCCATCATTGGCATCGCCCATTGTCTCCAGAGAGAATTCCAAATCTAGAATTTAGCGAGCAAGCGTAGCAAGCCAGGCAGTTTCCCACAAGAGGGATTCGGTGGGGGGTTCTGCATCCTAAAAAAAATGTTCTTGGAACTTTTGATACTTCAAAAGCTGTGAAATTCATTCACACATTTTCCAGTAGAATCGTATTTACAATTAGCACATGTGTGTCCATCACTCTGCGTGGTCTGTATAGAGGCCAAGGATTGGATGAGCATGTAGTAAGAACACCTTAATGACACAGAGACTGGCACTGTCAGAAACTTTCTCTTCCTTTAGCATAAACTTTAGAACTCTCAGTTGTGCCATCCTGAACAGACATCCACTTTCTGAACTTACCCCAAGGCCAAGACACTACTCAGTTCCTGGTATGGGCAATACAAGACTCACATGCTACAATAAAACCACAACTGCAGAGATACAACAGCTGCAAGAATAAATCCCTCCTAGAAACTAGGGGCATATATACCACACTACATGATACAACCTGTGAAATTTAACAGTGACTGCGTCACAGACTTGGCTTGCCTTAGGGGTTCTTGCACACATTGTTGAGAAGGAAATCATTGTGTTTGCTTGTAAAGTTGAAGACTTGAGAGACAGTGTCCTGTGGGAGCCTGTTTCAAATACTGATTTTAAATATTGCCCTGCATAAACCATTGACTCCCACACATTGTCTCACACGCACGCATGCACACACACACACATGCACGCATGCACACACACGCACACACACACACCCTCCCCCCATAACATACCTATTATTATGAGGACCGCCTATTGACCGTAATGAAGTGTGTCTTTACTATTCTAACTCCACGCACGCTTTGATAGGCGGCCGCCTTGGGCCAGCCAAACAGTCATGCACACTTAGCATGTTCTCCACCCCAATGTATTGCACAGCCTGGGTGGAGAACATGCACAGGCTCCCCAGTCATTGTCTAAGCGCTGAACCATGGCACTCAGACCAATCACAATGCTGCTGTCATGCTGGTGAGAGCAGTGTTGGGATTGGCTAGCGGAGCCTGGGAGCCTGTGTGCTTCCTGCTTCTAGCACATATGCAAAGAGTAAATAACTGGGAGAAATAAAGATATTTTTGCTCGTTATGCTAGCTTCAGGCAGGCGCACCATTTTGGCACAAACCCATCTCCACAATTCTTTGTAAATATGGCTTTGTGTCAAATACCATGGGTTCATGCACAGGAATGCCCATGCACCACCCATGTAACACCTACCTGACGCAAAGTAATGCAAAGCACTGCAGTGTATTACTTTTTACTTTTTGCAAAGGATTTTGCATCAGGTCTGCTTCAAATAAATGACTCGAAATCTTTGTAAATTTAGCCCAAAGTTTTGACCGGGACAGATTCGTGTAAATAACCCACAGAGCACACATGCACCACGTTTCGTGCATATGCAGAATCTTTTTTATGTATTTTTCCTGATTTTTCTGATCTGTGATTGCGCAGATCTGGACAACACGTTAGTAAACTGAGCCCTAAATCTTCAGCTGGCCTCTTAGGTCTATGAATACTGAAGTGTTTTTTTTTTTTATTTGAACGTTATTGAAGTTTCACAACCTTCAGCTGCACAGATGACCAAAATACAAGAAAACGGAGAGTGCTGCCAGATATTTTATATCAAAAGAGGAGGTTCACTTGCAAGTAATAAAACAGTATTTGGAAATCATGCTATCATTTAAATAGTTTTCAGTTATTCAAATATTTTTACAATTGAATAACCCTCAGTGACTATCAGATAAACCCTATCAGAGTTAAGAGCATTATGGGGTATTAGCGATGATTTCTCAACATTAAAAAGGTGCTTTATAAAACTTTGGGGGTCGAATGTGGTTTGCTTGTGCACATTTCCGAAGGGCTAGAAGGTGGGAACTTGTCACCAGTGTATCTTCTAATAACTGCACCTGCACATTTATTTATTTCAGCAATTAGTTAACAATATGTGTCTTAACACCTGTTGTCCTGCTCTGTCTGCCATGGAAACAAAGGAAAGATTCTGTAAGGGCGAGAAACATGTTTAATCTGCTTAGTTGGTGTTGTAGTGATGCCAGAGTCCACATGATTAATTTTATATCAGAATATTGTTGCCAAAGATATTGTCTGACATAAATATTGTGTCCTAAATATATTTCACAAAACTGTTGGGCAATGTGGTGAAGACTTTCTGTTACTAACTCTAATGCTTCAATATTCATCTTGGGTTCAGTGGATTCCACAGGTTTGGGATCGGGACTCCCAGGGCCTTGCTTCCGAGCTTCATCCATCTGAAGGCTCGTCAGGCAATCAGTTGTTAAATCGCCAAACACAACTTCCTGTTATCAGGGCCGTTTTAAGACACCGGTAAGCTGGACAATGGACAGGTTCCCCACCTCTCATTGGGCCTCCTAGTAAAGTGATCGGGACAGTCACAAGACTTGCCTTCTCTTTCACTTCTCTCTCTTTCTCTCTCTCCTCTCTCTGGCTACCTCTGACTCTATCTGTCTCTACTTATCCCTGTCTTAGCACTCTCTGTGGGATATTCTCAAGAACGTGCGATAATCTTCGCCAAAATATGTTAACGCAATTTTTCACATCGCTGTCTATCGCGAGAAAATAACTCCGTGTTAACGTCATATTCCCAACATGGCGGTAACATGTGATAGTCCCCCGACAACACGTCAAATGTCCGCGATAAAATTACCTGGACGGCGATAAAAATCTAAACCCGAACGTGAAAAAAGTTGCGATGGGCCAACTGCGATAAAAAATTCCACGATAAGCAGCGCCAGGCCTGCAAGTCACACAAGTCAGGCGGGAAAAACCACTATAAAAGCGGCAAACAAAAACACAACCAAGACACAAACAACTGCGAAGCACCATGGAGGTAGCCGGAGCAAGTACAGAGGACAACCAGAACCCCACAAGCCCCACGGAGGACCAGCCTGGGACAATCATTGGGGAGACTGGTGGCAGGATTTGGGGGACCGGACACTGCACAACATGACCTGACCCAACAGCAACAGGGTGAGTAACGACCAGGGACTGGGGGGACGGGGGGAGATGGGCACAGTGGCACACATGCACAATTAAGTATAGTACATCTGCGGACAAACCATGCCCAAGAGTCACAACTCCGAACAAGAGACCAATTTACCCAAGTCCGCAACATCTCAGCACTGTATAAGCACAGAAGTGAAAGGCACACCGTCTGAAAGGGAGAAGGGCCAGCCAAATCAGAGCTGAAGGGGCAACTCACCCACAATGCAGCACACACACATAAGAATCAGAGCACCTCAACATTGACAACAATGTGGTACAAACTGCAACATTCACACAACAGAACAGAGGACACAACTGCTGCCGCTTGTGTGTAGAAAATGGCCATTCGCATGTGGCATAGCAGGAAACTGTGAGATGATAATGTACAAGTACAACCTCACATCCCTGATGGTGCAGAAATGTCAACTGTCCGCATCAAATTGGCATCTCCTCACAAACAGTCACAATGTACATTGTCATGCAGTCTGTATGTAAACTTGTACAATGCGTGAACATACATGTGAACACAATGTCAATCTGCATCTCCCCTTCACATTGCAGAGGGAGAATCAACACCTCCTGCAGAGCAGACCCAACAACACAGCACTGATGATGAAGAGGACCACACCAACATCTACACTGACGCCCTCCAACAGCTCATGGACAGCTCAGGCACCCCACCTCCAGCAGCAGGGCAGCCCAGCTGCATCGATGAGACCCCACCCCCTGCACAGACCACACAGCAGGAAGCACCCACCACCACGGCTGTCTCCCAGGACCCCCACGACCAACACATGGCATTCCAACGCCGTGTGTTCGGGTGCCAGGAGAAGATGGCTGACCAGCTGCGGGTGGGGTTCGAACTCATGTCAGCCAAACTAGATGCCATACGTGGGTGTCTAAGTCCCATCAGGGACCACTTACAGTCCCTAACAGACACCCACTGTCCGCTCCATGCTCTCCAACAATCCATGGCTGACATTGCTGGAGTCATGACTCTGAGCCAAGAACAACTGTCTAGTCAGAGTGGCTCCAGCGATGTCAGCCGGGAGTTGGGACACATAAGGAGAATGATGGAGAACTTGGAGCGGATACAGGCGGAAAGAATGTTTGCCACAGCTGCACACCAGTGAGATGTAGCTGTGATCCTCCATGCCCTGCAGATCCTCGTCATGGCATTGTACCACAACGCCTGGAGCAGATGAATGCTGCTGCTACTACTCCATCCACATCTCCGCCCCCTGAAGTGTCAGTGCCACACACTGCGGCAGACATTCCACCTCCGACCCCTGATGTGTCACTGCCACACAGTGATGCAGACAAAACACCACCACCCGCATGTGAGGCACCGGACACATCAGAGGACAGAGATGATGATGAATCGGGCTTTGTGGTAAGAATGAAGTGGTAGCATTCATCTCCACCATATGGCCTGTTTCAGCTTGGTTCTGCCCTCTGTATCATGCCCTGTAATAACACCTTCCACTGTCCCTCGATACACTCAGCGACACTCACCTTGGACCTCGACATGGACTGCCATATTTGGTTTGGTTACCAATGACACAGCAAGCAAACTGCGGACTGAAGTCTTCCACTCCCGATGAACTTGTCAATCCCTAAAGGACTCCGGCTGGCCCTCCACGGGGCAACATTGCAAAGTGGGGTTTGCATGGCCCTGTACTGGTCCAGCTTCAACCCTCCACTGAATGTGAATAAAACATTCTAATTCACACAGATGTGTCATGGCTATGCTCAATCAAGTATGAAAGTATGGATGAATGTAGGAACAGTGATTCCACAAAAGGGTACTCCCTGGGTAATGCTATCAGTGCGCATGTATGGCCGTGACCCAGATAGGCAGTGAGACACACATTGTCATTCAAACCAACACTTATCACATTTGAATACAAGTGAAGGTTTGTAGACTTTATTAGCATATGCGTGTCAGTACGGGCAAGATTAGTGCCACAACATGCAGACCAATGCAGCAGTATGTCAGAATGAGGAACGTTGCCAAGCGCCGCTGACCACTCCGGGGAGTGCCTCACCTTTCACAGGTGTGTGTTGTTCGGTGTTGTTGTCCGCTCATGTATTCGGAGTCCAGGCGAATGCAGCCATGTCCACTGTTGTCGTGGGATATGTGACCAGATCTCCAAGATGCAACAAGGTGTTGGGACATGTGCAATGGGTTCCAATCTGTTGGGGCTGCAGGTACGAGTAACTACGTAGTTACTCGTCCATAAAAGCGATTGCAGCTTCGTAGGCTATCATTTCCAACATGAGCTCGTTGTCGACTTCATCAAACAGGACGGCGAGGCCATCCATTAGCAGGTCCGGACAGATGTGCTGCGTCCACCCCCTTTCACCAATTAGCACTACAGCCCAATAGGGGAGCGGTTCAATGTGGTCACTGCACACGAGGAGTTGTGCAATTTCCCAGGTCCAGCTACCAGCATGTATGCCAAGTATCAAGGCATCCCATAAACGGGTATCACAGTGACACTCCTGGTCGTGGGCCAACAGGGGGCGCACACACATGTCAAAATCCAGTTCAGCTACCGTCCTGTTGGATAGGCAGACATCCATGGACCACTCGAATATGCACGATCGACAATGCAACACAGGCTGAACGCAGGTGACGTTGGCAAGGCGGAAGCTTAGGCGGTAACTGATCCGCAGCACCTCCAATGGCAGTCCCCCAAGTAAATGCAGCATACGTGCACGGTACAGTTCCACGTGACAGGGGTTGTGCATGTGTCCGGGATGTTCTGCCATTGCGTTAGTGGCTCTGGTTGAAGCGGCACTGTTCTGACCTGCGCCAGTTCTGTGGATGAAATGCCACAGCTCGGATCAATGAGTTGTTTTAGTGTGCAACGGTTGTACGCCTGGGATGGTGTGGGAGTAAGTGTGAAGGCCATTCCATGCAAGATAACTTCAAGCAAGGATTCTGTGTGTGGGGTGTGTATATGTTGGTCTTTTGTCGGGCTGTGCGTAGTGTGGGAGTCGACATCAGCTGCTATAGTATCTGTCAGGGGGTGCCGGGCACATGCAATTCCGAGGTCGGAGGTGCAGATGTGCTTTCGCCTGATAGTTCAGACAAAGGAGCTTTCATCCCTAATGTTAGTTTCTCATCTGCTTGCATTCAGGAAATGTGGAGTGGCTTGTTGGGGGTGGGGTGGGATGTGTGCGACTTTGGGATTCATGTTTGACATGTCTTGCATGTGGCAAATGTGTGGCATCACTGTGTGTTACGGTGCCTCACAGCTGCTCCTCCCTCCCCCGAGCCTATTTACTTGTGCGCGCAGCGCGGTTTCATCACTTGCACTCCTACGGCACACCATTGTCATGCCTGTCTGCACATGTCCACAAGCCTGACAACCACACTGTGATGTTGTCCGTTGAAGGTGGGCGGCCACGTGAATGTAGGCCTATGGTAAGGATAGGGCGGGCACAGATGTAGAGTCCATGCGTGGCTGAACTCGCGCTGCGAGTAGGTCTAGGCATTTGGCTCTTGCTGCGGCATTACAGATACACACAACACTTGGCATGTATGAGCCAAGACCCCGAGCGGTCTTGTGCTCCTTCATTTTGCCGTTCATGCGAGCCCGCCCTCAGGGTGCATGCTACATTGCAAGATTGTCGATTGCGGGCAGGGTGGCGCCGACACTACAACAGAGACACACGCATTAGTTACTTCCTTGTCCAGGCCAGAACCGAACCACGCCCAGAGCCCCGGGAAAATCCTTCACACCCCTACGCTGGCCTGGCGTACGCTGGCCCAGTCCACTCCGCTTACGCTTACAGGGGGGGACGACAGAGCTACGTGTCCAAGGTCTTAGACACTGCCTGAGGTGACATGGTTGCGTCCGCAGCCCACAGCACAAGGTAAGGTGGTAGGGCCCTGGCCCATCATGCATACATAATGACCACAAAGACACACTTAGATAGATAGTGGAACTGGCTACGGGCACGTGCGCCCGGCCACTTTTTATTGCCAGGGTCACATGTCCAGTGACGCCTGTGCTGGATGGGTGTGGGGTGAGTGTAAGCCAGCACTCAGGGAGTGGTTGGTGCTGGCAACAACTAGAACAGTGATCTTCGTATTACACACACAGATTCAATCATAAAGGGTGCATGACTTGCAGTGCACTGAGGAAGGGGCACCAAATCTGGAATCACACACAAAAGATTCAAACATAAAGGGTCCTTGACTTGTGGTGCACTGAGGTAGGGTCACCAGAGATGAGCGTGCTCATGTGAAGTGATTGTTAATCATTGTGTCCCTTCGGGATATTCCCGCTGCAGCTGCAGTGGGGTGTGGTACACCTGCCTCATCTTCATCATCATCGTCCCAGGTCTTCCCCACTGCCTGAGGCGACATTGTCGCGTCAGCTGTCCACAGCACAAAACTCAATCATAAAGGGTACATGTGTTGTGGTGCACTGAGTTGGTGGCACCTGAAGCGCTCGGCGGGTGCGCAGCCTGCGATGATGCATCATCCGGGCGGGCCGCACTGATAGCAATGTCTGTTGCCTACTGGACTGCGCCATTAATAAATCAAGTCTCAATTTGAATTGTGAGCCCTGCTGACTGCAGTGTAGGCCGGAGGCAGCGGTCAGAAAGGGCCCACAGCCACGTGGCGATGACTTGTTGTGCACTGAGTTGGTGGCACCTGAAGCGCTCAGCGGGTGTGCAGCCAGAGATGATGGCGTGTCCTCGCAGGTCAGGATTGGATTTGATTTGTGAGCCCTGCTGACCGCAGTGTAGGCCGGAGGCAGCGGTCAGAAAGGGCCCACAGCCACGTGGCGATGACTTGTGGTGCACTGAGTTGGTGGCACCTGAAGTGCTCAGCGGGTATGCAGCCAGAGATTATGGCGTGTCCTCGCAGGTCAGGATTGGATTTGATTTGTGAGCCCTGCTGACCGCAGTGTAGGCCGGAGACAGTGGTCAGAAAGGGCCCACAGCCACGTGGCGATGACTTGTGGTGCACTGAGTTGGTGGCACCTGAAGCGCTCAGCGGGTGTGCAGCCAGAGATGATGGCGTCTCCTTGCAGGTCAGGATTGGATTTGATTTGTGAGCCCTGCTGACCGCAGTGTAGGCCAGAGGCAGCGGTCAGAAAGGGCCCACAGCCACGTGGCGATGACTTGTGGTGCACTGAGTTGGTGGCATCTGAGGCGCTCAGCAGGTGTGCAGCCTGCGATGATGCGTCGTCCGGGCGGGCCGCACTGGAAGCAATGTCTGTTGCCTACTGGACTGCGCCATTAATAAATCAAGACTCAATTTGAATTGTGAGGCCTGCTGACTGCAGTGTAGGCCGGAGGCAGCGGTCAGAAAGGGCCCCCAGCCACGTGGCGATGACTTGTGGTGCACTGAGTTGGTGGCACCTGAAGCGCTCAGCGGGTGTGCAGCCAGAGATGATGGCGTGTCCTCGCAGGTCAGGATTGGATTTGATTTGAGTGCCCTGCTGACCGCAGTGTAGGCTGCAGACAGTAGTCAGCACACACGTAACTCCGTGGTGCTGTGCCGCTGGGGGCCTGTGTCGCGGCCGCCAGCGATCGGCTGAGGAGGCTGACGGTAATGGCGGCGGACTCGTGGCAGGGTGAGGGGCGCCTCCCTGGCAGACGCGTTGGCCATCCAGGAAGTGAACCACGCCCAGAGCCCCGGCCTACTTATTCACACTCCTACGCTGGCCTGGCGTACGCCGGCCCAGCCCACTCCACTTACGCTTACAGGGGGGGACGACACGGATACATGAGCGAGGTCTTCCCCACTGCCTGAGGTAAGATGATTGCGTCCACTGTCCACAACACTGCACACACCAGCAGTATATGTCCACACGGACATGTCTGTGCTAGGCATACTGTAGTCTGTCCAGCACATCACCGCCACACTTGGCATTGTGTACATTCTTATTCATGGGTGACTTGCCTCCTTCACACATACTTGGTTCCCACCTCTCCCCACATTCTGCAATTGTGTGGCTGAGGGACCATGCCATTTTGGGAAGGTAAGCTGTCTTGTTCTGCGCTGCCTCGGTTGTAGTCCGGGGGGGTGGTCCTGGGGGTGGTGGCGGTGGCTGTTGTGGCCCTCTTGGGTCTCCGAGCTGCATGGTCAGTAGCTCCATGACATGTGTTGGTCTTCAGATGTGGCTCTGGGCTGGGCTCCCTTTCATGCTGCAGGTTGTCGTCCTGCTTTACACCAGTAAAAGGCAGGTGTTAAATCCCTGCTGCTAACGCGCTTTATCACCTGTTTTTGGGTCGCATCGCGGATCTGGCTGGTCGTTGAGAATATCACGAAGTGGTGTTTTCGTGTGTTTTTGCATGGGAACGCCTACTCTGCATATCATTAGTGTTAGTTGTCGCTCTCATCCGTGGCGATGTTTTTTGCAGAGGATATCGCTGGGAAACTGGCGATATCGGCAGTTTGCACCAGCTTGAGAATAGGGCGATAAGTCTATCGCCATTTTTCGGCGCTAAAGTGCCGATAAATCGGCGATGACTCCTTCAGAAAATGCCCCTCTGTTTCTGTCTACATCTCTTTCTCTGTCATACCCATCTCTTGCTCTATCATCTCTCTTTCTCTCCCTACCATGCACACCCCTTGTTACTTCTCTATTTCTCTACATTTCTCTAGTTTACCTTGCCTCTCTCTCAACCTCTCCCCTCTCTTTCTGCCTTACCATCTGCTACTTAGTTTCTTTTTCTATCTCTCTGTCCTATTGTATCTCATCTCTTTCTGCTTCATTAACCCTTGCCCTTCTCTCAGCCTTCACTTCTCTATCTACTCCTCTCCCTGACCACCCCGTCGTCTCGCTTCCACCCTCCCCGAGACGGCAGGTAAGAGTGGGGGAGGCCGCCGTCCCCAAAACTCGTGCCACCTCTATTTCAACTTTTTTTCGCTTTATCATTCCTTTTTAGTTCTCTGTCCTTCTCTTCTATCCTGCGCCTCCGATTTATATTTCTCAGCAGAGATGGAGATCATTGTCTAGCAAAGAAGTGAACACACAGAAGAAAGATGGGACAAGGGAAGGAAAGAGAAGTAAGAAGACAATTATCAGATTTCACCCGATGGAATGGTGAAAATCCTCAGAGCCATGATTTGATTTTACTTTTTTTTTTGGGGTTGTTTATTTTGCAGTGAGAATGACGTGTGGAGGGGAATATATTTGTCAGTTCGAATGTATGCCAAAAAAAGCTTCAATTCCAATTGCTATGTGCATGTGTCTTGTTATATTATTTTGTTCTACTCCATTAAACAAGTACCAAGTCAACCTTACTGTGTCTTGTCTATAATGGAAGAACAGGCCGGTTAGATACTGAATTCCACATACAATATTGTTGTTATAAGACAGAAAAATCAAAATCAAAGCACAAAAAGAAACAGTTTTTACCAGTGCTTGTTCACACTTACTCTTGCTATTATTTGGCTGAGAGTCATTGGTCGGCTTGAGGTGTTAGCTCTTTTGTGTGTTTCTTTTTCGGAAAGTTTAATATAGATTCAATCTTGTTTTGCATCATGAGAGCTTGAATTAGCTGAACGTTTTTCCGAATTGTGAAGGACTAAATATGTCTTTCTTGGGGCCACACAAGTCCTTAAAATAGCACTGCCTATATATTTGTAGTGGAATCATTGACTCACTTCTAGAGGCCCCATTATTCTGTAACCTCTCATTTACAGCTCAAGATCAGTGTTCCTGTTGTTCCACATTGGTGGTGATGTTTGTAAGGACGAGGAGTTACAACCTACCTAAACTCTACCTAGGAGTTTTAAGTTACTTTGTTGTTGTTCAGCTGTTAGGGCTGCTGTATGCTGTCCTGCAACCAACAAGCTGAAGGACTGGGATGTTGCTCGAGCAATCATCAATGGCTGAGATTATTTCAAACATTCCTTCCATCACTTTGTTGTTTGTTGCTTTGACAATCAGAGATGATCTCAAGGGAGTTGGAATACTCAACTGGTTGATGCACGAAGAGGATTGTACCCAGAAATGGTGCTTAGTGGAAGGTGCACATTGTTTTACTAAAGTATCACTTATCTTATGTATATCATTATATAATTATATTGTTTGTTTTCCAGTATGAATCAGGTAAATTATGAAGAATAATATAAACAGTAAAACATGTAAAAATTAAATGTTCACAGAGAAAAGAATTGATTCCACTCTTTAAAAAAATCTTGACTTATTAAGACAAATTTCTTTGTGACATGGATTCATTAATAGATGCAAAGGCCCTGATTATGCATTATGAGACAAATTTTGAACTCTTCTCAAATCAGAGTTTGTGCAGGGAATGGAATTCCTAGTTCTGTGTTAATTCCCACATGGAGATTGGGTATTTACCACATGGAGTAAATATCACAGTTCCCTAATTACTCCCAGACAGATTTTGCCAGTAAAAACCTGTCAAAATTGTTGAGGGGAAGGGCAGTGAAGAAAAGAAAAATATGAATTTTGCATCTCTTTTTCCCTACGATAGAATGGAAAATAAGGGAATATTATACTCCATTTTACCAGCAATGGGAGGCATTAACTGAATCTGTTGATACCCCACTTGGAAATAACAGTAGTTACCATGAGCATACACTTCATAGGGTTTAGGCATAAGTGAGTGAACAGACCAAAGCCCGCGACCCCCGGTGCAATTTTTCAATCTGTGGATTCTCACATCCATTGCCCTTTTTTGGGACAGTTTGAATCCCCTCTATTTCTATGGTTTTCCCCAAACTGCAGACCAGGTGCATCTTAAGGACAGCCATACTTCTCTCTAAGGTTCTTGAATCCCTCAATTGGTTGTGCCACCGTTTTAGTGGCGGCTGGTGAAATTTGAAAGTGGTGGGCGTAAAGTATTCCTATGTAGTGTGTATGCACCACACCATAGGCACACTTATTCAGATAAGACAGCAGTTATTGTATAGGGACCTGGTCCTGAAGAAAGCCAGAGACACCTTCTGGGGATTTCGTATTGGCTGAAACATGATGACCTATGGACTCAAGGGATAATTACTACCCTCAGTGTCTCACCTGCTTTTAACTTTACCTTATTATTGGGGTTTGAGTAAAACAATATTGTGTACCACTAGTTAATTTTATGTCAGTTTATGTCACGTGTTTTCTTGTTTAAAATATGCATTATTCTCTCCAAATTGTCTCCACACTCTCACGTGCAGATTATCCATCAAACTTGTATTCATTTCTTTCTAAAAGAACACTGTGTCTCTGAGGCTATCGACTCCCCTGGAGAATGCTATTCATTCTAGACCCAAAATGCCCATCATTCTTGTTATAAAATAATCCCTTCAAGCCTAAAAATGCTCTTCTTTCTCTTCTCTCTCTTCATGCATTCCTATTCCGTCTAAGCCAATGCAGCATTCGCTATTTCTCTGTGAGACCACCATATTTCCCCAAAGTGTCATACACTGCATAACACTAAGGGGTCGATTCCGATGTCGGCCGGAAGCGCACCTAACAGTATTCGTCCGGAAAAAATACCAGCCGAACGCGTGTTTTCCGACCGACTCGAACACTCTACCGAACGAACAAGTACGATGCGCATAACAGCCCAGATCCCGAGCAAGCCGTACTTACCCATTCCAGCTCCTGTTCCCCGCCCGAGCCGGATCCGTAAACGCCGAATCGAGTCGCACGGAACCAAATACACAGCACCTTCCGGCCGGACTAGTACGATGCGTCTTCCGTACGCGTCCGGCATGTTTGAGCATTCGGGAGAGCTGCACATAAGCTCCAATTCGCGCCACTAGACGATCCACGGCGACGAGACGAACAAGCCAGCGACGAGTACGAGTCGAAGTCGAAGTCACGAGAAACCCGAACGAGACGACCCAACCATGAATCCCATCGCGCAGGTCCTACCAATACTCTACATCTATTACCGGGACCGGTATGGACGCGTACGGCGCAGACGGTAAGTCAAACACCCACAACACAAACAAACGACACGTACCCGAAATATGTCACACACACATAGGGATGCACAAATGACGTACACTAGCAACAGCAGAACCATAGGGGTGGGATGGCCATCACCAATGCCATACACACCCATAGGGGGATGAATGCCTAACCACTAACACCACCCCCACTCAGGGTGGGCTGGATGCCTACCACTACTACCATCCCCACTCAATGGGGGCTGGGTGCCTACCACTACTACCATCCCCACTCATGGGGGGCTGGATGCCTACCACTACTACCATCCCCACTCATGGGGGGCTGGATGCCTACCACTACTACCATCCCCACTCATGAGGGGCTGGATGCCTACCACTACTACCATCCCCACTCATGGGGGGCAGGATGCCTACCACTACTACCATCCCCACTCATGGGGGGCTGGATGCCTGCCACTACTGCCATCCCCACCCATAGGGGGATGGATGCCTACCACTAACACCACCCCTACTCACGGTGGGCTGGATGCCTGTCACCACTGCCATCCCCACCCATAGGGGGCTGGATGGCTGTCACTACTACCATCCCCACTCATGGGGGGCTGGATGCCTACCACTACTACCATCCCCACTCATGGGGGGATGGATGCCTACGACTACTACCATCCCCACTCATGGGGGGCTGGATGCCTACCACTACTACCATCCCCACTCATGGGGGGCTGGATGCCTACCACTACTACCATCCCCACTCATGGGGCTGGATGCCTGCCACTACTGCCATCCCCACCCATGGGGGGATGGATGCCTACCACTAACACCACCCCTACTCAGGGTGGGCTGGATGCCTGTCACCACTGCCATCCCCACCCATAGGCGGCTGGATAGCTGTCACTACTACCATCCCCACTCATGGGGGGCTGGATGCCTACCACTACTACCATGCCTACCACTACTACCATCCCCACTCATGGGGGGCTGGATGCCTACCACTACTACCATCCCCACTCATGGGGGCTGGATGCCTACCACTACTACCATCCCCACTCATGGGGGGCTGGATGCCTACCACTACTACCATCCCCACTCAGGGGGGCTGGATGCCTGTCACTACAACCACCCCTACTCATAGGACGGGTAATGCATGACACAACTAGCATACTGCCACAGAAGGACTGTCTGTAAATTACATCCCACCCCCAACACCATGACAAGCGTGTGTGGTCTGTGTCAAATGCATACAACACTGAACATGACATTGAACATACAATGTGACCCCCTAACACATGTGTCACACATAATTGTGTGTGTGGCCTACACGATGCAAGCAGACCATGACCACTGTGGCAATGTGGCCCAAAGCCCCATCTCCACAGTGCCCAAAAGGTAAGTGTGTGCTCCATAGCTGAAGCACTTTTTGAACAGTGTGGCAATGGGGCCCAAATCCCAATCACCACAGTGCCCAAAAGGTAAGTGTAGTCCTGGTAAAAGCTGCAAAAACAAAACTGCAGGGATTATTCCTGGCCACACAACACCAAACACTACGGTGGCATTGTAGTGCTTGTGTCCCATAGCAACATAGATTGTGTGAGGCAAGCAGTGCAGTGCCAATGACACATCGTTCTGGCCATGTGCACACAAACATCAGCCATGCGGGCCAACATTGTCTACATTCACAAATAACACAATGACAGAAGTGAGCATCCTAATGCAGACCCACATATCTGCACCAATGGACAAACAAATGTAGATATCCTGTGGAGACTGCAGATGTCAGGTGAACAAATACCATACCATGGCAGCAATGGGACATACTAACCATGATCAATGTGCTGACTGATGACCTAGCAGTCCCAGGGCCAGCAGGGGAAAGCCACCAAACAACATACAGCCAATGGCAAACTAAAGATATGCCAATGCAGTGGTGCAAATGCACAAACACAAACAGGCAGACTCACACTGCATATCATACACAACAGGTGAGGGGGTTGTGTGCCAGTGTCCCCAGGCAAACACACAACACATGAGGAGGCCAGATTCACTAATACACAGATGTCAACACAGTCACATACAAAAGTAACTCATGGATTGGATTCCCCTATGTGGGCAAACAGGCATTGTGAGATGAGAGGGAGCCCAAATTACACATGTCACACAAGCTTGTAGGAACAGCAACAAACACAGCAAGAGACAGAACCACCACATCACTCCCCCCAGGGACCCCACATTGTGGTGACACTAGCCTGCATTACAATCACACTGTGATGATAAAGGTAGATGTCATCCACACTGTGAACCACAGCCATGTGTCCGGAGCAACAAACTACCATCACACCTATACAAGCACAAAGCACTCAGCATAGCCTGCCAGCCAAGGAAAATATGGAGGTAGTGCCCCAGCTGTGCAACAACTCACATTTGCACACACTCAACGCCACACACCTTGAACTCCACCAATGTGCAGCAGTGAAGCTCACATGGACTGCTGACATTGCACATGCACCCATGACAATCCCAGGGGTGGTGGGGGAAATAAGGTGCAGAAACACATCACACATGGCCAGTCAACAATACTTGTGAATGTCTGACACACTGCACAGTATGCCGTACATGGGCATGACGTGAAATCCACCCCAAACAATGGGATCCTGGCCATAGTCACACACCAATGAAGAAGCCAAGCTGACCCACAAAGGACACACATAGACAACTTCCAACATTGCAGCTCTGACCCTGAGGAGTGGCAGCAGTCACACACACAACGTGTCACAATCACTGAAAGCATACACAAACAGAAAATCACATTACTCGTGTAACCAACAAGTGCCAAGAGGAATCCTGACTGTGTCTCATCTGCGTTTGCCCACATCCCCAGCCCTGACAACAAAGACAACTAGGGATGACAACCTCATGAACATTAGTTTGCCATGCATCCACATCCCGGAGTAACCAGGTCCAAGATGCTGGATGAACACAGAACAACTCAGCAAGCATCACAAACAGGAACATCCGTAGGGACACAGCCTGTGTAGGAAAAGGAGAAGGGAACACGCACAGACATGCCTACACAACACACAACATGGGCACAGCCTATATCACGGAATCACGCACTGCCATGAGGGCACTCCACTCCTGTGGAAGGTCATCTGTGCCAAACCTTGTCTGTGCACGACTCAAACATGTCAGCAGAACACTCGGTCAGTGAGTCAACAACTACAACACACTGAAGGCTCTGCTCATATCAGCCTGGGCACGGGAGTGTCACGTCAGTCATCTGCATACACCCAAGACACGTGTCAAGCAACTTGCACTGTGTACACAGATGAGTCCTCCAAATTTGATGTGCTAAACTGCATGTCCATTGGAGACGGGCACACAGTCAGGGTACTAGGAACATTGGACAGTGGTAAGCCCACCAGATGTGCATCAGTGTAGGACAAAGATGGTAATCTACAAATGCTAAACGTACATCCCTGTGTCAAATGCTGAACATTACACCCTCAGACTGCAGCAAAGGATGCTATAGATCCAGACTAGATTAGGACACATATCCCATGGACCACATGGAGCCCATCACAGCAAAACTTCATTTACCTGATCTGAACACTATTACAACAGCAAATGCATGATTCTACACATCTACATCATGTACCTCCAAAGATTAACCACAAGTAAACAAAAAGAGGCTTTATTCAGCAAGTGTGCAACTCAAATCAAAAGTCCAAAATAAACTAAGGCCAATGGCCAGTCCAAATATACAGTCCCAACAGGGTGATGTGTGACAACTTGTCAACAATTGCTTGCCTGCACAGGTACGGACAGGGGACATCCCCCTTGGAGGGGCATACGAGGGGCAGGCCAGGCACCGCAGGGACAGGATCAGGGGATGCCAGAAGGAGGCAGTGAAGGGGAGGTGGGTGCAGGAGTGTCACCGGCAACTGCAGTGGAGGTGTCTGACTCAGGGGGGGCTGGCACCACCGCAGGGCTCAAGTCAGATGGTGTTGGTACTGCAACCACTGCAGTGGGCTGGTCAGATGGAGTGGACTGGGTCTCCAATGCAGTGTTCGAGTCAGACGGGGTGGTTGTGGACTCCACCGCAGTGCATGAATCCAAGGTAGTGGAAGGGGGGGCAGAAGAGCTGGGCAGGACAGAGGGGGGGACACGGTCTCCACACCAGTGGCACAAACAGGCAGAGCATCTGGTTTTGGGGTGGAAGAGCAAGTGGCAGGGGGGAGGGCCTAAGCAGTTTGGGATGCGGTATCGGTGTGTGGGGGAACCTGGGGCAGGGTGTGGCGGTGGAACCTGTGGATTGGTGGCCTGGGGGATGGAGGTGAGAGACTGGATGGTTGACTTGCAGGGCGGTAGCGGGGTCTTGCTCTTCCGGGACCGGGGGGACTTGCGGGTGGGGGGCTCACTCTGCCTGCACCTGGGGGAGGGTGTCCGGGGGCGAGGGGTACTCCCCTCTGTGTGGGTGAACTTCCTCTTCCCCCGGTATGCTGGATCAGCGGGATGGGAGGGGAAGAGGCCGAGGTCACAGAGGAAGAGCTGCTGATCAGGTGGGGTTGCAGGTGAGGCAAGGGAAGGGGTCTTGGAGGGAGAGGATCTTGAGGATTGCGGAGTGACTGTGGTTGCCTGTGTGTGTGTGTGTTCCCCATCCCCTGTGTCTGTGGTATCAGTCCCCTGAGGATGCTTGTGTGCACGTCTTGCCTTTCTCTTGGGTGTGTCTGTGCTGCTCGTGTCTGTGTGTTTGGGTGACTGTGCAGGTGTGCATGTGCTTTGGACAGGTAGGGGGGCAGGAAGTGTGGATGGGGCAGAGGTGGGAGGGGTGATGCCCTCCATAAATGACACCAGCTATGTCAACAGAGTGGTGTGTGCATGGAGGACACTCAGCATTGCTGTCTGCCCTACATGGAGCTGCCGAAGGAGGTACACAGACTCCTCACTCAGGGCAGCAGGGGACACAGGGGCAGGGGGTGCGGTGCCTGGCACGAAGGAGACACGCTCCCGAGTACGGGAGCCTCCATGGACCTCAGGAATGCGAGCCAATGGGAGGGCGGTGGTGGTGGTGGCGGGGCCAGACAGACTAGCTGGCCTTTGGTGGCTGCTGAGACTTGCCTCCACAAGGGAGTCATCCTCCGAGCTGCTGTGGTTCTCAGCTGAGGTGGATGGTGCTGAGGACTCCTCGGTGTGGCTCCCCTCGCCCTCCGTGCCACTGGGTCCCTCTGACCACTCGTCCGATGCTGACCCAGTCTGGCTCCGCTGCTCCTCCTGGTCCGTGGAGCTGTCCCCTCCTGTGGCCGTGGATTTATCTGCAAACAATTAGGGAAACAGACAAACATCAGTCACCTGCACTGACCGCACACACCACAGTAAGTACAGCACATTACAGAGCAAGCCCTGGCATCCTTAGTTGAACATTGCCTAAAGTCCTCACACAGATTCGGGGAAGCCAATTGTCAGTCTGATGGTCAACCATGGGACTCACACCCCTCCTGCCCTTGCGCCCATCTGTCTGGTGCCTGTCTGATGGTAAGACCCCAGTGTGGACACATGCACCACCTACACAGTTGTTGGACATTGCAGGGAACACGGTGAAGTATGTGAACATGCACACATCACATCTCTTGCCACTGAGTCAGTGCAGGTGTCCGGATAAAGGGATGGCCAGAGTCTAAATAGAAATGCATGTGATGCATACCAGCACCAGACACCATGATGCACCCATGTCCGGATAGTCAATGCCACAATGGGGTGCATGTTGCACATGTCACTCCCCTGCAGGATCAGTCTCAGGAAGTTTAATGCCATGACACAGGAATGCGTGCAAAGTCATACATTACTGTCTCAAGTCACATGGCCATGGCAGCCAGCCAACAACAGTCTGCACTGTGTCACAATCCGAGGGCATGGGGAATGCAAGTTATGTGACTGACAAGTGCACATGTCCATCCCCCAAATACCACATCATCTGTACTACTATTTGTCCACGTCATACCAACTTGACATATGGGGGACATGAAACACAACGCTCTGAACATGAGCACCTCACAGTGTGCTGTGAATGACAATACAGCTGCCTGAAAGTCACAGTCGCAAACACCTGTGTGCACAGTCAAGTGATCAGACACCTATAAGTCACAGAAGTATTGTCTATCTTGGTCACATCTCCGATGGCATGCTGAGCCCTAACCGATAAACATACCAGTAGTCCTGACAACGAAGACACAGCACAATGAGACAGAGGCAGACACCTGAGGGTACATTTCACTGATCACAACATGCCAGATGATACACGGGAGTGGGAGTACAGAGTGTATTGCATGCCCTGGAGTAGGCATGACTGTCCAGCTCCACCTGTAAGAGGGATGAGTCCTGGACAGTAGGCAGGTGGCTAAGCATGTGTGACACACTGGATACACATACTCCTGAGGCCCAAACATTGTTCCCACCAGCAGCATGGGTGTGTGCCAAATTCCCCAGGGACATGTGGTGAGTCAGAGCAGCAAGCGGACCACATATCAAAGTTACACCCAGATTACATGTCAGAACTTAGGCATTGTGTAAGCAATTGACCCACCCATGAATCGCACAACATAGTCACGGGAACAAATGCTGTCCCCCACCTTCAGCAAAGCAAAATGCAATGACACAGTCCCCAAATGACACAATTTCCTGACTATAAGGGCCACACATATGCGTATCAGAGGAGAAGTGGGCATGTCACAAATGAGGGACATGGGTCCTGGACCACATGACTGATGTACTGTGGAAGTTTAACCAGGCCAGAGGAGGACACATAGCATGTCAGACAAAGTGCACAGTGCAGTCATGGACTCACCCCCTCCTTGCTGCTGTCTGTCCTTCAGCTGCCCATCCAGGTCAGGGAAAACCACCGCCAGAATCCGGAGCATGTGGGGGGTCAGGGTCCGGTGTCCGCCCCTCCTGCGAGGAGGCGACAGCTTCAGCTGGACCCTTGCGATCCTCCGGGTCTAGCCACGAAGGTCCTGCCACCTCTTCTGGCAGTTGCGGATCCTGCGCCTGTAGACCCCCACGGATCTTACTTTCCGGGCGATGGTCAGCCAGATTTCCTGCTTCTGGTGGGCATCAACCTGTGAGGATGACAAAGTGAAAAGGCCATTACTACACATGCAACATATACGTGCATCACACAGTTGGATATACATGTCTCAATCACAGGGGCATATGATGTACACAGGCAGTGCAACAATGGCTATGAACGGTTTGCCAGCAGTCACTACATGGTATCATTGCATGGGAAGTAAACCTAGTTGGAATGCACTGTTACTGCACTGTACCAGTTCAGTGCATGTAACTACACACTTTGGGGTGTGACAACTACTCAGTGGGCATGCTAGCCAGTGGTGTGCACACTGAAAGTCCTGCTAGTCAGACAACATGCACAATTAGTGAGGCAGTGGACAGCACGCTCACCTGCTCCCCTGGTTTCCCATACAGCTTGCTGTACTGTGGAAGGAGGCTGTCCAGCAGGGGCTGGTTCTCCTCAAGGCTGAAGGCTGGGGCTCTCTCCACAGTACGTGCCATTGCAGGAGCCAGAGGACGCATAAACAGCAGCAGTGTTGGTGGCAGATGTCGTCCTGGAGCATGTAGTGCAGGCAAGAGAGCTCTCAGGGGAACAGCCAGCATTATATGTGTGCTGCAGAGGCAGATACTGTCCCATGTGTCCAAAGTGATAGGTCCAAGTCGTTTGCATCTTCTGAATCTGACCAATCCATGGAATAGCAGCACTAATACACGCCCACAGCATCCTTCAAATCTTCAACTTCATGACACTCATGATTTTGCAACATTGTTGTGGCTGGCCAACTGAATTCACTGCATCAGACTCATTGGAGCTTCGAAAACGCGTCCATTGCCATGCCAGGCCCCAGCCAATGTGTGCGCACCGTTCGGTCCACTGCTGTACAACGCGTATTTCGGGATACAACGCGTACCCGCACACATCATATGCAATGGGCCGGCCGGGCACACCGATCGGTCCATTGCTGTTCAACGCGTACCCGCAAACATCATATGCAATGAGCCGGCCGGGCACACCGATCGGTCCATTGCTCTACAACGCGTACCCGGGATACAACGCGTACCCGCTCACATCATATGCAATGGGCCGGCCGGGCACACCGATCGGTCCATTGCTCTACAACGCGTACCCGGGATACAACGCGTACCCGCTCACATCATATGCAATGGGCCGGCCGGGCACACCGATCGGTCCATTGCTGTTCAACAGCGTACCCGCTCACATCATAGGCAATGGGCCGGCCGGGCACACCGATCGGTCCATTGCTCTACAACGCGTACCCGGGATACAATGCGTACCCGCTCACATCATATGCAATGGGCCGGCCGGGCACACCGATCGGTCCATTACTGTTCAACGCGTACCCGCTCACATCATAGGCAATGGGCCGGCCGGGCACACCGATCGGTCCATTGCTCTACAACGCGTACCCGGGATACAACGCGTACCCGCTCACATCATATGCAATGGCCGGCCGGGCACAGCGATCGGTCGATTGCTCTACAACGCATACCCGGGATACAACGCGTACCCGCTCACATCATATGCAATGGGCCGGCCGGGCACATCGATCGGTCCATTGCTGTTCAACGCGTACCCGCATACATCATATGCAATGGGCCGGCCGGGCACACCGATCGGTCCATTGCTCTACAACGCGTACCCGGGATACAACGCGTACCCGCTCACATCATATGCAATGGGCCGGCCGGGCACACCGATCGGTCCATTGCTCTACAACGCGTCCCTGGACAGGTCACACGCATATGTCACCATGCTGGTCACTGGTGAACCTATGCCAGCCACATATACTTTCCAGGGACTCAGGGGCACACCTACAACACCACTCCCAGTCCACACTGTATCTAAGGCATGTGTGGCAGCATAACCTTATCTGTGTATGTGGGTGAACATGTGGTTTTTGGGGTGGCACTTGGGGGCAGACACACCCAGGCTGTGCACGTGTTCATGGGGACAAGGTCCTTTGTGTGTTGTGCACCTGGCCACTGTGCAACTTTTCATTTTGGAGCATGTGTCATGGTCACATTTCCAGGTTGTGCATGTGTATGACATGTCACATACCCCCAGGCTCACATGTGATAAGGCATGTACGTCATAGGGTGGCCCATTGCCACAATAGTGATGTCCCTCCGCAGTCTGTGTGCATGTTGTGTTTCACATGTCTCTGACTCCATGTGCACAATGGGAGACAGTCTCCACATCCATGTGGTTTGTGCATGAACTTTGATGTTGTGTGTGTGTGTGTCACAGACGTCCATGTCTGTCCTGCAGAGGCTACAGGGGCCACTACCTGTGGGTGTCATGTTTGTTTTTCTGACGTGTACATGATACGCCATGTCATGCCAGTGTCCATGTGGCAAGACAGGGTCCCTGGGAATCTACCTGTCAATGAGCTGTGATGCCTGTGGAGCATCTGTCCAGACATGTCACTGTGGTATGTGTGTGGAACGTGAGAGCAGTAAATGGGTACTGTGACACAGCCTAATGGTTTCCCATAGCACACCCTGGAACCTGTTGTCAACACTTGTTGAACAGAGATGTTAGATGATGTCCATGTAGGTGCCATATATGTCCAAACAGAACGACACACACATCAAGTACTTGTGTTTGTTAATGATGTATCATGTGAAATTGAGTATGGTGAACGGCACATAGGTGGGGTGACTGACAATCTTGCTTTCTTCACCTATGCACTGCAGGGCTCCTGCTGTCCATCGACCATTCCCAGACCTGGCAACGATGGTGGAACGTGACAGCATCCGACGGTACCGCTTCACCAGGCAGCTGATTGAGGATTTGGCAGTGCGGTTGGACCCACATTTGCAGCCTGGCCATCCGTATCCTACAGCGCTGACCCCCAAGGTGAAGGTGATGGCAGCCCTACACTTCTTTGCCACCGGTACCTTTCAACACACTGTGGCGACTGCCGGTGGGATGTCACAGACTATGTTCAGCCGTGTGCTACGCGATGTTTTGGGGGCAATGTTGAGATACCTGAACCAGTACATCTATTTCCCAACACGTCAACGACTCACTGACGTCAAGAGTGACTTCTATGCCCTGGGGAGGAGGCCACATGTAATTGGCTCCATTGATGGGACACATGTGTCTTTGATACCTCCACAGGCACATGAGCAGGCATACCGGAACTGTAAACATTACCATTCGATCAATGCTCTGGTGGTATGTCTTGCAGATATGACCATCACACATGTGTGTGCCCGTTTCCCCGGTTCGGCACACGATGCCTACGTGATGAGGAGTAGTCGCATCCCGAGGATGATGTCACAGATGCCAAACCAGCGTGCCTGGCTTGTTGGTGTGTACTGACTTTGTACCATTGTGTGTGTTCTGCTATGTTGTGTTCCGCACACATTTTCAAATCGGCTAATGTGCAATTGTCTGTCTGTAGGTGACTCGGGATACCCCAACATGCCGTGGTTGCTGACACCCCTCAGGAACCCTGTGACACCAGCCCAGATGCGCTACAATGAGGCACACGGTCGGTCGAGGAGGGTGATTGAGCGGACCTTTGGTCTCCTGAAGAGCCGCTTCTGCTGCCTGGACAAGACAGGAGGGGCCCTCCCATATGCCCCAGCAAAGGTGTGCAAGATTGTCATCGTCTGCTGCATGCTACACAACCTGGCAGTGCGGAAGGAGTTGCCTCTCATCCTGGATGACGATGACCAACGTCCGCCACCTGTGGAAGATCCTGGCCTGGGTCACGATGCCAGTGAAGATGATGATGATGATGATGGTGATGTCCGCACACAGCTCATCACCAACTTCTTCAGCTGAATGTGAGTCTCCAGAGGGTTGTAATGTCAATGATTTGAGTTTGCATGATGTGTGTGTGTGGTGCTCTGGTGCTGTTTGAGTGTGGCCATGTGCTACTTGACTGGATGCGTGCAGCGATGTGTCCTTGCAGGTGGTCTGTACTGCCCAACAGTGTTGACATGCTAACTTGGTTTTGTGTAGTTATCTCGTGACATGTATTAGACATGAATATTGCCGTTCTGTGCTGTTCTTCAGTGGTTTTGACTGTGTGTCATGTCTGTCCTTCACAGGGTGCTGCCGGAGTTGTTTGATCAACTTGGATCCCACGAATCCATGATTCAACTTCCAAGGTGGAACCAGTCGTTTCCCTACAGGTGGTGTGCCACACACCCCTGGACTTTCTATCTTCTGCACTTTTTGACTTTGTGGCCACAGCCAGGTTGGATTAGCTAGCATTTGTAGTGGAAACAACATGTTGCAAATGTGTAATAAACCTGTGCTTCACTTTGGGATGTGCGTTGTCTGTAGTCACACATCTGACTGTCATTTGCTTACTGCACCTGTAGTCTAGTTGACACAGACTGTGAATAGGTGGCGTGTCTGTGCATTCCACTGTATTTAGTTGCAACATCAGTATAGGTGATGAGTCTGATGGCCCTGGTGTGTATGTGTTGTGTGGCCCTAGTGCTGTGTCTCCCTCATATGTGTCACATCGCCATGACTGACATGACGGTGTTGGACTTGCTGTAGCAGTTAGCATGCAGTGTCATTTTTCTGATCACCATCTCCATGACAGAGAGCACGTTGGAATCACAACAGAGGCAGATATGGTGTATTTGTGAGTTTATTTACATACAGGTGTGAGGATGGTGCACAGGATGGTGGGTGCTGTACATAGAAATTGGAATACAAAGTTCCCATGTGATTCGGAAGTCTTGGTAGCTGAAATGTCCAGAGTAAAGTCCACAGTCATCTGATAAATTTGGCCAACTATAGCTCCCCATGTCATGTGGGAGAGTTGGGTTGGCTTCGACAGGGCGTGCAGTTTGCACACAGAGGAAAAGTTCCAGAACAGGTGTTGGCTTCCTGGGGGATGTAGATGGCCATCGGCCTCTCAGTTTGGCCTCCTCGGACGGCCCCTCTTCTTGGGGGGGCCCTCAGGTGCAGGCTGCGGCGGTGCAGGGGACTCTCTGCCAGAGTCCTCCTCCCTCCCTGTGGCATTTGCAGTTGTTTCAGCAGCAGATGTTGTGGGCACACAGGGAGGTGAGGCCATGTTGGTGCTGATCTGGCAGAGGCATGTCAGTATGTCCCTATGCACCGCTGTCAGTTGTTCCAATGTGTCCCACTTGGACTCCATGCCAGACATGTGTGTCTCGACATGTGACATGTGTGTCTCGACATGTGACATGTGTGTCTCGACACGGGACATGTGGGAGTCCAAGCGGGCATGATGGGCAGCCTGCTGCTGTTGTATGTCCTTGAGGATCCCCACTACCTGGCTGACCTCTCCGGTGCTAGTCTGGTACGCATTCGGGATGCGTGCCAGTTGTGGGTCATCATGCAGTCCAGACCCCTCTGCAAAGAGCGACCTATGTCTACCACCCCTCCCACCACCCCTGGCGACACATGCAGGACCTGCGGTGGCACGCACAGGTGATCGTGGGCCCACTTGGGTGTTGTTCCTGGGCTCGTTGTCACCAGCTCCAGTTTGGGTCTGGGTCCCTGCGCTGTTGTCATCTGTGTTCCTTGGTCTGTCCGTGTTGGCAGGGGTGGCCTGTGTGTTGGCAGTTGTTGGAGGGGTGGGTGCAGGGGGTGCAGATGTTGGTCCTGCTGGTACTGCATGATGACTCACACCCGAGGGTCCAGCTGGTTCTTCGCCATCCGAAGAGTGCAGAGGCTGATCCACACCAGTGAGCTCAGTGTTCACCGGAGCCTGGGACAGGGACTCCTCCTCGTCTGCTGCTGTGTCCCCATCATCACCTGTTTTGGGGAGAGACACAGATTGTATGTTATGTTTCTACTGGCATCAATTGTTCAAACACCTGACAGTTGTGACTGTACCTCTGGATGTGGGCCTGGACATTGCATTCTCCTAAATTGTGACAGTCAGAGAGTGATATTGGTGTAGCACATTGTCCTGCCAACCTGTGGCATTTCAATGTGAATGTTGAGGTGTGTGCATGACCAGCATTGGTGGTATTTGCCTGCCATCCGGGCCTCCTTCTCCCCCCAGCCCAGTTATCCCACCATGAAGCGTGCTTCCATTGCAGGGAGTGCAAGTTGTCTTTCAGGATGTCAGTCAGTGGTGTCCTGCTGTTGGTTGTTGCACAGTTCCCAGCAGGGCCTTGTGCTCCCCCAGCAGTACCCAGTGTCAGCCAACTTGTGAGTCCTTTTTCACTCCCTGTGATGTGAGCATGGTTCAGGGTGGTGTTGATGGGCCAATTCTGAGGCTGACCAATATCTGTGCCTACAACTCCCAACATGCTATTGCCTCCACCCCCCTTCCCAGCATGCCCATCCTTCCTTCCTTTTGACTCTGCTTCCCTGTGGGGTGGGGTGCCTGTGCTGACAGGATGGCTGGGAGTGTTGTCCTGGCAGTTGTTTGGCTACAAGTCCCAAGAGTGTCCCTGTGCTTCACACAGCATAACCCAGGGTGGTGGTTCTTTGTGGGATCTTCAGTTAGGATGTGAGGCATTGCATTCTCCCAGGTGGGTATGTGGAGTTAGTGTTGAGGGGGTGTGTGAGGGGAGGTGCTTGTAACTATGGTCAGTGCTGTGAGTCCTCCTTCCCACCCAGCCAGATATCCCACCATGGAACGTGCTTCCATTGCAGGGAGTGCAAGTTGTCTTTCAGGATGTCAGTCAGTGGTGTCCTGCTGTTGGTTGTTGCACAGTTCCCAGCAGTGCCTTGTGCTCCCCCCAGCAGTACCCAGTGTCAGCCATCTTGTGAGTCCTTTTCCACTCCCTGTGATGTGAGCATGGTTCAGGGTGGTGTTGATGGGCCAATTGTGAGGCTGACCAATATCTGTGACTACCACTCCCATCATGCTATTGCCTCCACCCCCCTTCCCAGCATGCCCATCCTTCCTTCCTTTTGACTCTGCTTCCCTGTGGGGTGGGGTGCCTGTGCTGACAGGATGGCTGGGAGTGTTGTCCTGGCAGTTGTTTGGCTACGAGTCCCAAGAGTGTCCCTGTGCTTCACACAGCATAACCCAGGGTGGTGGTTCTTTGTGGGATCTTCAGTTAGGATGTGAGGCATTGCATTCTCCCAGGTGGGTTATGTGGAGTTAGTTTTGAGGGGGTGTGTGAGGGGAGGTGCTTGTTACTATGGTCAGTGCTGTGAGTCCTCCTTCCCACCCAGCCAGATATCCCACCATGGAACGTGCTTCCATTGCAGGGAGTGCAAGTTGTCTTTCAGGATGTCAGTCAGTGGTGTCCTGCTGTTGGTTGTTGCACAGTTCCCAGCAGGGCCTTGTGCTCCCCCAGCAGTACCCAGTGTCAGCCATCTTGTCAGTTGTTTTCCACTCCCTGTGATGTGAGCATGGTTCAGAGTGGTGTTGATGGGCCAATTGTGAGGCTGACCAATATCTGTGCCTACAACTCCCATCATGCTATTGCCTACACCCCCTTCCCAGCATGCCCATACTTCCTTCCTTTTGAGTGGACTTCACTGTGTGTGAGTGTGACAGCAATGGCAAGATGGCTGACAGTGTGGTCCTGTTGTTTGTTGGTGCCCAGTTCCCATCAGGGCCTTGTGCTCCCCACAGCAGTACCCAGTGTCAGCCATCTTGTCAGTTGTTTTCCACTCCCTGTGATGTGAGCATGGTTCAGAGTGGTGTTGATGGGCCAATTGTGGGTGTGACCAATATCTGTGACTACCACTCCCATCATGCTATTGGCTACACTGACTTCACCAGCATACACAGAATTCCTTCCTTTCAGTGAGCTTCCCTGTGAGGTGGTGTTCTAGTGGTGGGTAAATATCTGGGAGTGTTTGTTGGTTCTATTTGTGCCACTGCCTTGCTGTATTTGTTGTTAGGTTTGTACATTTCATGACACAGTTACATATCACTATGAGATGGCAGGTATTGGGTTTGTCTGACTAGCATTCACATCTTGGGATGAATATCTTTTGGTTGCTGTGTATTTGCTAAGGGTGCATGGTTTGCCTATCCCCTTGACTGTGATGTGTGTGTTGTCACACCATATTGTGTATATTAGTTGTGTACTCACCAGGCTCTGGGATGTCTGTTAGTCCGTATACGCTCACTGGTGGTAGGATGGCCCGCACCTTCTCCTCCCAGGGCCTGAGGTATACTGGTTTTGCAGGAGGGCCACTGCCGGTGTGCTGGCTGAGGAGGTAGTCCTTTTTGAGTAGGTCCCGGACCCTCCTGCGCACATCATACCACCTGTTCTGGATGTCTTCCTTTGTGCGCAAACATGGTGTTTGTGCGTTCACCCTGTCGACAATCCTCGTCCACATCTTGGTTTTCTGCGACATGGGGGTCTGTTGTACCAATGTACCAAACAACTGTGGCTCTACCCTGAGGATCTCATCTACCATGACTTCCAATTCACTATCTGTGAACTTATGATTCTTCTTTGGGGGCATGGTGATGGGTGGTGGTGGTGATTGATGTGTGTGTGCAAGTGGGGGGTGTGAGTGTAGGTTTAGCTGGGTGTGTGTGAGGGTGCTATTTGTAGGTGTGGTAATGGTGTGTGGCTTGTGTGATGTATGGGCTGTGAGTGTGTCTGTGGTTGCTGTGTGATGGTGTTCTGTGCTGGCAGGTCAGTGGAATTTGCAAAGGATCATGGTAGGGATTTGTGGCCTTTATGTAGGTGGATTTGGAGGTGTGTCCTTGTTCCATTTTTTTTTTCCTCCCTGTATTTATTGGCTTTGTGGTTGCTTGTTTGGCCCTTTTTTTTACAATTTTTTCCTTGGTGTTTTTGGTGCATGTAGGAGTCGTTCTTGTGTCCGAGTAGGACGCTGCAGTTGTCTGGTGCGATCTTGTCCGACTCGTTCCGCTGTGTGTCAGCTAGGTTTCATATGCGGCGTACGAGTCGGTCACGGAGTATTGGGTTGCTTCGGCTGGGTTTTGTATACGTGTCGGTCGTACGGCTTGTGCTCCGGGCGATTTGGTCGTGTTTTGCACGCACAGCATCGTACTACGCGGGTCGGAGTTCGCGGGTACGTTTTGTTCGGGTTCAATCCGGGTGCGTGTCGGTCGGTTCGTTTCGCGTGATTTCGCAGCCGGATGGCTTGTTTACGTCCGGCTCGGTCGGTCGTTTTGTATTCCGTCCGAGTCGGTCGGATTTCACATGCATTTCATCGTACTACCCGGGTCGTACGGCGCCGGTCCGAGTCGGTCGGACTAAATTCCCGTACCGAGTCGGTCAGTATTTTTTACGGCCCGAATCGGAATCGGCCCCCAAGGCCTAAAGGAGAGATGGACGAGGGAATGAATAAATGGAACACCATTGTGCCAAAGAAATAAGAGCTGCAAGGCTTCGAACAAGTTCCCATAGTGATTAACAATCAACTAAAACCTCCCCAAATTCCGAGCAGCAATAAGACTCGAATGCCCCCAAATCTGAAGAGACACTGGTTTGTAAAGCCTGCCTGTGAACGCATCCCTCAAACTCCCTCTGCATGAGTGGGTGTACTTCTTGAGTGTAAAATAGTCCCTCATACATTGAAATGAAAGCACTCCATGGGAGGTGGAACAATACACCAAACAGCTAAAAGTATGAGGTGGCGCTGCCATACTCACGTGCATAGAAACCACTCTATGTCGACTTTATCAAATTAGTAACAATAGATGTATATGTCAGTTGCACTTTCATGCCAGATCATTTAAGAGGGACCAGTGAATACCACATGATGCAGCTAACTGGAAAGAAAGCGGACTGGCAAAACGGAACAAGCCCTCTAATATGAGAATGTATTGAATGCAAAATTCCTCAAATGTGGCACAGGAACATCAACTGTAGGCCAAAAGTTAGCAGCTTTTGTAAAACGCTGAAATTGAATGCAAAAGAGATTTAGAAAAATGAACAAACACTACGATATTGGTTCACCTGTGAAAGGTGGACAGTAGTAGAGGGGCGGTGCTAAATAAGGGAATTGTTGGGAGTTGCATTAAATAATTAAAGGGGGCAAGCAGTGCCAGGCGTTGGCAGGAAGTTCCCCCACCTTCTCCCAATGCCTCCGCCTGGTCCCTCCACCGAAGTATCTACCAGTGGTCAGAGGGCTGCATTACACGCGCCTTCTTGGGGGGGAGGAAGGAGTGAGCAGATATTGGTGGCACAAGGGGGCGCTGACACAGGGCATATTGTTCCTCAGCTTGCCCGTCACTTTCCCATTTGCGCTGGGACTACGACAATGCCTCCATCCCTCACCTCTGCTAGAGAGATACCCCTCTCCCACTCCGGGCACACTTACATATGCTGCCCCTAAGGCTCTGCAATATGGGGGGGTCTCTCAGCTGTCCCCGCCTTCTTTCTCCATGACCAGAATTCAGCGTGCAACGGCAGCTCGGCCTTCTGTCCCACCCCCGCAACACCTGGCCTGAACCAATCAAGGTGCTGCAGAGCCACACAATGACTGGCTGGATCAGGCGCTGCAAACGCTTTTTAGGAGACTTGGGGGTGTGACAGCAATCCCCAAGCTCCTACACTGTGCACTGGTAGGCGAGGGTTTAAGTGCGCATGTCGGGCTGGACAGAGCAAGGCACCCGTCCAACCCGACATGCGCACTTCATCTCAAGGAGCCTGTCAATCCTCAAGCTCCCAGTCGCGCCCCCCTTACGTTTGCCTGCTGCAGCAGGCTGTAATAAAGCCAGAGTCCTTCCGCGCTTGGCACCTAAAAAAAAAAAATAATAATACACTGAATGTATATATCAGTAAAGTAAACTGGGGGCATGGGCACCAATACAAACAGGAGGGCGACACCCCCACACCCCAACAAAGAAACCGCAGCTGCACCGTTTGCCTCTGAGGGGATAGTCCCACTTGACCCTTATAGTTTTTGGGGTGTTGACTACTGGCCTCGCCATCTGAATTAAGTCCTGCGACGTTTGCCAAATGGGATATGGTGCTATTTATGTTTTATATTAATGTGAATATTTGCAAACTATACCTACGTGGAACTTCATTTTGAGCTTCTGAAATATGGAGCAACAATCTGCATTTTACATCAAATGTGGGCCTAACCCTCAACATTTCAGAAGCTCTGCTGGTCTTCCTTGCTATTCTTTGCTAACCTTTTCTGTTTGGAAGACCTCAGTCAGCTCAAGAATACAAAAGACACAGACATGATGCATAAAGAAGCATTCAGGACCTCTCACGATTGACCAGCGAATAGCTGCCTCATAAACTACCTTTAAGCAAAGGTGAGCAGAATGTTGGCCATAGGATTGAACATCTTTTGAGTGGTGTGCCCCCAGATTTTTGCCTTGACTGTTTTGCTGCCTATAGAATTCTGTGCACCGAACCCCTGCTAACAAGGGGTAAAGTGTCTGTGCTCCCCTCGCAACATGATAAAACTGGTATACACCTGATTTGCACATTTAACATACATATAAGTCCCTATTATATGGCACAAAGTGTCCCAGGGCCTGTAAGTTAAATGCCACCAGTCGACTGCAGCACCTATTGAGCCATCCGCTGCAGCGGTAGTGCAAACATGTCTTCAGGTCTACCAGTGTAGCCTGACTGTAGCAGTGATAAAACTACAATTTGACCTTTCAAAATAAACCTTTTTGACTGGTCAGAACCTCCCTTTTAAATAAAAATATGTCACACCAAATGAGCTCGTTTTCACAGATGCTAATTCACACCTGGCTAGACCAGGTTCAGTGTTTCTAGACCCAAAATTACTGGTATGATATTTGCAGACTGCAAATTCTGTTCCAGAAACACTGGGCCACTTAGAATCAGGTGGAATCGAATCCCCAATGGAGATACAGTTCAGTGTGACTCATAATCAACCCCTTATTTTTCAGAATAGGCTCGAAAACAAACTTTTACTATATCACACATGGTCTGAGTCCTTATACATAAATCAGACTCCTTTTTGGCCTCCCGTTTATCGCTCTAATAGGAACAGTCCAGCACAAGCTGCCAAGCCAGGTCTTCTCCGAACCAGAACACAAGAACCCGAGATTGGTTGTGGCCTAGTTGGGCCTCATCAATAAGGACGAAGCCAGCCTAGGCTGATTGTTGTTCTCGCCTGGCAGTTCGGGATGGACTGTTCCGATGAGCTGCAGGCTCGGTACTGATATGCATAAAGCAGCCCTCTGTTTAGAGCACACTGGGCAAAAACAATGGGATGGAATGCTATCTCGAGCCACTGCCAGAGGTAAAACCATTTACAAGCATTCCTCCCATCACCTTTTGTGCATTAGATTTCACGCCCTAAGTGGCAAAGGGTATGCACAGACGTGGGTTCCTTGCTTTCTGTACCATAGGATCCATGCTATACCTCACTGACTTAGCCTAATAAGGCTGAAACCAATCTGGGATTACCTCGCCTGGATGTTTTCGGTGGACTGTTCCTATGAGGAGCAGGGTCTGTACAAATTTGCATAAGGTGGGCCTCTGTTTAGAGTGGCACAGTGGGTGAAAAATGATGTGTTGGAATGCTACCCCAAACAACTGCAAGTGGTAAGGCTATTTGCAAGCATTCCCTCCATCACCTTTTGTGTGTTTCCTGGACTATTCATGTATGTACAAGATTCTTTGACTCAAGTCATTCATACACACCGGTTTGAAGTTCACGCACGTATACTGAAGCTATTGGACTGAAAAGTAGCAATTCAATGAATTAAATTACTGCAGAACATAAAGTATTCCTTATAGGCTCAGAGTGGCCTGGAGCTCACTTACTCCAACCACAAGCACCTAATAATCATTCCTGAGCACACACCCAATAACTATTTTTCTGTAACCTCAAATGAAAGAGAGGATAGATATTGCTCAATATCAGAGTGTGCCTGGAGAACAAACTTGGACACTGCGATAGCATTTGCTGTTTCTGTGCCTAAGACCTGTGTCTAGTAAGTTGCATGTTGGATAAAAGGAAGTAAGATATTGGATAATTGTCTATAATTGTGGTTTAATATATGTCCCAGTGCAATCTGGTGAACTAATAGCATTCCCAGGTTCCTTTTACATAAATGTCTCATTGTAACCAGTTGACTGAAAGAGATGCCTTTTGACTGTTTCACTCCTCCCCTCTTCAACAACGCCTACTCCCATTGCTCCTTCATTGACCCATCCCTAATATTCAAAGTCAATGTTAATTAAAGAAAATGTTGGCCAGGCACCAGCTCTCCTTTTTTTGAGAACAATCCAACCCTTTCTCCTACACGCCTGTTCCGCGACATGCAGAAGCATTTTAAAATTGTTCTAAATTTGCCATATCATCCCCCACCCCTTTCACTGACTGTCACTGCCAACATGCACCAAACTCACCAAACTCGAATCCCTAAGAGTGAATGATTAATTGATGTATTGTACCATTTATAAAGCACAATAAGGCATTGCCACCCAAAGTTGCCCCAGTGCTCAAGGGACTGGTAGAAATGGAGGAAACTCCACTCTGGGTACCAATTAGTGTTTAAGATCTTATGGAAAATTAGCAGATTGAAAAAGCGATGGATGATTTAAGCACATTATTCCATAAGGTGGCTTCTAAAATTAAAAATTCCCATTCCCTCAAACATAAACAGAAAGATGTGTGAACTAAGAGGAGAGCCTTAAGATTTAGCTTTGAGGTAAAGAGGGTCAGAAGGAAGAACCGCTCTATAAACCATGCAGAGACCTTTAAAGATAATTCTCTTGTCAACTGGATGACACTGATGGTTAGGAATGAGGGGTGGCATGGGGCACAGAGCCGGAAACCCAGTAGATGCTGAGCAGCAGAGAACTGAACAATTTGAAGGTGGTAGGTGAGGTATCTCGACAGGCCAGCCTAAAGGCCGTTGCCATAGCCACGTCAAGAAGAAATAGCTGCATCGATGGCAAGACTTTTACCCCCAAAATTCAACAAGGGCATACTTTTCTTCAGAGTGTTCATGAGGAGGAAGTACACAGATGCCACCCAATTGAGTGGAAGCTTATAAGCTAAAGAGTGGTGAATAAGCACACTTAGAGGAGAGGGACCCAAAGAAGGCGGCCAAGTGTCAGACCGCCTGATAGAGGGGCCACCAAGGACTGGGACAATGCCTTTGTCAGAATCCAGTTGAAGTCTATTCATTGACATCCATGAGACAATCAGAGACAGAGAGTTGTAAAAGGTTGAAATGTTGTGGTCAGGAGCTTTGCCCAGTCTGATGAGAGTATGTGGATCATCACCATATGGATACAGGAAAAAACCCTGCGACCGAATAACCGCGGCGAGTGGAGACTCATAAGCACTGGCAAGTGTTGGACCAAATGCTGTATTTAAGAAACAAATGTCTTCAGTGCATGGCAATAGTACTGTGAACTAGACTGTTACATGCTGAAGACCTGTATAATAAATAAATAGATCTTTATTGGAGATTGAGTGGCCAGCTCGCTCTTTGTTGGCAGGACATCCTGGTTGCATTCACAAGGCTATTTGCACACATTCGATATACTTAAGTGTGTAAACAATTTAACTTACTAATGAATATTCTCGTTTATTGTTCTTAAAATGTGAATTTAGACAACTAGATAGATTTTTTTCACACTTAAAATTACACCAGTGCTCCCAAAGGCAGAGTGTAGTGGCCCAGGGCCTAGTAGATGAGCAGGCACAAAGTTGAGAGTTCGTGAGCGAGTTTTCCCAACAATTCTTCAAAAACATTCCTTCCACAACCGTAGATTTAGCCCTGTCGATGGCAGGATTACCTTTCGCTACAGAGTAGAAATGTGGAGGAAACACCCTAATTTTGTGGTGGTAAAGAAAGAGGGTTCTCCATGGAGAAAAACATACACCTGTGAATAAGGAAAAGAATAGCTTGCCACAGATGCACACGCTTGTCATACAAAGGTACATCTATTTGATGTATGTGTCTGTGTCATTAAAGTATCTGTTAAAATTCCTGAATATCTGCAACACACCATTTTAGGATACTGGAGTATATTTCCGATTTTTGTACATAGGGGCCTCTCTCTCTCCAGTTACGAAATCTAATTTAACAAATCGTAACACCGTAGGATTTGTAATCTTTCTTTACTTCGCTTACACAGCTGATTTAATAGAGATCCTTTCTCCTCTTCCACCATTATGCAAATCCTCTGTCCCCTTCCTCTATTACTACTGCACCAGATATGAAATTATTTTTCTCCCCATATATGTCAAATGCTGTCTTCTTGCTAAGTACTGTGCTCCGTTGCTCTTGAGCTAGGTTCATGCGCCATTAACACCAGTACATACAAAGCCACATACTTAATAACATATAGAATTATAGATGTGCAAAAAGGAATTATAGTAATGTTTTTACCGAAGGGTTCTGAGTGGCATCATATAGTCAACGAAAGCGAAGTTCAAGTTGTCTGTGATGTCACGCAGAACCCCGGGGCGAAAAACAACGCAGTAATTCACTTTTCACCCATCTATAATTGTATGTTATGCATAGCTTCATCTGCCTCTGCTTTCAATTCCTGCACAGGAACAGAGGAGAAATGGGGGAGCCATACTTTACAAGGCCTCTCCACTCTGACCCAAATGTGAAAAAAACTTTTCATGCCATATTTAACCAGCTCCCACTACCTTCCCTGCCTTCCTTTCCCCTCCTGCAGCTGTGTTTTCTGCTTTCAGTCATGCTCTCAGAGACCCTGGCAGCCTGGCCTGGAAGGCCTTTATGACATCACAGCAGTGGGTAAAGAGTTTTGTTATCAAATGTTGCTGTCATAGCAGTCAATTACCAGATTTCAAACCCAGTAAATTCACGCTAATAGTTGTCCGTCATAGCAGTGCATAACAATGATATATAATGGGGAAGTTCAGGACTAGAAAATTAGGGGCAGATTTACAATTAACTAATGCAGCACGGCGCAGCAAGTCATTTTGCTGCGCCGCGCTAGTTTGGAAAGCACAGGGATGCGACATATTTACAAGAATATGTCGCATCTCTGTGCTCTCCCCTGCGCTGGCGCACAAACAGCTGCCATGCGCTGGCGCAGGCACCCTTGCACCATGGTGCAAGGATGCCTGCGTCACTACAACCATTTTCCTCTTTCAATGCGTGCTGCAGAATGCAGCACGCATTGAAAGAGGAAAAAACGAGGAGAAATGAAAACATTTCTCCTCGATGCGCCTCGCTACGCCACCTCTAGGGTGGCGTAGCTTTCAGACGCATCTCCAGAGTTACGATTTCTTGTAATTCTGGAGATGTGTCTTGTTCCATGGGTGTTGCGTGGGAACACCCACAGCAACACCCATGGAACGCCCCTTCACCGCAAAGTGCTGCGTGTGAATGGGCCGTATTTACAAGGAGAGGAAAAGTCACGCAGGGTGGCTTTTCCTCTCCTTGTAAATATGGAGCAGCCCCCTGCGCCACCAGTACGTCACAAAAAGTGACGTACTGGTGGCGCAGGGGGCTTGTAAATCTGCCCCTTATTATCCTGCCCACATGGCGTGATCCGGAAACCCAGTTAATTGATTGGCTGGCACACAGACTAAAGACCACGGCTAGCGGTTGACGCAGAGGAAGACATGTTGAGAAGAAGCCACGCCTTCGTTGGATCTTTCTTGCTTGTCCTCCTTATGCCAGTGGGATGTTTTTGCCACAGCCAGCATAGACGCAGAGACCACTGCTGCTCTTTATTTGTATTTCAGAGATCACTCAGCAGCAGAAATGAGGTTTGGCATGCAAACAATGAGCATGCGCCCAACAGTGTTTCATCTCCGCCATATTACTTCTCCTGTTGTGCTTAATATGTGACTTTGATAGGCCATGATTTCCTTCAGCTCCTGGCTGCTGCATTTGGCAAGTCTCTTTACCTTTGGTAAACACCACTTTTGTGGGTACTAATGCCTACTGGGGACATGGCATGCTGCCACCGGCCGATCATCCTCCATTCACAGCTGCCTTTTCATTCATGTTTAAGGCCTGCTCAGATGTGTTTGGACTGGCTGAGGATGTAGGTTTCAATGTGAAACCAACTCAAACAAAAGAACCAGCAAATGTGTTGATGGAAATAGAATTACAGAAATTCAGTCAAAGACGCAGATGAAATAATAGGGTGGAGAGAAAGTGGATGGCGTGTTCTTAAAGGCAGACTTTTTTGACCATAAGTGAAGTGCAACTAATCATGTTTATAACTATGAATCTATATAAGGGATCAATAGAACCCTTTATTGCTACCACACAACAGAATTTCTGAAAATGAGAGTGGGATACAAAAATCAGCTGCTGGTAGGACATATCCTCAACAGATATCCAGCACCTTCTTGAGTGTTGGAGGTAATTACACATTAACGAGGTACTGATTGAACAGATGTATCTTCTGTACCTTCTGGAAGAGTACAAGGGAGGGAGCCTGCCATGTCCACATAGGGATGGAATTCGATATTCTTGGTGCATAGTAAGAGAAGCCATGTTGTCTAGACTTCTCCTTGCATGCTGTTACTCAGAACCTGATGACAGTCCAGTGGGGCTGGTACAGCACTTAATGAGCTGCAATCAATAAATTGTTGTTGCCACGACTTTGCATTATCTTATCAAAGTGGGTGTTGAATCTTAGCTGATGGTGAACTGTGGAGTAAAACTGTTGAGAATGATTGCAGATCGCCAATCTTGCACTTGTACTTGCTCTATCTCTCTAGCTTGTTGTCTCTGGAGATGAGCCCACACTGGAGGAGGAAGGTATGGATAACCATGCAATGGAAGCTGACACCATGAACTAGACTGCTAACTCATATGTGTAACCACTTCCAGTTTTGGAAATCCCTTTCTGGGACAATCCAGCCTGTAGGAGTTTTTGAGTCTGTTGCAAGAATGCAGTAGCTGCCTGGCAACTTTCTGGTGCGTTGATCCGGCCAGTGCAGATTTTCTGTTCCTACCTTTCTTAATTTTTCCCCCTTTCCTGTTCCTTTGTTTTAGATGGGTTTTAGGCAGAGTTTGATTGTTTGTTTGTATTGTCTATCAGCAGTTCTCCATGGGAAATCCTGGCCCTCTTCGGCATACTGGGGTTCCTTGCCTCTATCCTGGTCGATATGGGCACTCATTACAGCACAATCCACTGAGGAGTTTAGTACATACTGATAGGTAATCTTTCTAGATTTACAAATCTGGTAATGGTGTATTTATTTATAACCAATACTACACCCTTCGGTGCCTCTCTGCCCCGTTGATATTCCATAGAAACAGACCGGCGGTATCTTTGTCTCTTTCTCCCACTCCCTTCTCTTTTTTCTCTCTAATATGGTCTGATTGATGTGAATCTATTCAACCTATCAACAGAGAGTGAATGGGACTAGCATACTTGATAGCATCCTAGACCTCTACTCATTGCTTGACAGTTTACCAAGCCAAAACCAGGGCTGTTGATCCTGCAATTAAACCTTTACATAGTATGACACAGGTCAAAACATATATCCAAGGAGATGTTAGCATGGTGATGCCACAAAGGGTCTACTTGGCATATTTAAGTAGTACCTCATTATCTGTGGGAAATGACCTGCTATGCAGGGAAACATTGCTATTGCCCCGCCCGACAAATATACAGGAGACCTAATAATGTTTGAATCTTTTCTTGCTCAGTGCGGGACGCATTTACACTCTCCTCTTCAGCAGTTTACCACTGATATGGGGAAAGTAGCTTATTTTTGATCTTAGAGCATTCTTTTAATCAATTAGAGCCTATGGGTAACAGGTTATCCTCAGTTTTTGGCACAATTCAAATAAATATTTGGTAAGAGGCAAAACAAGAAGACCACTCATTCAGGTCTACTTACATTGAGACAGGGTCATAGAGAACTGACCTCTTATATCAGTCATTTTCAACAACTAGTCAGTGAAGCGTCATGGACAAATAAAGTCACACAGAAGCCTTTTATCAGAGTTTGCATGAGGAGTTGATGGATGCATCAGCCTTGGTGGTTGATAGACCGTCTACCATAACCGCTGGTATTGACCCATCTTTGCTAATTGAGACTCAACAGAAAGCGCAATGATCTGACCAGAGAGAGTAGGTTCATCAAAATTATTTTCCCACTCCCTCTGCACAGAATCTCTATCATTAGACAAAAAAATCCATGCATGGAGATTGAGTTAATGGACCATGATTCAAAGAGAAGAAAGAATGCCAGCAGAAGGCTGGTCTTTGTCTGGCAATGCTCAAAGAAGTTGGGAAATGGGGAGGCTCATTTGTAGCTGTAAACCTAGAACAGCAAGTCAACTATTCCACGTCTGTCACTTGCAAAGCTCGTTCTTATCTGCAAGTAACAGTTCTGTTGTCACAAGGCCCAGAGAACATATTAGCGCTGGTGAATTTGGAGGCTTCAAGGTGCTTTATGGATCAAACTTATCAAAAGGAAGATCAAATATCCTTAAATAGCAAGGAACAACCCTTTGAAATAAAGGATATTGGAGGCACACTGCTAACTTCTGGATTAATGGAATGGGCATCTGTGCCATTGATCACATTCATGGAGACAAGACATTTGGAAAAAAATCCAGTTTGATATTATTCATGTTCCAGATTTCTCCTTTCTATTAAGAATCTTGTGACTGAGACTACACAACCCACTGATAGATTGAAGTTCTACATCAGCCACCTTTTCCTATGCTTATTGTCAAAAGCAGTTTTATTTGAGAACCATAAAAAACAAGAAACATTTGATTTAATCCCAGGAGATGTGATTCCTCATCGAAGAATTTGTTGTTTAACAGTAAAGGAGGACACAATTCTCAGACAATAGCTACAAGACAGTCTCGAAAAAGGTTTTAGCAGACATTCCACGTCAACAGAAGAAGTGCCAATATTCTTCATACCAAATGCAACCGGTTAATACAGACCGTGTGTTTATTACTGTGTGTTAAACAAGATTCTCAACGGTAGCTGGTACCATCTTCCTCTCATTTCAGTTTTTTTAATCATGAGGAGAGCAAAACTCTTCACCAAACCAAACCTCCAAGGAGTGTATAATTTGGTCAACATTTGTGAGGGGGATGAGTAGAAAACAGCGTTCAATATGTGGTATAGACATTATGAGTACTTGGTAATGCCCTTTTGGTTGCGTAATGCTTCTGCTCCATTCCAGCATTTTGTAAGTTATATTTTTAAAGACCTGTTGGAAATGTTCTTAGAAATTTACTTAGATGGCATCTAAGTAGGCTTCCAAGAATGTATGATCTGTATTTTACTGACTTGATGCAATGGCATACAGTGTATGTAGAGAAGTCTTAGCCAGCTTCAACAACATTCCCTCTATGCCAAGCTTCCCCACCTTAGTTTTCAGATTTCTGGAGATAGCATGAGTAGGAATGCTGCCAAGGTTAAAGCGGTCCTTGATTGGCCAACATCAATACAGAGATTCATTAGATATGGTAACTTTTATTGTCACGTTACACAATACTTTTCCACACTTGTCTTTCCCATAACACGTCTTGCTACGATAAAACCAACAATTCAATGGGGTGAAGAACAAGATCAAGCTTTTCAAAATTTGAAAGCAGCATTTATCTCAGCACCAATCCTTAGGCACCATGAGGTACATTAACCCTTCATTATAAAAACTGATACCTCCTTAGATACCAATGGAACACTTAGAACTACCTGCTCAATAAATGTGGGGCAATTCCTTTAATTTAATGACGTATTGAAAATAGTGCATGCACGTAGACACAATTTAACAGGGAGCTGGTTTCTATGACCAAGATGTTTTTGACTGGATTATGAGCAGTATTAGGGTAGAACATTGGTGAAGAAAAATCTGTGGATAACTGGTGACAGATAGTTTAGTACCCTAGCAGAGCAGTGCGTAATGCAGGGTTGAAACTATTACAGTTTAATCCGTTACATCGTACATACTTGACCTAAACATAAAATGTTCCTCTAACTCACGGCAAATGTCCCTGTTGTAGGGCCTCGGAAGCAGATTTACAACATATGTTCTGGTCCTGTCCAGACTGGTGAGCTGGTGGGCTACAGTATTTGAGAATATTAAAGACATTACTGACCTTGTGTTTCACATGACACCAAAGGTGTCCCTGTTGGGATTGCTCCTGAGTCCAAAAAGTCATACAACAGCATGTAAATTGTGGACCTGGCATCACTGCTCACAGAAACGATTACTAGCGATGACTTGGAAGAGTGAAGACGCCCCACTGATTTCTAGATGGTGCGTAGAGCTGCCTACGTGGGTGGCAGCGGAGGTCATGGTTCTAACTGGTTTGGTCAAGACTGGAGCTATACGCCAGAGAGCAGCAGTGATTTAGATAGATACCTAATGAAAATAGAAGATAATAATGGCACTAGGCCACCATAGATTCTCTATCGAAAATAGTTGTATTGTTATATAATAACAGAAAGAAGTTATAGTTACGGGGACGAGAATGTATATGCCATGTGTGGTAGTGATACCTATTAATGCCCTAGTGATCCCCACACTTAGAAGATATGCAGCATCGATATCTATGTCGGATGGAAGTCATGCTCAAAATTAACTTGGACATTTAACAGTCTGAACAGATATGCAAATTGCCTGATGTTATGATATATTAACTACCATCTTTAGTTTGTTGGTTGTATACTGTTTTAATTTAACATTTAAAAAACAAGAATGAAAAAAGATGAGCAATAGGAAGTATTTAAGAGAGAAATTACGAAATATAGAAAGGAAGGAAGAAAGATTATAAGGATTTAAGGTGAAAAAGATGACTATGCTCAAGATGAAAGAAAGAAGTAAATGATGAAAAAGAAAAAGATGAAAGAATGAAAGTTGATGAATGAGAATGATAAAAGAAAGGAAGAAACTAGTGATTTAGAGAATTGATGACAGGCAGGAAGAAAAAAAGAATGACTAAAAAAAGAAAGGGAGAATGTCTTAAAGAAAGGATAGAAACAGTTGAAAGTAGTGAATTAGATAAAAAAAAGGATGATAGGATGAAATAAAGATGAAAGAGGTAAAGAAGTTCAGATGAAGAAAGGAAGGGAACGGTATTCAGACACAATATCGAGTCAGTAATATCGACTGACAAAATTATCGAGTTAGAAATATCGTGACACGGAAATCTCGTGAGCAAGAATATCGTGGACAAGAATATCAATTTTTGATTATTTTTGTGTATTTAATATATGTTAATTGTATATGTTTTAAAATGTTTGTTTAAATATTGTTAGGTTTTTAATATGGTTTGTAAATTAATAATAGTTTTTAAATTTAAAGTAATCGTTTTTTGTTATTTTTAGTACCGTAGCGGGTTGTGGGGTTTATAGGGGAATAGAGTGGGAGGTAAATTAATTAAAAATAATTATTAACGTTTTTTTATTAATATTAATTATTTAATTGATAATTATTTATGTTAATTGTAAAATAAAACATTTTTTAGTTATGTTTTAGATGCGTGTAGTGGGTTTTGTAAGGGTAAAGGGTGGGAAGTAAATTAATTATAATTAATTAATTAATATGTTTTTAATTAATATAAATTATTTTATTGATAATTATTTATTTTAAGTGTATAATTAATGTTTTTTGGTTTTAGGTGCGGGTTGTGGGTTTTGTAGGGGGATAGGGTGGGAAGTAAATTAATTATAATTAATTTATAATTAATTTATAATTATTATTATTTATTTAAATAATAAATATTTATTTAAATAGTATAATTTGTTTTTAAGTTTGAGGTGTGAGTGTGGTTTTAGCAGTATAGGGTGGGAAGTTAATTAATTATAATTTAATAAAAATACATTTTTAATTATTTATAATTATTTAATTGACAACTATTTATGTTAATTGTATCAATAATTGTTTTTAATTTAAATTTAACGTGCAGGTTGTGGGTTTTGTATGGGTATAGGGTGGGAAGTAAATAATTATATGAAAATTATTTATTATTATAAATAATCATTTAATTGATAATTAATTATGTACATTGTGTAATATATATTTTTGTTTGGGGGTGTTATGTGGTTTTGTATACGTAAAGGATATGTAGGAAATTATAATAATGTATAAATATAGTTATTTTTTAATAATTGTTTAAATGATAAATAATTATGTAAATATGTAATTAAACTATTGTTTAGGTTATATGTGTGAGTTGTATTTGTAGCTGTAAAGGGCGGTAAGTTAATTAAATATAATTTATTTATTCTTAGTTAGTTAGTAATATTAAATATTTAATTGATTATTAATTATGTAAATTCTTCAATTAAGTTTTAAAAATTTATATATTAGGTGTGGGTTGTTTGTTTTGTAAGGATAAAGGGTGAAAAGGCAATTAAATGTGATCGTTTTATTAGTAGTTAATTAGCATTAATATTTTAATAGATAATTAATTATGTAAAATGTATAAATATTCTAAATGTAAATATATATTTTAGATGTGTGGTGTGTAGCTTGGCATAGGTATAGGGTAGAAAGTTATGTAAGTAATAAAATTAAAAAGAGTAACTTTTTTTAATTGTAATTTATTATTGTATGTGTTAAATTGTGTTATGTTTTTAATTGTAAATAATATTGTATTTATTGGTTCTTATTATTTTGACAATAGATTTGGTATTTTGATAAAATAATATTTGTATTAATTTATATATGACTGGAGTGGGAATAGTAAATTTTACCCCTCCACAATCCAACACTTTCCCTACTGTTGTACTGACTGGGGTGGGAATAGTAATTTTACCCCTCCACTATCCAACACTTTCCCTACTGTTGCACTGACTGGAGTTGGAATAGTACATTTTCCATCCGTAATCCAACACTTTCCCTACTGTTGCTCTCATTGGTCTAGGAATAGTAAATTTTACCACTCCAACATCCAACACTTTACCTACTGTTGCTTTGACCATAGTGGGATTTGAAAATTTTACACCTCTTGAGTTTAAACTTTGTCTACTATTTATAAGTTGTAGTGGATATAGTATATGTATTAATTTTAAAATTGTGTAGTTTATTTTATATTGTTTAAACTTATATTAATATGTTTTTGGTTATTTCAATTATAATATTTATAATTAGAAATGGTTTTAATATTTTAGTTAGCTTTAGTAAATTCAATTTTTTTTATTTTGTTTGAGTTTTTCATTAGTAATTTAAATGGTTTGTTTTTTTAAATATTTTATGTTATTGGATATATGTATTTATATTTAGTTTTTATGTTATTACATTTAAAAAAGTATTAAAAATGATATAAATAAAAAATATTAATTTATATTATATTTTTTAATTAGATATATGTAAATAGAAATATGTATATTAATATATATGTTTGTTTTAATTTTTTTAAATAATGATAATTGTTATATTTTTCAAAGCAATTATTAAATATATCATTATATTAGTATTAATATTCAATTTAAAAAGTGTTTGTTATTTGAATTCATACATATTTAAAATGTAGGGAGTCGATATTTTTAAATTAGATATTTTTGACTTAATATTTTTGTATGTAGATATTTTTTGATTTGATATTTTGTCAGTGAACCGAAGGGAACATTTAAAACCACATATGGAAATAAGAAAAGAAAAATGCAAGAAAGAAGGAAGGAAATATGAAAAGAAAGAATAGATAATAGAATGAAAGTTAGAAACAGCCAACTAGAAGGAAAGATAAAAAAGAGTGAGAGAAAAGGATAAAATAAAGATGAGGAAATGGAAGTTAAGAAAGAGGAAGGTTAAAGCAATAATAAAAAGAAAGAAGGAAAGAGATAGAAAAATACAAAACATAAAACACAAACTGAAATAGGGAACAACTACAAATAAAGTATAAAAAAAGAAAGGGGCATGTGGAGATGTTAGAAAAGGGAAGAAATAATAAAGGAAAATATGAACAAATTGAAAATATAAAATGCAGACATAATAAATGAGCTAAAGAGGATGCTGCAGTGAAAGATATAGACAGGAAAATTATCCAAATCAGAATTCAAAAAGGAAAAATGGGGAAACTAGAAAAAGGGGCGAGAAAGTGAAAGGATGAAGGAAAGAAGGCAGATGGTTCAATATAAGAGAAAGTGGGAGAACAGGACAGAAAATCAAGCTAGTCATAAAGGTAGACAGAGAGTGAGAATTTACATTGAGATATGATAGAAGTAGGAAGGCTATTTTATGTTATGTTAATTGTATTAAGGGGGTCATTACGATGGCGGGTGGACAAAGTCCGCCCGCCACCGTAACGGAATGCGGGACCGTCCGCAAGGGGTGCGGCGGTCCCGCACCTGAAATTAGGATGCCACTGTGGCGGTGGAAACCCACATTCCCAGCATTGTGGCGGGCGGTGCTCAATGCTGGGAATAGACGTCGTGCATTGGCATGCACAAGGTGACAGGCACCACGCGGTGCCTGCTACTTAGTCCGTGCCAATGCAGGGGGGTACCATAGGTACCCCCCATGTGCACCCCCCAACTTTCTGGGGGCTCGCTACGGGCCCCCAAAGGCAAAGACCACATGCCTTTCCATGGCGGCAACGCCGCCATGGAAAGGCTGATCTTCGCAGTCATCGTAATATGGATGGCGGTGTCTTGCAGACACCGCCACCATATTAACCATGTTTTCCGCCGGTCGACAAGTCGACCGGCGGAAAAGCGGCGGACGGTCTTTCCGTCCGCCGCGGACCCCCCAGCCATAATAATATGGCGGGGGGTCTTTGTAGTGTGGATGGCGGGCGGATCGCCCCCGCCGGGCCAGCGGTGACTACCGCCGGCCCGGCGGGGGCGATCCGCCCGCCATCCTAATGGGCCCCTTAGTGTTAGTGAATTTACCCTTAGCTTCTTGGTGCTATATATCAAAGCTAAAATCCAGGCAGAATCACCTGGTATGCAATGAAAGGAAACAAACGCAAAAAAGGAACATGAGTCTTCCATAATAAAAGGCACATTTTTTTGCTTCCGAAAACCGAAAAGGATTTTTCCAGCACAAAATTGTGAGGGGGGAATTGCTCCGCTTGGTTGTGATAAAAGAGAAAGATCTGTGACTGTATGCAACTGTTCCGGACCTTGGGAGTACAAGCACATTATGAGTGTAAAAGCAAAGTATGTGAGGAGGCTGGTAGGAGTAGAATTCTGGATAGCAATTCCAAGCTGTTTGAGAAATGCTTTGTGTACAATTGTTAATACCTTGAACCTGATTCCAGTGCAACTAGACAGGGAGTGAATGGACCCAAGGACTTGGGTGAGTAGGATGGGATGGGGTGGGGGTAAGTAAATGGATGTGGCATAGTCCAGCTCTGACTGGACAAGGCCGTTAATAACAGGACAATAAAGGCTAATTGTAAATGTAAGGCAGAAATCTTCTGGGAATCTAAAGTTGATGAAAACAAGAAGGCTCAAATTTAGAGCTCTCCGTCACCACTTTGATTCAATCAAAACACCTTGGTGTGGTGAGAGAGGGAAGAAACTGTAAGGAATTCCTCCTTCACTTCCCTGCAAACATGTTGCTTGTGGTGGATCCGTCAAGGGTTTTTTCTTCAACGATGAGGATGCTGCGGCGTCCTCGCCTATCGCCATGTTTCCTGTGTGTCTCAAGGTACACAGGGAATTCTAGGGTGAGTCCTACATGCCAGCTTTGCATGCAGGAAAATTACAGAAGAACACCAGGCCAGAAACATAAAATTGATTGCAGCACAATATTGTAAACTTGATTATGTTTAATTAACATTTACGTTTTCTTCTCAATACAAGATGGCAGACCATTTTTTTCTTTATTTAGGTCACTTCCTGTTCACCACTTCAAATTAGCAGGTCTATTGAAGAGTCCAGTTGCATCACAGTTGTTTCTTGACATTGCTCACTTTTGTTTTCCATGGATCTCTGCTTTTTCCACTCTTTCTCTGCTACTTTGCCTACTGTTTGGACCAGTCGGAACAGTTTTTCTCAGGGTTTCTAGTTTTTCCTTTGTGCTGGGTGGTTTTCTGGAGCAGTATTGGACTCTGGTTACAATCTGCCATCCGGTCCTGCCTCTGAAGATAGACGGCCTTATCATCATGAGAAGAAACCTTTATCAGCATCAATGTTTTAGTCTACAAAGAATCAAACAACTGTATCCACACTCTCAAATCAAAGAAATCAGTGGGCCAATTTTTGTACAAAAAAACAGTTTCTTCCCACAAAACATTTGCAGAAATACATTGGGCCTGATTATGAGGCAACTCCGACCGACATCTCTGCGGTTTCGGAACCGACGACCTTGGAAAGCCCGACATGGAAAGCCTGTCGGAAACCGACATCATAATCCTGACGGCGGAAATGCTGTCCGTAAGTTATTAGGGGCTCCTCGAGCCCGTGGGAAGACAGTCGGATTGACTGTCCGGTTTCAAATCGGACCGCCATCATTGTAATACAGCAGTCGGAGTTGAAACCTTGAATGACGGTTGGTCGGAAAGCTACTTTGCCTACTGTTTGGACCAGTCGGAACAGTTTTTCTCAGGGTTTCTAGTTTTTCCTTTGTGCTGGGTGGTTTTCTGGAGCAGTATTGGACTCTGGTTACAGTCTGCCATCCGGTCCTGCCTCTGAAGATAGACGGCCTTATCATCATGAGAAGAAACCTTTATCAGCATCAATGTTTTAGTCTACAAAGAATCAAACAACTGTATCCACACTCTCAAATCAAAGAAATCAGTGGGCCAATTTTTGTACAAAAAAACTGTTTCTTCCCACAAAACATTTGCAGAAATACATTGGGCCTGATTATGAGGCAACTCTGACCGACATCTCTGCGGTTTCGGAACCGACGACCTTGGAAAGCCCGACATGGAAAGCCTGTCGGAAACCAGCATCATAATCCTGACGGCGGAAATGCTGTCCGTAAGTTATTACGGGCTCCTTGAGCCCGTGGGAAGACAGTCGGATTGACTGTCCGGTTTCAAATCGGACCGCCATCATTGTAATACAGCAGTCGGAGTTGAAACCTTGAATGACGGTTGGTCGGAAAGCCTCCGACCTGCGGTCGCAGGCTTTCCAACCGAAATCCAAATGAGGCCCATAATGCAATTATGTCATGATGCACCAGTCTTCGGTCATAGGGCTCAATGAGTAAACGAAGATGTAATTAAAAGAACATTCTGGCAGCCATCTTTTCACCTCGATGTCAGCAAGTTTGTTTAGACCTATGAAGTCTGCGCCAAGAAGAAATCTGAAATCAGACTTATTATTAACTCCAGAAATTCCTTCCAGACCTTGAGAAATCATTTCTACTGACTTTATCACAGAATTACCATTCTCTGAGGGTTGCACTACAATTATGCTTACCTGAGATTCATTTACTAACTTACTTATTTATGCCTACTCCCTCTTCTGGGGTATAGGCTATCAACCAGGATTCTCCAGCCATTTATGTCCTGGGCTCTTCTTTCAATCTGACTCCAGCTGTGACCCATCTCCTTGCAGTCAGCCTCGAGGCCTCGGCACCAGGTGTTTCTTGGCTGTCCTCTTTTCCTTTTCCCTTGTGGGTTCCAGGGGTTGCTTGGTGGTGTTTGATGCGGGCTTCCGGAGGTTGTGACCTATCCAGCGCCCGTGTCTTTTCATGACTTCTTCATTAGCAGGGAGTTGGAAAGTCTACTGTCATAGGTCGTTGTTGCTGATTGTATTTGGCCAGATGATTAGGAGGATTTATCTCAGACAGGTGTTGATGAAGGTCTGGACTTTGTTGGTGGTTGTCGCTGTTGTCCTCCAAGTTTCTGCTCCATACAGAAGGACTGATTTTATATTGGTGTTAAAAAGCCTAATTTTGGTTTGCAGCATTATTTTTTTATGTGGAAATACACTAGCACCTACCACCAGACTGTTAAGGGCACAGAGATCTGCGAGCCTTTCACCATTCTCTTTCATGTCGCCAAGGCCATGGTTGCCCATGACTTCTTTGTACCCAGTGTTGTCGCTTCCAGCCTTGGTATTGAGGTCCCCCATCAGTATGGAGATGTCTCTCTCAAGGCAATTCTTCAGTATGTTTTTTTTCCTCTGCTTTGCTGTCATTTGTAGGAGCATAGCACTGGATAACATTCATTTCTCTGTGCAGAAGGTCACTGTGATGATTCTGGGACCGTGGGCTTCCCATCCAATCAGAGCTCTGTTGGCTGCTGGCTGGCATTTGCATCAGTGCTGCTCCCTGAGTGTGTGGGACATTTTCTTTTTCATGTCCAGAATACAGCAGCAATTCACCTGGAGCCAGTCTTTTCTGTCTGGACTGTGTCCCTCTGGTCTTGCAGATGCCAAGCAAGGCAAGGTTGTATTTTTTCATCTCCGCTGACACTTGGGCTGTCTTGCCTGTCTTGTACATGGTCCTCATGTTCCATGTCCCGACGCTGATGGTCTTGTTCTAAAGCAGGTGGATCGGCTTTGTGGCTTCCACAGATCTATGGCTTTCACTACAAGGCACCATAGCTCTCCATGAAGGAGATTCCTCTGTCCCCATGGCCTGGATGTCTTTTGGTTGAGGTTTCTATAGCTAGCATTGTTTACATGGTGGGGTAGCTAGCCCCACACATAACCCTCCTCCATTCACAGTTGGGCTTGGGACCGGCCATGGTGGAGTTTTATTTACTAAAGTGGCTCATTTTTCTGCCCACCAACTGCACTAGAAATGGTGAAAATCTTCTACTGACACCTATTTGTACTTCATGGGCTACCTTTAAAAATCATTTCTACCAGTGATGAGGAGATATACCAGCTTTAACAGGAGATCCTCTGCCTAAAGGACTAACATCTGGATCTCCAGGCGCACGCGGAGGATCTCGAAAATCGCTCCCGGCTCAACAACATTCGAATCTGAGGCGTTCCTCAGGGGACGGAGGGACCAGACATCGCTTCGTATGTAGAGAAGCTTTTTCGATCCATCCTGGGCACCCCGTCAGATCAGAGGATCAAGTTGGACCGCACGCACAGAGTCGGCCCAAAGAGGCCACTTGTGGCTCCTCCGGTGGTCATTCTCACATGCGTAAATGACTTCCAGCTTAAAGAACAAATCCTCCGACAGGCAAGAGATAAGCATCCTATCGAGTTCCGGGGTCTCCGACTTATTTTGTTCCAAGACATTGCGGCCTCCACACTGCAAAAGAGGAGAGTATCAGCCAATCACGGCCCACCTGCGGTCTATGGAGGTCCCCTGCTCTTGGAGTCATCCCTTCCGGCTGATTTTCAGATGGGAAGGCAAGATACATCATATCCGTTCGCTGCAGGAAGCCAAACAATTGCTGAACTTAACAGAGGATGACTAGGGAGACCCCACTCAGGCCGAAATCAAGGGCAGACCCCGAGAAGGGGGAGATGGCAGAAAGTGGGTCACTCCCAGCTGCGTCTTGACCAGGGAGAGGAAGGTGGTCATAGCCTCTCTTGGAGAAGACACTGCCTCCCCGGATTGAGAGACCCTGCAGCATTGCCACACTGGGGGTAGGCTGGCCCTGGGACCCGAGGGCCTGATTCTCAGATTTCCCGGTCCTGTTGACTGGGAGGGGCCGGGGCGGGGGGCCGAATGGGTCCTGCTGACATCTCGCCTTCTCATGGGTTATATCACCCAGGACTATCACGCTGTTCATCAGTTTTTGTTAATTGTTTGTTGTATGTTACGGGGTTATTCAGTCCTCCTCCTCCTCCAGATACGCTAGCCACTGACCAGAGGGACTCTGTCGCAGCCAGGGCATCACCCCACAGCACCCTACAGGTCGTGACACTGATAGGCCCCGCGGTTACAATGGCACAGCTAACTTCTCCCTGCCACTCAACAGCCAGACTAGATGACCGCGCATCTTAAGATAATCTCACTCAACGTAAGGGGCCTCAACAACCCGGTCAAAAGGTGGGCCATACTTTCCTACCTTCAAAACACCAACGCACATATATGTCTCCTCTAGGAGACGCATCTCTTGGCTGGGGGCACTCAAAGATGGAGAGCTAAGGCGTTCCCGCAACATCTTTTCTCGTCCCACTCCACCAAAACAGCCGGGGTAGCCATTCTTATCTCCTCCAAGTTCACTGGCAGAGTAGGCCCCAAACAAGCAGAACTCAGGGGTAGGCTACTGGCCCGTACCTACTAGGATCCCACCCCCTCACTATTGGCACAGTATACGCCCCGAATGAGGGTCAGGAAGCGTTCCTACATAAGGTAGTGTTAGAGTAATCCAAATCATCGGACCGGTCGTTGATATTGGGTGGGGACCTCAACCTGACCTTTGATAACGATACCGACAGGCCGGCGCAGTGACATGGGCAGACCGGAGCCCTTACAGAAGAAGGGAAGTGGATGTTGGCTGAGACAGAACTGGTAGATGTATGGAGGGCCCACCACCCGACAGATAGAGAGTATACCTTCTACTCCCACTCCCAAAAGACCTATGCCAGGATCGATTACTTCCAGGCTACCGAAACAGTCATCCCGCAGGTCCAACAGGTAGACATACTTCCCCGCTCACTGTCCGATCACTCGGCTGTGAGTCTGGCGTTGGCCTTCCCGGGTTCTGGGCTCCCATGTCGCATTTGGCATCTGAAAGAAACAATGCTTCAGTGCCCTGAAATAGTGCAACGAATCACGAAAGTGATAACTGATTACCTAGTTGTGAATGACACTCCTGACACCCCCATAGCAATACTCTGGGACGCCTTGAAGGCAGTGGTCAGGAGGGAGTTTATTGCTATTGCCACATTCGACAATAAAACCTGGAGAGACAAGCGAGAGCAACTCGTGCAGGAGTTAGAACGTATCCACCAGAGAACGGGCGCCCCCAGTGTCTGGAGGCAGCTAGAATCTGCGCAAACTCAATTAGCAGGCCTGGACCTAGACAGGGAAGAGTATGCTGTGCTGCGTCTTAGGCACTCCTTCTACATGGGGGGGACAGAAGTGGGAGATTGCTGGCCCACAGACTAAGGGTACAGCGGCAGTCCTCTAGTATCTCCACAGTGGTCAATGCGCTAGGACAAGAGCAGTCCTCCAACCAGGCTATTAATGACACTGCTACGCTGACTTATACGGAGCACAACTACCTCCAGACGGCCCTGCCCAATACTTGCATGGCGTGAGCACTGCCAAATTAACGCCCGAACAGGCCGAACAGCTTGAGTCCCCGATCAAATTAGAGGAGGTGATCTCGGCCATTTCCAAACAAAAACTGCTTAAGTCCCCAGGCCCGGACGGCTTTTCCTCTATTTTTTACAAAACCTTTTGTCCTATACTTGCCCGATACTTACGAGGGTGTTCAATTAGGTTGGACTTTCCTCCACAATCCCATCCACGATGCTAGAGGCGCTGGTCACAGTAATTCCCAAGCCAGGTAAGGACAAAGGACAATGTGCGTCCTACAGGCCTATCTTCCTCCTTAACGTGGACCTTAAACTGTTCAGAGGGATCCTGGCGCAGCGCCTCCCCCCCCCTTCTACCAGGATTGATCGACCCGGACCAATCGGGCTTTGTGCCCAGTCGTCAGTGCTCTGATAATACCAAACGCCTCTTAAACATCATTGACAAAGCAGAGTGCTTTGGTACAGAGTGCAGGATTCTCTCTATTGACGCTGAGAAAGCGTTTGATAGGGTGCATTGGCCCTATTTAGACTATGCGGCACTTTGGCTTACTGGAGAGATTCATGGGCTGGGTCCTTAGCAGCTACACCAATCCAACAGCCTCCGTCCGAATGAATGGCTTCACCTCTACCCCTTTTCCTATTCAGCAGGGAACGAGATAGGGATGCCCGCTCTCCCCGCTCCTAATCGCTCTTTACATGGAGCCCATGGCCCAAAGAGTACGCACTACTCCTTTGATATCCAGGGTGGTTTTTGGAGGGAGGAGCACAAGATCAGTTTATATGCGGATGACGTAGTCGCTACCCTGAAGAACCCTAAAGTCTCACTACCCGCCCTCATGGCCGAACTGGAGCAGTACGCTCAGGTGTCAGGCTTTAAGGTCAATGTCCACAAGTCACAAGCCCTCAACCTGTCCCTCACCCCAGCCAGGTCAGAGGAACTGAAGCGAACCTATCATATTCAATGGGCCCAGGAAGCCATCCCCTACTTAGGCCTTCAGCTCACAGCAAGTACGCAACGCACCACCTCACTGAACTACACAGCGCTACTCCGGCACATACGAGACTGCCTACGTAGATGGAGACCGCACACACTGTCCTGGTTGGGCCGTATAGCGGCGATAAAAATGACAATATTGCCAAAGAAACTATTTCTCTTCCAGACCCTCCCATTAGCTCCTCCCTCAGGTGTGTTGCGATCTATGCAGCACGACTTGGAACACTTTATATGGCGACATAGAAAGCCGTGACTACGCAGATAATTATGCTATAGACCTCCAATAGAGGGAGGCCTGGCAATCCCAAATTTACAGGAATACTGCTGGGCGGTGCAGTTGAGAGCCCTGGTGGAGTGGTCATGGCCAGAGTCCGAGAAACACTGGTTGTTTATGGATAGAGGCTTGGCTAAACAATCCCTATGTGGGATACCCTTTCTCAGAGAGGCGCGCCCCCGCAATCTCTATCTCTTGAAGGTCACACACGCCACCCTGGTAGCCTGGGACAAAGTTGCTACGACCCGTGCACTCACGATGTTTCCTTCACCGCTAACCCCCATAGTACACAACCCTGCATCACACCAGGTCTTGAATCAGGAGCATATGCTCAATGGATCCGAGAAGGACGCAGGTCTATTGGGCACTTCTTCGATGCTGATGGCTCTTTGTCATTTGATGACTTCCATACACAACAGAACCTCTCTGAGGGAGAACGCTTCCGCTATCACCAAATCAGACACTGGGTGCTGCATGCAGGTGTTCGGGGCGGGGCTCAGAGGCCCCTCACGCCGTTTGAGAAATGGTTGGTGACGAAACATTTGGTCTCTCACCTGATAACAGAACTTTACGGGTTACTCAGACGTGTCCCCAGGACTGACAAATCTCCAGGCCAACTCAGGTGGGAGCGGGAGTTGGGGAGGACGCTTACAGGGAAAGAGTGGACAGATATCTATTATAGAGCTCGCGACACAGTGCACAACGTAGCTAGCACTGAGACCGCTACAAAAATTGTAACTTATTGGTATCTCACCCCGCAGAGACTCCACAGAGGTAACCCAGCGCATGACCCTCTGTGCTGGAGAGCATGTGGTTCATTGGGTACACTGACCCACCTACAATGGGAGTGTCCTCGACTCTTGGGGTACTGGACTCAGGTACTGGATGACATTGATGGCCACTTCTGCACCCAGCTTCCTCGCTTCCCTGCGTATACCCTGCTGGGCATCCCCAACTCCCTCACCTTTCCGTTTAAATCGTGGAGGGGTCGACAGATAGCACTGGCGCTGGGGGCTGCCCTCCAAAACATTTTAACTCATTGGGGCACAGACACCTCTACTACTTATCTGGGATGGCTCCATCGGTTGTGGTACACGCTCAGGTTGGAGAGAGTCTCCCTCACTCTCTCCAATCCAGAAGCCTCATACCGGGAACTCTGGAAACCTTTCTTGTCACTTCTAACTTCAGAATTTAAAGAACTCACATGTCCCAGATATCTGAGGTTACTGCGATTAACGTAACCCCTGCAGACAGCACCACAAGGAGTAGCAGAATCCTAGTAGGCACATGATCCACGTGGAAGGCACCATATAGGGACCGAGTTGGGGGGGCCCTTTTGGGTTGTTTAATTACCCTTGCTTGAGGGGGAGCGGGTGGTTGGGGGGGTTGTTGTTCTTTCTACCTACAAGCCATCCCACGCTGGTGGGATCGTCAGCGGTACTTAAGTGCACTTAATGTATTGTTGTTATGTTTGATGACCATGCTGAAATTATAAAGAAATTTAAACCTAAAAATCATTTCTGCTAGAGGCCCTCAACATACCTCAAAATTCTTCAACTCCGGGTGCCATAAACTAGGTATTCAAAGAGCCCTGACCTTGGATTTTTATCCTTAGTCGAATGGCCGGACCGAAAGATTAAAAAAAACTCTGGAAGAGTTTTGAAGATGCCATATATCTGCCACTCAAAATAATTGAAAATCCCGTTTACCAGCAGCAGAATTCGCATATAATAATGGTATACATACCTCCACTGGGTTTCCGCCCTTTTTTGCCTTAACTGAGTTCCATCTCTGAACGTTTTTGGAATTTCTTAAAACTGAAGATTCTGTCCCTGCAGTGCAAGAGTCTTTGGAGGTTTAAAAAAAAAGGAAAAGACTAGTCCTTAATTTACAAAAGGCAAAGGACAGGCAAAGGATTCAGGCAAATAAACACAGATGACCAGCATCTTTGTATATGTTAAGAGATAAGGTCTGGGTATCATCTGTTAATCTGCCACATACTGTTTGCTGGTCAAAACGTTCTGCAAGACATCATGGTCCCTTTGCATTATCCCAAATAATAAATCCAATAACAGCACATTTAAAACTCTTGGTAGGTCCATCCTTTCTTACAGCTATCCCATTTATAACCTTACCCTGCACACAAGTTTCGTCCTGCTAAAAATAACACTCCTCCTATATTTGTTTATGGACAACCTGAGTATGAATGTTAGACCTGGCATCCTTAGCATTGATTCCGCAGACTTTTTTCCTTCTGACCTCCTTCTGACCTCCTGTTTTGCTGACTTCACCACCACCAGTGCTAAAGTGCATATGTTCATGGTAACATTGGCTTATCCACAATTGGCATATTTAATTTACTTATAAGTCCCTAGTAGAGTGCACTATGTGTGTCAAGGGCCTGTAAACTGACTGCTACTAGTGGGCCTGCAGCACTGATTGTGCCACCCACTCAGTAGCCCTTTAAGCATGGTTCAGTCCTGCCACTGCAGAGCCTGTGTGTGCAGTTTAAACTGCCATTTCGGCCTGGCAAGTTAACCTACTTGCCAGGCCCAAACCTTCCCTTTTATTACATATAAGTCACACCTAAGGTAGGCCCTAGGCAGCCCTATGGGCAGGGTGCAGTATGTTTAAAAGATAGGACGTGTACTTTGAGTTTTACATGTCCTGGTAGTGAAGAACTGCTAAATTCGTTTTTCACTATTGCAAGGTCTATCTCTCCCATAGGTTAACATTGGTATTGCATTAAAACATCTTTTAAGTATAATTTCCAATTGGGAAAAGATATACAATTTGGGGTTTGGTGTCTCTGGACCCACAATTTAAAATCATACCTTATGGTGAAGTCGAATTTTAAATTGTAAGTCTGAAAATGTCACTTTTAGAAAGAACAGATGATGGACGGAAGGCTGATCAAAACAAACATTCACCCCCAGTAACAGATCTGGGTTTAATCCATTGTTTATTTGCTCACCACGCCACCCCAGGCCATATGCAAATCAGTCTTGACGCTGCTCCCCATGAGAACAGTCCAGCGCGTACTACAACGCCAGGTCCTCCCTGGACCGGAAATACGCATCCTGGGACTGGTTTCAGGGAATCACTCCTTATCTGCCAGGCTAGTTTGAATCCAGGGGCACGGTGAGCACGGGAACCACGTCTGGGGCGACAAAAGCTTTCTCGCCTTTGGGACCTTATAAGTGTTTAGCCAGAGATATTGACTTTGCCTATGTCTTTAAGCTGTGCTGTACAGAAGTCTGCAGCATGCTGAAAAGTTATAATAAAGAAGTGTCAGAAGCATTTTTGTTACCTTATATATGACCAAGAAAGCATTATGTACAACTGAACGACCATATTAAAAAAGTATTAACAATAAATAATGTCTTGAGTTTTCTTTGTCCTTTCAATGCTGGCAACTTCTATCTGCCTGTCCCAATGGTTGCTTGTTATGGTTTTTTTTGTTATGGGGGGCATAAATAACAGGAGGGTGAAGGTTGGGAAATAGTACCTGTATAACAGTCAGTGAGAGAGTCAGTCAGTTAGTCAGTCAGTGAGAGAGAGAGAGTGAGAGAGAGAGTCAGTCAGTGAGAGAGTGAGAGTCAGTCTGTCAGTCAGTGAGAGAGAGAGTGAGAGAGTCAGTCAGTCAGTGAGAGAGAGCGTGAGTCAGTCAGTCAGGCAGTGAGAGAGTCAGTCCGTCAGTCAGTCAGTGAGAGAGAGTGAGAGAGTTAGTCAGTGAGAGAGAGAGACAGTCAGTGAGAGAGAGTGAGTGAGAGAGTCAGTCAGTGAGAGAGAGAGTCAGACAGTGAGAGAGAGAGAGAGTCAGAGAGTCAGTCAGTGAGAGAGAGAGTCAGAGAGTCAGTCAGTGAGAGTGAGAGAGAGAGAGAGAGTCAGACAGTGAGAGAGTGAGAGAGTCAGTTAGTGAGAGAGTCAGTCAGTCAGTCAGTCAGTAAGAGAGTCAGTCAGTCAGTCAGTCAGTGAGACAGTCAGTCAGTCAGTTAGTGAAAGAGAGAGTGAGAGAGTCAGTGAGTCAGTCAGTCAGTGAGAGAGTCAGTCAGTGAGAGAGTCAGTCAGTCAGTGACAGAGTGAGAGAGTCAGTCAGTCAGTGAGAGAGTCAGTCAGTCATTGAGAGAGTGAGAGTCAGTCAGTCAGTCAGTGAGAGAGAGAGTGAGAGAGTCAGTCAGTGAGTGAGTCAGTCAGTCAGTGAGAGAGTCAGTCAGTCAGTGAGAGAGTGTGAGAGTCAGTCAGTCAGTGAGAGAGAGATTGAGAGAGTCAGTCAGTCAGTGAGAGAGAGAGTGCGAGTCAGTCAGTCAGTGAGAGAGAGAGAGAGTCAGTCAGTCAGTGAGAGAGAGAGTGACAGAGTCAGTCAGTCAGTGAGAGAGTCAGTCAGTAAGTCAGTCAGTGAGAGAGAGAGTGAGAGAGTCAGTCAGTCAGTTAGTCAGTCAGTGAGAGAGAGAGTGAGTGAGAGAGTCAGTCAGTAAGAGAGTCAGTCAGTCAGTGAGTGAGTCAGTCAGTCAGTGAGAGAGTCAGTCAGTCAGTGAGAGAGAGAATGAGAGAGTCAGTCAGTCAGTGAGAGAGAGAGTGCGAGTCAGTTAGTCAGTGAGAGAGTCAGTCAGTCAGTGAGTCAGTCAGTCAGGGAGAGAGTCAGTCAGTCAGTCAGTGAGAGAGTCAGTCAGTCAGTCAGTGAGAGTGAGAGAGTCAGTCAGTCAGTGAGAGAGTCAGTCAGTCAGACAGTGAGAGAGTGAGAGAGTCAGTCAGTCAGTCAGTCAGTCAGTTAGTGAGAGAGTCAGTCAGTCAGTCAGTGAGAGAGTCAGTCAGTGAGTCAGTGAGAGAGAGAGTCAGTCAGTCAGTTAGTCAGTCAGTGAGAGAGTCAGTCAGTCAGTGAGAGAGTCAGTCAGTTAGTCAGTCAGTGAGAGAGTCAGTCAGTCAGTCAGTGAGAGAGAGAGTGAGAGTCAGTCAGTCAGTCAGAGAGTCAGTGAGAGTCAGTCAGTCAGTCAGTGAGAGAGTGACTCCATCCTAGACGCCGCCCAGTCCAGATTCCGCAGCAACCACAGCACCGAGACCGCTCTCCTCGCCGCCTCTGACGACATCCGCCTGCTACTCGACCAAGGACACTCTGCGGCCCTCATCCTTCTAGACCTCTCCGCAGCCTTCGACACCGTCTCCCATCGCACCCTTGCAGCCAGACTTCACGACGCCGGCATACAAGGAGCTGCCCTTGACTGGATCCGATCTTTTCTCTCCGGCAGAACCCAGAGGATCAGACTCCCTCCCTTCCTCTCTGAATCCACCGACATCAACTGCGGAGTGCCCCAAGGCTCATCACTAAGCCCCACGCTCTTCAACATCTACATGGCCCCCCTCGCCGCCATCGTCAGACAGCATGTGCTCAGCATCATATCCTACGCAGACGACACCCAGCTCATCCTCTCACTCACGAAGAATCCCGAAGACACCAGACTCTGCTTCCAGGAGGGAATGAAGAACGTGGCAACCTGGATGAACGACAGCTGACTTAAGCTCAACTCAGAGAAAACCGAGGTCCTCATCCTCGGACCCTGCAACTCTGCCTGGGACAACTCCTGGTGGCCCTCCGCCCTCGGGAACCCACCCACTCCTACAGACCACGCACGCAACCTCGGCATTATCCTCGACTCTACCCTCTCCATGAATCGCCAGATAAACGCCGTCGCCTCCACCAGCTTCAACTGCCTGCGCATCCTCCGCAAGACCTTCAAATGGACCCCCCCCCCGGACTGCAGAAAGACCGTCACCCATGCGCTCATAACCAGCAGACTGGACTACGGCAACGCCCTATATGCCGGAATCAACAGATCTCTCCTACACAGACTCCAGACCATCCAAAATGCCGCCGCCAGACTCGTCATCGGGACTCCACGCCACGAACACATGACCCAACACCTACGAGACCTCCACTGGCTCCCTGTCGAGAAGAGGGTCACCTTCAAACTCCTCACCTACGCCTACAAATCCCTCAACAACATCGGACCCAAATACCTCAAAGAGAGATTATCCTTCCACGTACCCAAGAGGAACCTCCGCTCCGCCGATCTCGCCCTGGCAGGGGTCCCCCGCATCCGCAGAAGTAGAACAGGCGGGAGAGCCTTCTCCTACATCGCAGCCAAGACCTGGAACGAGCTCCCCGTGAACATCAGACGCTCTCCAACCCTGCACACCTTAAGGAAGGACCTCAAAACCTGGCTCTTCGACTGATCCGGAGCTCCCCCCCCAGCGCCTTGAGACCCTCACGGGTGAGTAGTGCGCTATATAAACCCCTGATTGATTGATTGATTGAGTGAGTCAGTCAGTCAGTCAGTGAGAGAGAGAGAGATTGAGAGAGTCAGTCAGTCAGTTAGTGAGAGAGAGAGTGCAAGAGTCAGTCAGTCACTCAGTGAGAGAGAGAGTCAGTCAGTCAGTGAGAGAGAGAGTGAGAGAGTCAGTCAGTGAGAGAGAGAGTGAGAGAGTCAGTCAGTGAGAGAGTGAGAGAGTCAGTCAGTCAGTCAGTCAGTGAGAGAGTCAGTCAGTCAGTCAGTGAGAGAGAGAGAGTCAGTCAGTTAGTCAGTCAGTGAGAGAGAGAGAGAGAGAGTGAGAGAGTCCGTCAGTCAGTGAGAGAGTCAGTCAGTCAGTCAGTGAGTCAATCAGTCAGTGAGAGAGTCAGTCAGTCAGTCAGTCAGTGAGTGAGAGAGTGAGAGAGTCAGTCAGTCAGTCAGTGAGAGAGAGAGTCAGTTAGTCAGTGAGAGAGTCAGTCAGTCAGTCAGTGAGAGAGTCAGTCAGTCAGTCAGTGAGAGAGTCAGTCAGTCAGTGAGAGAGAGAGTCAATCAGTCAGTCAGTGAGAGAGTCAGTCAGTCAGTGAGAGAGAGATTGAGAGAGTCAGTCAGTGAGAGAGAGAGTGCGAGAGTCAGTCAGTCAGTGAGAGAGAGAGAGAGAGAGTCAGTTAGTCAGTCAGTCAGTCAGTGAGAGAGATTGAGAGAGTCAGTCAGTCAGTGAGAGAGTGAGAGTCAGTCAGTCAGTCAGTGAGAGAGTCAGTCAGTGAGAGAGAGAGTCAGTCAGTTAGTCAGTCAGTGAGAGAGAGAGTGAGAGAGAGAGTCAGTCAGTCAGTGAGAGAGTCAGTCAGTCAGTTTGTCAGTCAGTGAGAGAGAGAGTCAGTCAGTCAGTTAGTCAGTCAATGAGAGAGTCAGTCAGTCAGTCAGTGCAAGTGAGAGTCAGTCAAAGAGTCAGTGAGAGTCAGCCAGTCAGTCAGTGAGAGAGTGAGAGAGTCAGTCAGTCAGTCAGTGAGAGAGAGATTGAGAGAGTCAGTCAGTCAGTGAGAGAGAGAGTGAGAGTCAGTCAGTCTGTCAGTCAGTCAGTGAGAGAGTCAGTCAGTCAGTCAGTGAGACAGAGTGAGAGAGTCAGTCAGTGTGAGAGAGAGAGTCAGTCAGTGAGAGAGAGTGAGAGAGTCAGTCAGTGAGAGAGAGTGAGAGAGTCAGTCAGTGAGAGAGAGAGTGAGAGTCAGTCAGTGAGAGAGAGAGAGTCAGACAGTCAGTCAGTCAGTCAGTGAGAGAGTCAGTCAGTCAGTCAATGAGAGAGAGAGAGTGAGAGAGTTAGTCAGTCAGTCAGTCAGTGAGAGAGTGAGAGAGTCAGTCAGTCAGTCATTGAGAGAGTCAGTCAGTGAGTCAGTCAGTGAGACAGTCACTCAGTCAGTCAGTGAGAGAGTGAGAGAGAGAGTCAGTCAGTCAGTCAGTGAGAGAGAGATTGAGAGAGTGAGTCAGTCAGTCACTTTCAGCAAGCGCGGTCTGCGGTCCCTAAAGTGAAACCGGACCGTGCTACAAAGAACAAACAAAGAAGTGTGGGAGGGGTGCAAACATGGAGCGCAGGCTGCTAATTAGTAACCTGATCCACGACGAGGGAGGAATGCAGCTGCCAGCCTGCGCGCCGCTGCTCGCTCCCGAGAGCAAAACGTTGTGGGAGTGAACATTTGAAGAAGAGGTGGGACATGCACCCGCCTTTGGCCATTTGCGTGCTTTCATTATTGAAAGACACACGCAAAGGCCAATCAGATGTGTGGGAGGAGTCCGACCCACATGGAGAAGTTTTGAGCCCTCACAAGAAGCCTCCCATAGAGCAGCGCATGCGCGCTGCGCTATGCTCGACCTAATAACAGATGAGGTAGATTGGGAGAGAGGAGCTGACACTTGCACCCAAATAGGGCTGTGCCTGTCCCCACACAAACAGCTGCATACTCCCTGTATTGAGTCTGGAGCCAGGGCAGGAAAGGCAGAGACCTGGTGATCTTCAAAGGCCTCTTTGATGTCTCCCCCACTTCAAAGGCACATTTGGGTATAAGTACTGACCCCTGACACAGCCAAATCAGAACTTTTCTGGAACAAAGAACATTCTGCCTGGAAGAAGATCTGCTGTGCTTCAGGAGGGACTGCCACTTTGCTACCTGCTCTGCTGTATTGGCCTATTGCCTGCTGCTTCTTGCCTGGGAGTGAGAGGGACTAGACCTGCTCCTTACATCCTTTTTTTTTTTTTTTTTTAATGTTTATTTACAGTTAAGCAAAACAGGTAAATAGTGTATAGGTGCATTGACATTGTCAAAAAAATAAATAGCCCTTCCCACCTTCCGGTGTGTCCCACAGGATTACCCCCTCACCCATCATACCAGCCAACATTTGTGAAGGACCGGGTTGGGCTTGACTGCAGTCTTAGCGGCCCAGGAAAAGCAAAATCCACACAGATATTGCCCCTGTATGCGTTCCATGGTCCCTAGATTTTCATCCATTTTCGGTGCAACCTGTCCCTCCTAAACCACCCACTTACCGAAATACACCAATCCATGTCACACTCCCTGCTCCCCAAAGTGTGTGGTGCTCCGTCCTCCATGACCTTGCAATGTTATGTTTGGCAACCATTAGTCCCGATGACCACCATATTTGTAGCATGTGATTCAAGTCTGTTGCACTCCAGATGTTGAGAAGACACCATTTTGCAGAGTTGTTCATTGATCCTCTAGATACTTCATCCATACACACCATCACCCTTGTCCAGAAATCTTGAATTACAGGGAAATCCCACACGATATTGTAGAATGTGCCTGGCTGACCACACCCACGGCAACAACTATGCGTCATAGCTCTACTCATTTTAAAAAGCTCTTCTGCCCGACCATATTTAACTGAACCTTGGCACATATACATAATCGTAAGGATCTCTGAGGCCTGTAGTTGCTGAATTTCCTTAGTAATAACACAGGACCTGTACCATTTACCGCTTTATGGACTATGCAAAGTGCCTTAAAACAATTCTCTCCCTGACTGGATTTTTTTTTTTTTTAATGATTTTTATTGATTTTTGACAATTCGTACAAATGTAATCTATTGACAATAGTATGTTTGTCATTTCACATGTATATACAAATACAGCTTTGCTGGGGTGCTCAGCAATTACAATAGCATTTATCAAGTAACAGTATTGTCATTCTATGTCGCAAATACATTATTTCCAACTTTATTAACATTAACTGAGAGGACTGTCTGTTTTAACCCGTTCGTGTCTAACATGTATCTCTATTGCGTGCCCCACCAGGCAAAATCGGGAATATACGTGAGTATGCGTTAATGCCTATTCAGTGACACTATTCAGTGACACTATGTATGGAGGGATGTCCGCGCTCGGGGCTATTGCATAGGATCCCCCCTGCATTGGTCTTGGGTGTGCAAGTGTGTCCAACATACATGCATGTTTGTGTCTATCTTGCTCCTAATGTCTTACTGTAAGGGTGCTGTGTAGTGATGAGTCTCTCAACGGGTCTGAGCTTGTGACGAGTAGCTTTAATCTATGGCGGCTAAGTAATCTCGCCGTGGTGTTCGGTTTTCTGTTCGGGGCAATTGCGTGACATTGGTCAGTTGGGTCTCGTGCTCAGCCACCAGTGCTCCGCGGAGGTCTAAAAGCCATGCATGCATGCTAGGGCCCATAGGTGACTTCCAAGCCATAGCTAATTTGCGTTTTGCCAAGCCCAGCGCCAAATCCAGGAATCTGTTGAGATTTTTTCGATGGGCATTGCGTTTCCTGATACCGAGTATGAAGTGTGGAGCTTGGGGTGTCACCGGGGTCCCCGCCGCCTCTGCCAGTATCTCAGCTATACTGTTCCAGTATGTCCTGATTCAGGGGCATGCCCAGATCATATGAGGGAATGTGGCGTCAGCAGATAGACACCTAGGGTAGACATCGGTGGAGGTAGGAAACATGCGCGCTAGTCTGTGTGGGGTTTTATATGTATGGTGGAGATAATTGAATTGCATGTATTTCAATCTAGCATTCTTAGATATATACTTAGGATAACCTGTACATTGTGTCCACTGCTTATCAGTAATGCTAGTTGTCAATGCAGCGTCCAAGTATTCCCGCAATGGCGCCAACAGAGGGGCTGAGTCGGGCCTAAGGGAGTTGTATATTACTGTAATTGCTTTCCTGCCTCGCCTGTGTGTCAGTAGTGTTTGTATTATCATGGATGTAGTGGGTTCAGTTGCTGTGCTAGTGTTGCGTACAGCAGGAATGTCCCCGGTGGCACTCTGAAATCATCCATCAGAACCGCAAACTCACATAATTTCACATGTTCAGTCCAGCAGTTTGCCATACTTCTAGTTACGCTCTCTTAAGGCCAGTATAAGAGCCAGGTAGTATCTCGAGAGGTAGGTCAGGGGCATACGCTGAGGGCTACAGAATGTACCTTGACCAGCTTCTGCGAGCAGGTTGCCCTGCATTTTCTGTAGCAAAGATTTGGAACCAGCCAGCCATTCTAGCATAGCTGGTCATCGCAACGATACTGCCCAGAGGTCTAATTCGACGAGATTACTACTTGCCAGCCATCTCATAGGCCGTTGGAGCTGCGCCGCGGTATAGTAATGCTCATAATTGGGTGCTCCCAGATCCCCCTCTGAAAGGGGGAGATATCATTTATGAAGAGCTACTCTGGCGCCACCCCAGACCAGAGACACCAGGAGCGACTCCAGGTCCTTGAAGATCCTACGTGGGAGTCTATGAGGGATGGCTGCGAAAAAATATAGGAGCCTGGGGAGCAGGAGCATCTTAGAGATGGCTACCCGACCCATAGGAGACAATGGTAGTCCCGTCCAAAATGGTAGCGTGGCTCAGACTCTAGCAATCACTTTGCCCAAGTTGCCTTCTATCAGATCTGCCAGAGAGTGGTAGATTTGGACTTCCAGATATTTGAAGGAGTCAAAAGCCCATGTGAGTGGGGCAGTGGGCAAGTTCCGTCTTTGTGCTATAGTGAGTGGCTTCATAGGAAACACTACTGATTTGGACCAGTTCACTCTCAAGCCTGAGATATGTGCATGCTCATCCAGTACCTTCATTAGGTCCTGTAGGACCTCATTCTGGCCACGTAGATAGACTAGCGCGTCATCCGCATAAAGGGAAACGATGTGCCACTGCGTGTGTACCTGTACACCCAAGTCTAGGGGGCGGCTACAGAGTACACTTGCCAGAGGTTCCATTGCCAACGCAAAAATGATGGGTGACAAAGGGCATCCCTGTCTTGTGCCTCGATTTATATCGAAGGAGGGGGAGATGATGTATCCTGTCTTTACTCTGGCCTGGGGTTTAGTATAAAGTATCTTTACCCATCTCAGGAATTTAGGGCCCATACCAAATTTCGACAGGACTGCCAGCAAATATTCCCACCCCAAAGTATTGAATGCCTTTTCAATATCTAGAGCAGCAATCCAAGGCACCTCTACTTCTGTCTGTGCCCATTCCAATACTTTAAAGAGCCGGCGTAAATTTAAGCCAGTCTTTCTCTCTGATATGAACCCATTCTGGTCGTTATGAAGCAACAATTGTTCAGAGTCTGTTAATCTATTGGCCAGTATTTTGCCTAAAATTTTATAGTCCGAATTCAGTAGGGACAAGGGGCGATATGAGCCCATCTGTAGTGGGTCCCTATCCAGCTTTGGTAGCACTACCAGTATCGCTTCTCGAAGAGAGGGTGGGAGCACGCCACGGTCAAATGCCTCGCGGTAGATGTTACATAAGCGGGGAGTCAGCAGGTCCGTGTATGTCACATAAAACTCCAATGGCCATCCATCTGCCCCAGGTGCTTTGTTTCTCGCTAATTGTTTGATTGTCTCAGATATCTCGGACTCAGATATAGGAGCCTTCAGCAATGCATATTGGGTCTGTGTTATCTGTGGTAAGGTAGTGCACGCCAGAAATTGCCTGATATCCTGTGGCGCACAAGGGCAAGGGGCTTTATATAGGAAGGCATAGTATTCGTAGAAAGAGTCGTTGATCTTTTCCTGTGTATTTGCTAATTGGCCGTCTGAGGCGCATATGGCCGTAATGTGGGGTTGTGAGGAGTCGGTTTTAAGTAGCCATGCCAGAGTCTTACCTGCTTTATCGCCTTCTGCGTGTTGGCTGACCAAGTATTGCTTGGAGTCTAGGGCACAGAGCCTGTCCTGTGTCTCTTTACACGCCAGGCGAGCCTTGGCCAATGTGCGTATGATGTGTGGGTCAGTGGGAGCAAGTTGTTCACAACGTCTTACTTCAGACTCCTGCTCCTGTAGCTCTTTTGTAAGTGTCATACAAGAGCCATAAACTACTTTAATCACCTGGCCGCGTAACACAACCTTAAACGCGTCTCATTCTATACCGGCATATGTGGCAGTGCCTGTGTTCGTTTGAAAATAGGAGTTGATGGACTGTGATATGGAGGTGCGCAATAGCGCATCCTTGAGTGCCTCCGGGGGGGACACCATGTTGGTATGCTGGTTCTGTATGCACCCCAAGTTAGCTGTATTTGTAGGGGACTATGATCTGACAACGTGCAGGCTAAGTACTCTGTGTGTGACACTCTGGACATGGCTGCTGCTGAGCAGAAAATTGCATCGATTCTAGCGTATAGGTCGTGGATCACTGAGTAATGCAGTATATGCGTGCCTTAGGGTGTTTGTTGCACCAGGCTTCACTTAGCTGCATATCACTGGCCCAGTCCCTCATATGCTGTGCAAGGCATATGGATTGCGCACCAGGGAGAGCCGGGCGTGACCGGTCCAATTCTAAATCCTGAACGCAATTATAATCTTCCCCCCAATATGTTGGTGCTGCTGGGTCACTTAATAAGGACGGAGTCAATGTTTGCAGGAACGCAGCTTGTCCCGAGTTTGGTGCATATAGTGAGACCAGCATTATCGGGGAGCCATATCGGCCTTGTGGGTCCACACGAGTGTGTAACGGCTGCAGCGGTGTCCCCAGCGCCACCGATCTCAAAGTACCCCTGGCATAACCCGAGTACGTAGTCCCTGTTACTGTACCCCTCCAACGCTTGCGCAGTGATGAGAGGGTCTGCTGGGTAAGGTGTGTCTCCTGAATTAGTGCCATTGAAATCTTGTGTCTATGTGTTGGTATACTTTGTGGCATTTAGCATAGCCAGCTAGTCACCGTACATTCCAGGTCAGTAGAAGATAATTGTTATGAAGGAAGTGACCCGGTTAGGGCCACCTGGGTCACTTGCGACCACCTCTCAGCCTTCCATACAAATAAAGAGTCGGTCAGACAGTAGAGAATACAAACAAAGTTTATATTTATTCAGATACACTCGAGCGGAGCCCCGTATGCCCAGTCGCTTAGCGGTGCTGCAGAGAGGACTGACTTCAGCAAACATAGAGATACATTATGTACATTTCAGAACCAAGGAGGACCCGCCCATAATGGAATTTTACAAGCAGGTGCAGTTAAAACAAAGAAGTACAGTAGGATGAGCTTCGACTCCGAGGCGGGCACACATTATATCTATGCCAAGGTCGTTCTGTCCGTGTCTACCGCTAGACTAGTGGGAGAAGGCCTCTATCTAGTGGGAAAGGTATGCGCTAATAAGAACAGTGTATTCATTAGTACAGCAAGGCCTAACCTTGGAGAAATGAAACTTTCCACAGCCTGCTTCTCGAGGAGGGAATACGCAGTTAATGGCATGATTCAAAATGGCAGCTAATCATAAAATGGTGCAGCGAATGCTAACTTACATGGAACAATGCACGAACAAAATAGCAAAAAACATATTCATTTCATCAGACCCTCCTTTTAGCATTCGCTAACAATTTTATATAGTGGGCGGAAAAGACATAACATTGTAATAAGCAAAAGGACATCAGTACTCAGAACAATCCATATACTCAGTATCAGGAATAGAAGCTGCAAGGGATGATGTAGAATCAAAGATGCCCTCGTCAATCTGCATCATTTCATCAATCTGTTTTTGTAACAAAACTGCTGCATTAGTATCATGAACTGGCATTTTTGGCTTGGGAGTAAGGATAGTGACACAATAGGAACAACAAGCTGGGAGACATTGTATGCAGAGGCAGCACGTGAAGAAGATACCGGCAACGACAGCCAGAAAAGTGAGGATCTTCCAACCCCAGGAGGTGAGTATGTTCCAGAACCACCCTGATAGGGTCCCAGTACCTGTCTCTTGGTGTATATCAGACGAAAGTCTATGCAATTTTTGTATAGCTGCATACACGGGAGCTAGATCAGGTATTTAAACACAACAGCTGCTGCCAATGACGCGACAAGCCCCTCCCCGATCTGCCAGGATGACGTCTAACACCATCCTGTTTTGCAAAGTGACTAATCTCGTAGCCTGGAGCTCAGCAGTGATATTTGTCATTATCCCAGCAGTCGTATTAAGAACCCCCTCCACCACTCTTGTTAACCAATGAATTTGGAGCCTATTAGTCATGGGACCCCAATAAGGTAGTAGACCCTTTATGGCATCCTCAAACTGTTGTGCGGTGGTATCTGTCTGATCTATATCCTTTGTGTCAACAACCCGTCTGACTCGGGGCAAGCATGTACTCTTACGCTGCAGCCGATGATCTTTATGATAATTGGATGGGGCAAAATACACAGGGGGAAGGAGGAAAGAGAGGTAACATCTGCCTGACCATCCCCTCGAAAGCCAGACATGAGCTTGGGATCCACAGACAAAATAGACATTAAGGGGTAAGATCAAAGGCGGACTATTAATTGTTCTCAGTCTATAGGTGAAATTGCATTTACTCTCCCCCACCTTTACCTCCCCAGTCCCCTGGACACAGAAACTAGCTGTTGTGTTAACCACGGACACCGGCATCGGTTTGTCCTTAGTAATATTGCGAGCTTGGAAAGTTTGAAAATACTCAGAGGTGTTGAACCTTTGGGAATCAGCCATTTCCATTCGAAGCCATGTTTCATTTTTCACTTTTTCATATGTGCTCATACAGGTATTTGGGGACAATGTACCGAAGGTCTCTTGTCCTGCCGGTCCTATGGGAGTAAACCCATGATGAAAGTGTATATACTCTACCTCAGTGCGAGAATCAGCAGGTGTCATAACCAGAGTAGAGAGTTGGAAATGGTAGTGCACCATAATGAACAATTCAAACCAGCCTTCACAGCTACCAATATATGACAATGGCATAGACAACAAATTGTCGCTCTTATGAGTAACTTAGGGGAGCAATCCACAAACCCAACAATTAGTTGTATTGGACACATCATGAGCTTGATGCAACATTTGTATAAATACATTGTTTGTGTAAAACTTTCTATGCTCTTCTTTGTGAGGGGCCAAAGTAACAAAAATGTGCTCAGGGGGAATGGGCGTCGTACCAACCAAAGTGTGCACAGGATACTTCTCCTCTAGAAACCAGAATATTCCAAGTATTATTATTAGCGTAATCACAACAATTAATATGCAAACTATTTTACTCTTTGTTAACCAACCCCGCGCTAACCGCGGTGGTGCAAATGGCTGTTCCTCCTCCTCCTCAATAGGTCGACCAAACGGATGCATTATGAAGCAAGAAGAGGAATGCAATAAAACTGATAGCAAAGGTAAGTGTTCCCAGTGTCCGTCACAGCCTCACTGGTACAGGCTCCTATTGTTAATCAACGTTGGCGCTCTTGAGCACCGGCGGTGGAGTTTGCTCAGTCCTAAGCTCACGATGAATCCCACGTCGCTCAGGATAAGGTACCCCCCTCCTAGGGAGCATGCTCGATTTATCCTGTCCAATGTCAGAACAGTGCACCAAATCTCACGATACCCTATACTAACACCGTTGGTACTATAGCAAAGTACACCCTAACTTACACAGTCCATCCCTAACTAATCTGACTACTCCTTTGGTGCACTATTCCCCAGACGATGATGCAAATTGTACCTGGTGACTCCAGGCACAGAGGGGTCAACAAACAGCGGCTCTTTAATGGCTCAGATTTCTGGATGGACCGCTGCATTTAGCACGTCATCATTCTCTGCATCCGTTTGTGTCCACGTTAATTTTGCGTCACTGAAGCGGACGAACTGAGGCATCTTCTCACACTCAGTATCCCCGATGCCGTCAGCAACCCATTGGTCATAGGGCAAAGGTAGAGGCGCTCGTTTACAATGAGTGCCATGGATCCAGTTCTTTCGGCCAGCAACCTTGACTGCGCTTCTTGTGGCTAGAAGGACCTGCTCAGGTCCTTTCCAGCGCGGCTCCAAACACTTCTTCTGCTGAAAATTGTGCACCAGGATCCAATCACCAGGCTGGATGTTGTGTTCAGGTCCCTCTGGTATATCAGGCAGAGCCTCCCGGACCTGTTGGTGAATAGAACGCAAATTTTCGGTTAACTGGCACAGGTAGTCGATCAACAATGGGAACTCAATATCGGAGAACTTAAGAGGGGGCAGGACGCCCCAGACATTTACCGGGCATCCAAACACGACCTCGTAAGGTGAAAATCCTGTTCTAGAATGTGCTGTTGTTCTTGTCGACAAAAGAGCTAATGGTAAAGTATCTGGCCACTGCAACCCTGTTGTCTCCTGAATATTTGCCAATTTCAGTTTGAGAGTACCATTGTACTTCTCAACCAAACCTGCTGACTGGGGGTGATTTGCCGCATGAAACTTCTGTTTTACGTGCAGACCATTGCAAATTAACTGGATAACCTTGGCATTGAAATGACTTCCGTTATCACTCAAGATCAAATGGGGCAAGCCGAAAAGAGGAAAGAACTCCTTCAGGAGTACCTTCGCAGTCATAATGGCTGTATTATCTTTTGTTGGGTAAGCCTCAACCCATTTACTAAATGCACAGACAACCACCAACACGTACTTCAGGTTATTGACCCTGTCTAATTCAATATAGTCTATCTGGAGGACATCAAAAGGGAAAGTGGGTGGTGCAAAGTTACTGGGTGGTGTAGGGGTACCTTTCCCAGGATTGTGCATCATGTACATCATGCAGTACTTCACTAAATGTGCAGCTGTCTTAGAAATGTTGTCATTTTGCCATACAAGGTCTAACAACTTGCAGATACCCTTAGCACTAATATGCGCTGGGCCATGGGCCATGGTGACTACAGGAAGAACATATGCATCTGGCAAAATCCATCTCTGCTTCCCTGACTTGTCAATCCAACATCCCTCATCGTTCATTTGTGCTGTACTTTCTTGCCACACTGCTAATTCCTCCACTGTGGCCTCACTCTGTATTTCCTTCACATTCTCAAGTGTATCCTCAACCATTGTGACCTCGGGCACCCACCTAGCGGGAACTGCTACGAACATTCTTTTCATCCTAGTCCGGGCTGATTCCTTAGCTGTCTGATCTGCAAAAGCGTTCCCTTTACCTACATCATCAGTAACTTTCCTTTGGGCGCTACACTTTACTATTGCCAATTTCTTAGGGAGTATCAAAGCGGACAGAAGCCTATATATAAGATGACCGTGCTGGATCTTTGTGCCATGGGAAGTAAGGAATCCTCTCTCTGCCCAGAGTCGCCCGAAATTATGGGCGACTCCAAAGGCGTACTGGCTGTCAGTATAAATATTAACAACCAGTCCCTCACTCAATCTGCAGGCTCATATTAGGGCAATGAGCTCTGCAGCTTGGGCCGACTGATAGGGAACTTGTGATGTCTCAACTACCGTGCGCAGCGTAGTAATAGCATACGTAGTGGTTGTAGTGCCATCTGGTAATTTAAAGCAAGAGCCATCGACATATAGTTCCCCTTGGAGGTCAGATAAGGGAACATCAGTCAGGTCTACCCGTCCTTTCGTCTTTTCTTCTGTCCGGAAGACACAATCATGTATGTCAATCTCCTCACTCTCAGAAGGGAGGGGTAGTAACGTGGCTGGATTCAGAGTGGCACATCGTTTGATCGTAATGTGTTTAGCGAACAGCGTTAGCTCATAACTTGTCAGACGTGCACTGGTGAGGTGCTGCGTCATTGTCTTATTCAAAAGTGTATCTACAGCATGGGGTACCATGACTGTGAGATCAGTATCAAGTACGAGTCCAGCCAATTGCCTTATCGAGACAGCCACGTCCGCGACCGCTCATAGACAGCTCAGGAGGGCTCTTGCGACTGGGTCAAGTACAGCAGAGAAATAAGCACACGGCCGTTGTTTATCTCCAAATATTTGTGTTAGAACAGAAAGCGCACAACCAGCCGTCTCATGGACATATACTACAAATGGCTTGCTGTAGTTAGGCGTCTTGAGCACTGGAGCCGAACAAAGCGCACTTTTTAATTGCTCAAAAGACTGCTGACATTCAGGTGTCCAAGGCAGGGGTTCATGCACATATTTAGTAGTCAGAGCAAGCAGGGGTTGGGTTAGTAGGGAATAATTTGGATTCCACTGGCAACAGTAGGAAGTAATGCCAATAAAAGCGCACATATCTTTTTGAGTTTGCGGAATGGGCATTTTAACAATGGTACTGATGCGCTCAGGGGACAATCTCCTACCCTCCTTCGACAGTAGGTCACCTAAATAGGTGACCTCCTGTCGACAATACTGAAATTTGGAAAGGGATACTTTATGGCCATGCTCAGCTAAATGTAACAACAATTTAACTGTACTGTCTTTGCAACCTTGTTCCGTATCCGAGGCGATGAGCAAGTCATCGACATACTGAAGCAATACATTACCTGTGGGGAGCGACAAAGAATCCAGCTGACCCTTCAATGCCTGACTATAGATACTCGGACTCTCTGTATAGCCTTGAGGAGCGCGACAGAATCTAAAGCTTCTACCAACTAGGGTGAACCCAAACAGATACCTGCTGTCAGGATTAATGAAAATACTGAAGAACGCATTTTTCAAGTCAATGACAGAAAAGTATGTAGCAGAAGAAGGAATCATTGTCAAAAGAGTTGTAATGTCAGGGACCACCGGAAACTGGGGAATCACTATTTTATTAACTTCCCGCAAGTCAATCACAAAGCGATAAACATCTGCATGATCGTCAGAGGAACCCGAAGGTGTCCGTTTAAGAATGGGAAGAATAGGGATATTACAAACATTAGCAGTCGTCTCCTCAACCACTCCTTTCTCAATCAAATCCTGTATAATTTGCAATAGAGCTCGCTCACCTGCCTGCGGTATTTTATACTGAGGGATGCGAGGTAAAATAGCATTGTCTTTAACTTGGATCGAAACTGGCGGTATCTGTAACAGTCCCACATCAGTGTCACCTGTCGCCCAGAGAGTGGGCAGCACATCTTTAAACACCACAGGATGAGGCGCATCTTTTGACAGGCACTGCGTAGCGCGCACGACGTTCGGACCCATTGTCATGTAAACACCCACCGGGGAGCAGTAAATTGTGGCATGCAATTTCTTCAACAAGTTCAAACTCATCAAATTTTCTCCACAAGTAGACGTCAACAAGAATGGCGAATCCACAGTGAAAGGACCAATAGTCAACGCAAGGTGTTTTGAAATGGGGCTCACAACCGGTACACCAAAACATTATTATGGCCAGACAAAGCCGACCCAGAGACCAAGGAATGAGAAATAGAACTGTTTGTGGCACCTGTATCCACCAAGAACTCCTTAGTCGAACCATGCACATCCGCACTAACGTACGGGCCACGTTGATCTACAGGTATCGGAACTGGTCCCTCACTCTGTCCCTGGCTGTCCTAGCTGTAAGACATCCCTGTCACCTCATCCGTATTGTAATCATCATGATAATATTGGCCTCCCCGAGGGTCATCAAAATAATTCTGGTCAGAACGACCCTTCGGGGCCACAACATTCTGAGCCCTGTCCTGGCCACCAGCTCCACGACCCCGTCCATGAGAACCTCGTCCTCTCGGGACCACCACCTTCTGCAAAAGCACAGGACACTCGCTGCCCCAGCGTCCCTCCTCTTTACAATACGCACACTGATTCGGCCCTACAGGCATAGTATTCCTGCTAGTACGTGGAAGCTGCCGGGCCAAACCACCACGTCCTCTACCATGCCGCCTAGAAGCCTGCTGCAACAACACCTTCGTCTTCAAATCCTTGTGCTTCTTCTCCATCCTCTCTTTATCCTCATTCTCCCTGTGTTCATAATACTGCACCTAATTCAAAATAACAGAAGGACAAGAGGTGGACCAGGTGCTCTAGGAAGCCTGCAATCGGGTCGCAATCTCAGGAAGTAAACTAGAAACAAATCTATTAACCAACAATTGAACGCCACATTTGATCGACAAATCCTGTCCACTATAGTCTAGAAACACACCTTCAAACCGAGTGAAAAAATCAGACACACTCTCATCTTTCTTTTGATGGCAAGTCGATAACTTGTCCCAATCAACTTTTCTCAGAGGGATAAGAGAATGCATATACGTAATGATACGGTCGGCCGGGCAAAGCAAGTATCTCTGGTCTAGGCTTATCACCGGGCTTCCGTTCCTGACCCCATACCTTAATTTGGTCCCAGGTACCACCCAATTCCGCAACGTGATCCTGTGTGTGTACTTGTCTCTAAATATCAACTGGAACTAGTAAGCCAAAGAACATTTCAATATCAGCAAGTGTCATCACTGTAGAAGAGGCAGCTTCAGTCAATTCTTTATAATAAGCAGTCGGATTCTTCCTAGGATCAGGCAACGGAGTCTTAAGAGACAAGACTTCACTCCTTTTCCACGGAATGTAAACCCATTTTTCTTGGAAACGGGCCGCTACACCTTGTCTAATGACATTATCGTGCTGATCCCTTAGCTCTGGTATTTCAGGGTGATATATAGGCTGAACCTCCCGCATCGGAAACTGAGATACTGGGGTGGGACTCTTCTCAAGTAGCCTACCCCGATAAGCAACCAATGTTGTAACATTGCCAAACACTTGGCCAGGCTCCATATTAGTGACATATACATGATCTTTAATATCATATAAAATCTGTGGTGCTACATCTTTGAAACACTGCTCCCAAAGACCAATCAAAGTAGCAGACATATGCTTGAGGGCTTGCTGTTGTACAAAAGGCTCATAATCTTTCATCACACTCCACACATCTTCCACACTGTAAATGGGGTTTCGAGCCCACTGGGCAGCCTGATTAGCTACTACCCTTTTCTCCTCATCTCCCACATCAGATCGGACTAACATCCGCCCCATACGTTCCTTAAATTTCATCCAGTCTCTATCCTCAAATTCACGTACTGGTGTCCCACTACTCAGTAATGATGGATAGAAGAACACAGACGGGGTAGCAACAGAAGGAGCAGGCACCAACATCGCTGCCGACTGCTTTGCAGATGTAAGAGCTTGCGAAAGAGACGCCCAAGCAATAGGTGTCACAGGAGTACTAACGGTCATAGTTGCCACAGACGGCGAAGACAAAGAAAAGACAGGAGGCGCCATGGCCAAGGCAGTCTGATCAACAGTAACAGAAGCAGAGACAGCAGAGACAGAAGAACCGGGTAGCTGGGCCTGTAAGGGAAGAGCGGGATATATCCTCTACAGGGCATATGGGGATGGGGGTTAGTTCTTCTACAAAAGTATCATTCTCTTCTCGGGCTACATAAGATTTATCAATATTCAATCGAAACCTCCTATCTTCACGTTCAATTCCTATCTCTTTTTTCTCTTTATCATGTGCTACAGCCTTCTGAGTCAATGTTTGCATTCTCATCTTTCGCGCCTCCTTCTCTGCTTTCATTCGCCTCTGTCTAGCTTCCTTTTGCCACGTTTGAAGAGAATCAAACATAGACTGTCTACTTCTTTCCGTAAACAACTTCTCCTGTAAAAACCCTATTTTTTGTTCATCAAAAGTGCCCGTCAACAGCCACTGCAACTCGGCATTGTCCCTCGTATATTTGTGCCATAGCGTACTAAACATAATAGGGCCAAGGCCATGCTTCACATACATATCAAAGTTCGGAGTGCCTTCTGGAGGCGCCGGCTGACTTTCTTCCAATCGAGCATCTGCATCTGCAGAACAACAACGACAACAAGAAACCAAGAACCTACTAAATCCAGGCATTTTCAAAAGTGAGGCAAATTCGTTATGTTGCCTGGCGAAGTGTTCGCAAACACTTCGTACCAAAATCATGCCTCTGACCGTACCAAATACAAACCAAAATGGTACCATATCCACAAAGAACCAAAACAAACTCACCTGGTGCACACAGGTCAAACAAACCTATTCTCCACTGCCGACTCTTCTGACCAAACGGTCAGATCCAAGGGTTTCGCTGTTCAGGACCCTAGTTGGGATGACCGCTGGCCGAGGCACCGTCTGGCGGGACAGAAGGGGCAGCTGCGAGTTCAGGAACTCTCTCGTGCAGGGATCCCTGGCCCGTCCGTCCAACCCGACGGCGACCTCGACCTCCCCACCCGGGAAGGTCCACTCGCCCGATGGGGTACCTGTTCAGGCACCAACTGAAGGAAGTGACCCGATTAAGGCCACCCGGTTCACTCGCGACCACCTCTCAGCCTTCCATACAAATGAAGGGTCGGTCAGACTGTAGATAATACAAACCAAGTATATGTTTATTCAGATACACTCGAGCGGAGCCCCGTCTGCCCAGTCGCTTAGGGGTGCTGCAGAGAGGACTGACTTCAGCAAACATAGAGATACATTATGTACATTTCAGAACCAAGGAGGACCCCCCCATAATGGAATTTTACAAGCAGGTGCAGCTAAAACAAAAAAGTACAGTAGGATGAGCTTCGACTCTGAGGCCGAGCACACATTATCTTTATGCCAAGGTCTTTCTGTCCGTATCTACCGCTAGACTAGTGGGAGAAGGCCTCTATCTAGTGGGAAAGGTATGCGCTAATAAGAACAGTGAATTCATTAGTACAGCAAGGCCTAACCTTGGAGAAATGAAACTTTCCACAGCCTGCTTCTCGAGGAGGGAATACGCAGTTAATGGCATGATTCAAAATGGCGGCTACTCATTAAATGGTGCAGCGAATGCTAACTTACATGGAACACTGCACAAACAAAATAGCAAAAACATATTCATTTCATCAGTTACCTGGCATCTTTTTTGTGGGTATGCCCGCGCCCGTAGTGTCTCTGGTAATGGCTTAACCCCGCTGTGATGGAAAAACCCTGATTGTTGCCCTGGTGATGTTGCACATATTGAGCGTAGTATGTCTCACAATGGACTGGACACATTGCAATGAACATTTACTTTACCCAACTCTCCTCCCCAGTCCAGTTTGCCAACGGGCAAAAGGCCATCTACACTGAAATGCAAATTGACAAAATTGCAAAGTACAAATTAGACTAAGGAGCAAAGGATATTTGATAGGTTGTTTTGAAGAAGGAAATAATAAAAGAGTGGAGAGAAAAAAAACATATTAGTACTATATCAGCAAATTATCGTGTGCGTGGGGGCGCAGCAGAACTGTATGGTTGTTTACAGAGTGGCCGCCGTGTTCATGCATGCTTGCCATGCTCTTAATGCTGGCACATGGTCGACATCAGAGTTAGCTTTTGCTGGTGTTAGGCGTGGCGGAGAAAGTCCCTTTATGTGTTGTACTTTATCCCCAGGGTGACATGAGGAGGGGTCACCCGAGTTCTTCTGCAGTTTGTGGCGTTACTGTAGGACCGCCACCTAGCAGTGCTGTGTGGTGTGATTCTGTTAGTTGGTATGTTTGGTCTGGTATGACGTCTGACTCAGATCCTGATCTTGAGAGTGATTCTGGATTACTGTGATGTTCAACCTGTTTAATGGCTTGTTCCCTTTCCTTTGCAGCCTGTGCCTTAGTAGGGCACTGCACATGTCCTTTACCATGGTTCCTGCTTGAACTTGTATTTGTCCACTGCTGCCTGGGAGCCGTCGACGACGGTTTCGGCATGCTTGCGAGCCCATTCTGTTCCACCCAGGTCCAAGCCTCTTCAGGAGTGTGTGAAAGAGTGATTTTGTCCTTGTGGCGGATGCGCAATGTGGCGGGATATTGTAGTGCATATTATATTACGTGGTTCCGAAGGCATCGTTTAACATCCATATAGGAGGACCTACGGCGTTGCACCGAGACCGTGTAGTCAGGATAAATATGCACTGAAGCATTCTCTATTTGCAATGGTCCACGGGCCCTTGTTACTTTCAGGATGTGGTCCCTGTCCCGGTAGTAAAATAGGCGCGCAACCACTGGTCTTGGGGGGTTGCCCAGCCGGGGAGGGCCACCTGGTACCCTATGCGCCCGCTCAACCGAGAATAATTTGGAGTATTTACCATTGAGAATGTCTGTGGCAAACCAGATTTCAAGGTATAGCTCCATGCTTTGGCCCTCTATTCGTTCTGGCAGGCCCACTATGGGCACGTTGTTTCTGTGGGATCTACCTTCCTAATCTTTCACCCGGCTCTTTAAGTATTCCACTTCATTTTGAAGCATTTTGATCTGTTCCGTTGCCGAGGACACCGTTCGTCGTAAAGAGGCCAGCGCGGATTCGGATTCCTCCACTTGGTCTTTTAATTTCTTGTGGTCTTCGCGCAAGAAACCCACGTCAACGCTGAGTGTGTCTATTTTAGGGCCCAGCGTGGTTTTGATGTCTAGAACTGCTGCCATTAATTCATCAAAACCATGCAAGTGATCTGCGTGATCTGTGGATTTCGAGGCAGTTGCTTGTGTATTGCCACCTGAGACAGGTGTCTGATTTGTTGCTTCCCCTGTTGGGGGTTGGCCCTTGTCCGCTTTGGGCTTACCCATTGTGATGAGGGAAGTAAGGGCTCCTTTTGATCGAACTGTTACCCCTGTAGTGATGGTTCCTATGAGAGGATGGCCTTTTTCACCCTTGTCAGCGTAACACTATAAGGGGCTGCTACTAAGCGCGTTTTCTGGTGGTTTGTATGTGTTCAGGAAGAAGCAGGCATAAAACTGTGTGTCCTAGACTTGTCACCCTAGCAGGGCCAAGGTGCCTCACCTGAGACTCTTTCACCACTGTTTGTGTGGGGTGATGGAGCCAGGATGGGCCCCCTTCATATGTATGGTGGGGGCGCGCTGGTGCCCATTTTGGATTGATCAGGAAAAAAGAAGACAACAAGGTGGGAAATCACTAATGCGCTGGCTTGAGGTAAAGGAAACGCACATTATGTTCAATGCCTGCTCAGGCCTGTAATCACGGACGTGCCATGCGTTGGGGCCTGTGTCTCACGCCTCTCCCTGGTTGAGTGTTCCTTCCCGATGAGTCACCTTACCAGGCTCGGTGATAACAACTGCCCATCTGACCAAATCTAGGGGTGGTGCTTTTCCTGCTTCCGCGCTGTTAGTTGACTCCAGCATATGAGGTCTCGGGGAATCAGAACGCAGGCCTCCCCAAGATCGTGCCGGGAACGTCCGGTAGCAGGCCCTCACTCCCAGGGGTGTGTCACTACGTGGTGGGTGCCGTGTAATAGTGCTGCGCGTCCCGGATGAGAGGCTCCACATGATACTTGTAAGTGAGGGGGAGAGGGAATGCGGTCGCCATACGTTACTGCTGCCTTGCTTGGTGACTATAGGCTCGGTGCAGGCCGTCGGACGGGCTCCGGGTTTGACAGGCCATGAGTTCCAGTACACGTCACTCGGCCAAAGTCTCGTCTCCGGTCCTCACCTCCGCTTGTCCCTTGCTGGGGGAGCTCGCCAGCTGTTAGTTGTTCCAGTTCAGCCGCTGACGCTTGCAGCTGGGGCCGATCAACTTTTCCTCCACCAACCGCTAAGCCCACAGGGCCGGGCCACCACCAATGAGAACACGCTTCACTGAGCCGTCGCTCCTCCAGCTGCGCTCGTCCAGTGCCAATGCGGGTAACATGGGGCTACAGGAAGACACAACATCGTCCGAATGTACCGCAGCTCAATTGTCAGAGTGTGCGGTAAGCATTTACAAGTATTTGGCAGGATTATTGGACGGTCTGTTGCAGAGCTCTTTACTTCGCGTCGGCACTTGCTGCCATCTTGGCCACGCCCCCCCCCTCTCCCTGACTGGATTTAACCTTTACAAATTCCTATCTCTATACTTCTACTGATTGGATTTTTGTCATTTTGGTCTTTTTTTACTCAGATGAATATTGTCTATTTTTATAAACTGGTGTGGGGTCTTTTTGTGGGGTTTTCACTGTGTTACTGTAATTAAAGTGTGCAAAAATACCTTACACATTGCCTCTAAAGTTAAGCCTGACTGCTCTGTTCCAAGCTACCAGAGGGTGAGCACAGGTTAATTTAGGTTGTGTATCTGACTTACCCTGACTAGGATTGTGGCTCCTGCTTGGACAGGATGTATACTCTGCCAACCAGAAACCTCAGTTTCTAACAATGAAGTTCAGTAAATTTGTGACTCCCAGTATACAAATGGGAAATTGCATTATTTAGTTGACTCAAGGGGGTTATAATCCTTGTATTCTAGGGAACCAGCAGATCAGGTTCAGGCCCCAGATCAGGTTCATGCCCCGTGGTTAAATAAACAGCTTTTCTTGAAACATCCTTCTAAATCTACCATAACCCTACCTAACAGGGGACAGAGTGGAAGGAAATCCTCCCTACCTTGCCTGCAAGCACACGGCTCCCTCTGGGGGTGGTTTCTTTGTGGGCGAGGACACAACAGCATCCTCATCTATTGCCATGTTTCCTGCGCATTGCGAGGTGCGCTGGGAATTCTGGGCCAAGCCCTGCATGCCAGCTCCTAGCATACGCTGCATGCTGAAAAATTGGGGAAGCACACCAGGGCATAAAAAATAATATTGTTTGCAGCACAATATTGTATACTTGATTATGTTCATTTAAGAAATGTCTGTACCTTATTTTGTCTTCCCAATCCAAGATGTCTGACCCTTTTTCTTGATTTAGATCACTTCCTGTTCTTCAGTATACATTGCAGGTCCATTCAGGAATCCAATTTCACCGAAATATATTTCTTGCCATTGCTCGCTCCTGGTTCCGTGGATCTCTACCGTTTCCAGTCTTCCTCTGCTACTTCACCTTTGGTTTGGACCAGCCTGAAGGTGTTTTCCTCTGGTTTCCAATGTTTCCTTCTTGCTGTGTTAGTGCCTGGAGCAGTGTCGGACTCTGCCACCCGGTCCTGCCTCTGGAGATAGACAGCCTTATCTTAAAGAGAAGAAAGCTTCATCAACATCCCATAGAAAACCAGCTCTTGACAGGAACAGTGAATATAGATAAAAGAGGAAATCGGAAAGAATGAGATTTGGTGGTTATTAGAAGCATACAAAGAAGGAGGGCAGGAACACTAGTTTTTGGGTCAATAAAAGGGAATCTGAGATAGAGGTAAGAATGAGGTAGAGATGCAGGTGACAGACAAGCTTGGAAAATAGAGGCAAACAAAACTGAGAAGAGGAGATGTTTGAATGTGTGAAGTGGAGATTGAGGTGACATGGATAATTCTAGAGATTAAGGAGCAAATTATGGGCATTCATCTGACCCTCCTAGGTATTCTGTGGACATTCTAGGTTATAGAGGCCTAGGCACAGAATGGCCTTGCATGACATATTGTGATCATTCCAGTCATTATCGAGAGCCTGGCCAAGGTAGCTCAACCTGGCATATTGTGGACGTTTAGCGCTTATGTTGACACTAGCATAATTTTAGTTTAGCTTATTTTGTATTATAATCATAATGCATATTTGCCATATGAGGCATTTGGCAGCCTATAATTTCAGCATTTCTGACTTTATGGTAGTAGTGACATAAGGTAACTCTCATTCACCTATTGTGAGCACCCTAGGCATGATGGTGGCAGCAGCATAAGGTGGCTATTTATGGCACACTATCAACATCCTTGTCATAGTTGTGGACATCCTTGCTGAAAGTTGGCACCTGTTACTTTGGTTGCTCCACCTGGAAAAAGGTGAGCATCTGTGACTTTTAGAGACTACCACTAACATTTGAACGACAATTCTTGGGATATCAATGCCCCCTACCTGATGAACGGGTTTGTATCCATGCCCTGAATGCCTGATTGGATGTGAAACAGCTATCTTGACTTTTATTTTGGTCCTAATGCTAATGCCTCATGCTATTCTAGCCATTTCGCAGAAGCTTAGCCCTGTCCATGACGGTGTCAGGTCTAGGACTTTGATCTGGAAAAATGCACCAATGGTGCCCTCATAGCGACAGTGGACTACTGTCCCTGTCCTAAGTGTATCACTTAAGGTGATGATGGTGGCAGCATGGTGGGCAGTCAAAATATCGAAAATAAAATTTCGATATACCATAATATCGAAGTTTAAATATCGAAGGGACAGAATATCGATGGGACAGAATATCGATGGACAGAATATCGACCCTAAGGTAAGTAATATCGAATTACTTAATATCGATGTCAATAATATCGAAGTTAGTAATATCGAAATCAAATATATCGATGTTACTAATATCGATGTTACTAATATCGATATTTGTATTATTGTCATGTATTTTGTTATGTTTTTAATATGTATGTGTTATATGTGTTTTTGTTACGTGTTTTAATTGTTTAAAAATATATGTATACAATTTTTATATGTTAATAAATGTATTTTTTTAAGTTATTTTTTTTTTTTGTACTGTAGCGGGTTGTGGGTTTATAGGGGAATAGGGTGGGAAGTAATTTAATCATACAAAATTAATTATTAATTTTTAGGAATTATAAATTAATTTTCATTATTTTTTGCGTTTAAGTTCTGTAGCGGGTTGTGGGTTTATAGGGGAATAGGGTGGGAAGTAATTTAATTGTAATTAAGTTATAATTAATTTTAATTAATTGTTATTGATAATTATATAATTGTTAATTAATCAATAATTGGTAATTAATTTTAATTAATTGGTGATTAATTTTTATTAATTGATTAATTAATCATCATGTAATTTAAATGCAATTAATTTATAATTTATTTTAATTAATTGGTATTGATAATTATATAATTGGTAATTAATTTTAATTAATTGGTGATTAATTTTTATTAATTGATTAATTAATCATCATGTAATTTAAATGCAATTAATTTATAATTTATTTTAATTAATTGGTATTGATAATTATATTATTGTTAATTAATTGATAATTGGTAATCAATTATTAATTGGTAATTAATTTGTATTAATTAGTTATTAATTTTTATTAATTGATTAAGTGTGTTGTGCGTTTATAGGGGAATACTTTTGGAAGTAATTGAAATCTAATTAAGTAATTATTAAATTTATTTTTGGGTATTGATAATTAATTTATTGGATATTAATTATTAATAGGTAATTTTTTAAATTACAAATTTTTAGTTCTAAAAATTAATTTATTGTTGTTTTATCATTAATTGGTAATTAAATATTATTAAATATTATTTATTGATAAATGTAATTAATATATTAAGAATTATTTATTAGTTGATAATTAATGTTTAATTATTATTATTATTGGTATAAAAAAGCATTTAATTGTTCAATATTAGTTAATTGGTAATGAAGTTTTAATAAGTTATATGTTTTTTGTTATAAAAAATATTTTATTGTTCAATATTTCATCTTTAGTAATTAATATTGATTAATTATTATTTATTGGTATTTATTATTAATTTATTGTTAATAAATTTTCTATTGGTAATTATGTTTTTAATAAATATTTATTGGTATTGGTAAATAGTTTAGAGTTATTTAATAATTCATTAATTATTAAAAAAATATATATATATTTATAAGTATGTTATTTGTCACTTCTACGCTATCCAACACTTTCCCTACTGTTGCACTCTCTGGAGTGGGAATAGTAATTTTTACCCCTACGCTATCCAACACTTTCCCTACTGTTGCACTCCCTGGAGTGGGAAAAGTAATTTCTACCCCTACGCTATCCAACACTTTCCCTACTGTTGCACTCTCTGGAGTTGGAATAGTAATTTTTACCCCTACGCTATCCAACACTTTCCCTACTGTTGCACTCCCTGGAGTGGGAATAGTAATTTTTACCCCCACGCTATCCAACACTTTCCCTACTGTTGCACTCCCTGGAGTGGGAATAGTAATTTCTACCCCTACGCTATCCAACACTTTCCCTACTGTTGCACTCCCTGGAGTGGGAATAGTAATTTTACCCCTACGCTATCCAACACTTTCCCTACTGTTGCACTCCCTGGAGTGGGAATAGTAATTTTACCCCTACGCTATCCAACACTTTCCCTACTGTTGCACTCCCTGGAGTGGGAATAGTAATTTTACCCCTACGCTATCCAACACTTTCCCTACTGTTGCACTCTCTGGAGTGGGAATAGTAATTTTTACCCTTACGCTATCCAACACTTTCCCTACTGTGCACTCACTGGAGTTAGAATAGTAATTTTTACCCCTACGCTATCCAACACTTTCCCTACTGTTGCACTCTCTGGAGTGGGAATAGTAATTTTTACCCTGACGCTATCCAACACTTTCCCTACTGTTGCACTCACTGGAGTTAGAATAGTAATTTTTACCCCTACGCTATCCAACACTTTCCCTACTGTTACACTCGCTGGAGTGGGAATAGTAATTTTTACCCCTACGCTATCCAACATTTTTCTTAGTGTTGTTTTTTTGGGAGTTGTAATAGTAGTTTTATTCCCTACGCAATTTAATATTTTTTGTATTATTTTAGTTAATATAGTATATAATTAATTTTAAAAATATTAAAAGTAAATTTAATTTTTTAATTTGTTATACATAATTATTTAATTTTTATTTATGTTATTGTTTTATGTGTATAGATGTATTTGTAATTTATAATATTTTTTAATAATTTAAAATTTATTACAATAATTATTCAAAATTATTATTAAGTAAGTATATATATTATATCTTATATGTATATGTTTAATTAATGTTTTATTTAATTATATATGTTACTTATTAATTTTAAATATTATCAAATATTTTTAACTATGTTTATTTTAATTATAAGTATTATTTAGTTTATTTTACATATTATTTTTAACAACAAAAAAAAACGATATTTTTGATAACAATATTTTTGACATCGATATTTTTTTGGGGATATTTTTGTACTTACCATGTTGTAGATAGGATGTCGATATTATTGACATCGATATTTTTGTTGCGATATTTTTGTAGGTCGATTTTTTGACCTTCGATATTTTGTCAGTGATTCGGCAGCAAAACATAATTTGTGATTTATTGTCTGACCGGACATTTTTCTCTGTGTCAATGAGACAGAGATCTACTGACCTCTCTCATGTAAGTTCCTCTATTAGGTGAAACCCAGAACCTTGCGATGACATCCTGTACACATGTACAGTGTGTGTGTGTGTGTACAGTGAGTGAGTGATGCCTGTATGCTAGTAGTACCTTATGTGTGAGTCTGAGTACTGAGGCCAGTTAAATCTATCTTGGATGTCCCTTGTTTAGAATGGCATAAGATAGGGAATGAGTACGCCTTCTCCAGACGGTGAATGTGCATTGCCTGAATTCCTGTGGCTGGAGGATGGACAATCAGATACTGAAGGAAGGAGGAATGAGATGGGCTACCTTTAGAAATTACCTGAATACTTTGTTAGCGGAGGGCTGCTGGTTAGTTCTTGATGAGTACTGCCATGTGATTGATGGTAGAGGTAAGGGGTGGGGTGAGAGTGTGATTTCCATCATTCAGGGTGAGGAAGTTTCTAGGTCTGGCTGGTCCTTTTGTCTGTCCCTGATTACTGCTTCAAGAAGGTTGATGACAGCCAGGGGAAGAGAGCTCACACTTCATTGTGCGCATGTTTTGGGTTCTCCTTGCCTGTCTACTGGTTGAGAGAAGGAAGGAACTGCATCATCCTGAGAAGCTTATTGGCATGGGAAAGTTGCAATGGCCAGTGACACATCGTTGCTGATAATCGGCTGTGTGCGGGTCTTAGGGCCCATCTGTGTTTCGCCAGTGGAGGACCACCAAAACTAAGGATGCCAAGACCTTTTCTGAAAGGAAGCTGCTGTGCATGCCAAAGACCCACGATGTACCCAGCTTTCTCTCCCATGATCTCTGCAGTCTCAAAAACCAGATAATGCAGGCTTCCGCCTTCGGTCAGACCAGACAGACTGTAACGCACCGTCTTGAGCTCAGGCACTTGAGACTTTTCTGCCCATGTTAACAATGGGAGTAACAACAAGTGAATTAATTGCACACCTGAATCTGTGAGGTCAGCATATAGGATTCTGCCCCAATGCCTAATTTACACCTCTGCCACATTTACAGGGAACTGTATTCCATAGGGTTGCCCTGGGCAGAAATAATAATAGATGCCTGCAAATCTACTAGGCTGGGTCATGGTGGAAACATGAAAGGAGACGGAAGGTAGACATGAAGAATATTTCAAGATTGTATCATTCCCATCCTGAAATTGTAGGAGGCCATGTCAAATTACATGCCACCTTATTTGTATGGTCAATGCAGCCTTTGGCTTATTAATACAATTTTAAGGGAGTGTAGGCCAAGATTTACTAAACATTTGTGCTTGTGCTCATGCGATACAAAGAGGAGCAAAACAGCATAAAAAGGAGTGTTAAGTCAGCTTTCAGGCACAAAAACTTTTATGCTCTCCCCTCTGTAAATATATGCAAAGACGCGTGTCTATAGCAGGCCAGCACAAGAACCTTACATTTGGTGCAAAGTCAGATCTCCTAAGTTAGCATGGTCTGACTTTGCCCCAGATCCTAACATCAGCTAAAAGTAGGTACAAGCAAGGGTCAAGAGGTATAACAGCTGAGTATATACGTGTAACATGTTTGTTTTGGTTGTATGATACAACCACGCATGCCTAAACCATGCATGCCTTAACAACAAATTTCGTTGTAAAGGCATGATTGCTAAAGGGATACACATGGTATAGTGCATATTCCAGTCCACCTGCACCCTAACACCCAATTCCCCAGCCCTGTAATCCGCCCCACCCCAGCCCTTGAAACTACCCTGACCCCTTACCTTAAGCCCTAACACTCGGTCCCTGCACTCAAAACTACCCCGCCCTGAGGCCTAAAACCCTGCGCTCTGCCAAAAAAAACACCTGACCTTCCCCTGCCCTGAGCCCTCAAACTGACCCCGCCCTGCCCTTAAAACTACCCTGCCCTCCCGCCCTGAGCCCTAAAACCGACCCCGTCCTGCCCTTAGAACTATCCCTTCTCCTTCCCCGAGGTCTAAAACCCTGCCCACTGTCAAACTACCCTGACTCCAGCCCCCTGCCCTGAGCTCTAAACGGACCCCCGCCTTGCCCTTAAAACTACCCCTTCCCTTCTCCCCGCCCTGAGGCCTAAAACCCTGCCCTCTGCCAAAAACTACCCTGAACTCAGCCCACCTGCCCTGAGCCCTAAAACTGACCTCCATCCATGGAAACTGCCCCTTCCCCTCACCCTTAGCCCTAAAACTGACCCCACCCCTAAAAACTACCCCCTCAAACCCGGCCCCAGCCCCACTTACCTGACCGCGTCCAGAGCTTCCTGTCCCGATGCTTCCTGTTCCTCTCCCTGCCCATCCGGACATCTAGACCGCTGTCTGCCTTAACCACACATATGCGTGGTTAAGGCAGATGCATGGTTCAGGCAAGCTATGTTCTGCTTGCGTGGAAAGCCCGCGTTGTAAAGGCTGTTTCCCGTTTGTTTTACCCTAAAGCACACATCTAACATCCCGTCACCTTTGCTAACATTTATACATAGGAATCTGTATTGTAGTGTGCGTGTTTCACGATTTTTCTCCATTGAATGAAGGACAGTATATCTGGGCCTTGGAAAATGCACCATTGGCTGCCATGTGCTACTCTGTTTTCTTTGAAGGCCATCCGAAAAAACCTCAGGGGAGGAAGAGTCTGTTGCAATGAAACGATGATCCGGTTCCAGGGTAACTTATGATGGTATTTATTCAGATAGTAGGTTCAAGGTAAAAGGTACAGAGAGCCCCACCAGGAGCAGCCTTCTTGCTGCTCAGCCCATCCTCCAACTGACAGTCTCACTCAAACAACATTCAACAGATCCATCCACACCAACATTCCACACCACACACACACTGGCTGAGCAGCAGGTACAACACTTCTCCCTTCCTCATACTGGAAAAAACACAATGCAATGGTCATAGGGAAATTCGGACATTGGTAAAAATAACATACACAGAAATAAGTAGAGGATCCATTGCAAAGACCTAAAGATGGTTACGGGCAAACCAGGAAGGATAAAAACAAGGAAAACACAGTACAATGGGCTTGCAAGTTAACATCAAAATGCAGTAAAGCACGAGAGAAAGTGACTAAATGCATGTATGTTAACATAAAGTAATGCAATAATGGAAAAAGGCAATGCACACCCATGTACTCGCAAAGAAGAAAACAACAAACTGGATAGGAAAAATCAATCTTTAAGCAGAAAGAAAACCCCTACTCACATCCACTCCCTTTCCACACAGAACAAACAAAACTTCCACCTTACCACACAAAACCAAACAAACCTGCAAACTACTAGACCACGCACGACCAACCAACCCCTTGTGCCACAAACATACCAGCTGGCCAGGCCGAAAATGAACGTGAACACACAGGGAAACAAACCACAACGGTGCAGAAGATAACACACCACCGCAAAACAAATACGCAACCTGGGACACCCCCCCGAGCCGTAATGGAGGAAGGAAAGGGAGAACAAGCACACAGAAAATCCTTAAACACAACGCCAAAGCTAAAAGTGAAGCAAAATTTACCTACCAACCACACAAAGGTGGTAGACACGAGTGACCCAACAACAAGTCAACTCCAACAGAACGCCCACAAGGGTGACCAACCTATGTCAATCCACAACCACAAAAATAGTGGTAGGCCAGAGAGGCTCTGCACCAAAGAGCCTTCTCACACAGACACCCCCAACAGTGAGAGAAACACAAACTCCCACAACAAGGGGATCAACTGAAACACAGTGCTCACAAAGGTGACAAACCTATGTCACCCACAACCACAAAAATAGTAGTAGGCCAGAGAGGCTCAGAACCTAAGAGCCTTCTCGTACACACACCCCCAAAAGTGAGATACACAAAGTCCCACAACAACGATAAGGGGATAACCCAGAGTGACTTCACACGTAAAAGTCTGCTCACATACACATACTCAGGTGGTAACACAGAGTGACCTAAACCCAAAAGTCAACTCACACACACCACCAAAAGGGTGACCAACTCACAACAACCCATGCCCACCAAAAAGGTGGGAGACCGAAGAGGTTTAACCCCTAACAACCTTCTCAGACGCACACCCCCAACAGAGAGGGATTGAACAACCCCCACAACCACGCCAAGGTGGTAACCCAAGGTGACCGAACATAAAAAGTCAACTCAAACAACATACCAACAGTGGGTGATCCCTCCCACATCCACACACACGTGGATACACTGAGTGACTTTGTGCCTTAAAGTCAACTCACACACACATACTCTGTAGAAACAGTCATTCTAATGAACAAACGTTGTAAAGGGGAAATAAAAGCCAGCAGAGGAGTGGTTCCTCCTCCAACACAGAGCAATAGCGATAATGTCACCAGTGACAATGGTACTGTGCCAACCCACACCCAACACAAGACCACGACTTACTTATGATATGTATGCAATGAGAGATGAAGCAGTCAATACTCAGAGTGAAACAAAACAATTGACAGACTATAGCATTAACAAGACTACATTGCCATAAAGACATTTGCTGCCGTTAGAAACAAAACCCCTCATCATTTTTACAACATTTCCTCCAATCATTTAAACGATAGTCACCAGGAATGAAGGTCTCTAAAGTCTCAAATGTCCTGACTACAGGAAATCCAAACACTTCACCAGCTTCTCCATATGATACGGGTGTGTGAACAGGTCTTGGACTCCGACCCAGAAACACGACGCCTCATATGCACCAGAAAACTGAGCATCGGAAAACGCTGCTGGTGCTGAGGCTCCCCTCCGCAACTCAACAAATGGTGACATCGATGACGTGAATGAATGTCTTGTCGTTGCGGGATTCCTGCTCTCTGCGGTACAAGAAGAGATGAAGAAAATGGCGGCACGCAGATTGACGGAGAGCCGGGTGGCTCCCAGCACGTCCGTGCAGAACAACCTGGAAGCTGCAGGACACTCCACGAAAAGAAGACAGGGCTCGAGCTAGAGCCAACGAACGGGGAGAGTCCGTTGCGAGTAGGTGGCAGTTGGCAGCACAAAATTTAAAAACTTGAGGCAATGGAGGGGCATGAGCGAAAAAGGGTCAAGCCAAAACAAACAGGTTAGACGTGAAAGTGGCAAAGAAGCACTAAACACCGCACCACTCTGCACCACGGCGGGTTCAACCCGCAGTGCCCAAGATGCTCTTCACACATGGAGTGAGGGAACTCCTCCTCCATGCCGTCCAACTCCTGAGTCCTCACACAAGATGCAGGTCCGAGTAGCTCAACCTCACAGGAGCTGTGAGGACTCCACTTTCCAGATGACTTTCGCCTCCCACTAGACGCTCCTCCTCAAGGCACACACGAGTGACTCCTCAGTCCAACAGAAAGGGACTGCAAGTGCTTCTCCACACGACGGTCACAGGGGCTTGTAGCTCTCGGGAACACTTGGCAGTGGCGCTTCCATACGGAAGCTCTGGGGCAAGACACACTTCATCCTGGTTGCTCCCCTGGGGAAGTCCTCTAGATGGAGACACTCTCCCAAAGAAATACAACACGGACACCTCTTCCAAGGTTATGGCTGAAAGGAAGAGGGGAAGTCCAGCAGGAACTGGCACGCCCGGGTTGGGGCCGACTGCTCTTGTGGTCACTCAGGGCTGCCAGCTTCTTCAAGTTAAACTCCGTTAATATCCAGTTACTTCAAGATTGATAGTTACAGTCCAAACAGGTAGCACACGCAGGTTCTTTTAAGTAAAATCGTCGCCAAAATGTTGCAATGAAACGAAGATCCGGGTCCAGGGTAACTTATGATGGTATTTATTCAGATAGTAGCTTCAAGATAAAAGGTACAGAGACCCCACCAGGAGCAGCCTTCCTGCTGCTCAGCCCATCCTCCAACTGACAGTCTCACTCATCCAACATTCCACAGATCCATCCACACCAACATTCCACACCACACACACACTGGCTGAGCAGCAGGTACAACAGAGTCCTGTCAAGCACACCATATAACTATTGGAGTATGTTATGAGGGCCACTTCAGAAGTGCTTATAAAGCCTATGGCTCCTTTAAATAATGCAGTTGAATATTGCCCTGTAAAATGCACAATATTGGCCCCATTTTTGAAGCTTTTCTTGCGAAGGGTGGACTCCGCCAACCTTTCTGTGTAAATCAGCCTCCGTAGACAGTTTTTGATGTTTTAGGTTATTTCATGATTGCCCAAGCTTAACTTCTTGAAAACCTGTAGTACTGTGGACATATTCTTTGAAACTGAGGGGTGAGATGCACCATTAAACTCCACTGGTTTAAAAATGTCCGAATGAGCGAAAAAGGGTCAAGCCAAAACAAACAGGTTAGACGTGAAAGTGGCAAAGAAGCACTAAACACCGCACCACTCTGCACCACGGCGGGTTCAACCCGCAGTGCCCAAGATGCTCTTCACACATGGAGTGAGGGAACTCCTCCTCCATGCCGTCCAACTCCTGAGTCCTCACACAAGATGCAGGTCCGAGTAGCTCAACCTCACAGGAGCTGTGAGGACTCCACTTTCCAGATGACTTTCGCCTCCCACTAGACGCTCCTCCTCAAGGCACACACGAGTGACTCCTCAGTCCAACAGAAAGGGACTGCAAGTGCTTCTCCACACGACGGTCACAGGGGCTTGTAGCTCTCGGGAACACTTGGCAGTGGCGCTTCCATACGGAAGCTCTGGGGCAAGACACACTTCATCCTGGTTGCTCCCCTGGGGAAGTCCTCTAGATGGAGACACTCTCCCAAAGAAATACAACACGGACACCTCTTCCAAGGTTATGGCTGAAAGGAAGAGGGGAAGTCCAGCAGGAACTGGCACGCCCGGGTTGGGGCCGACTGCTCTTGTGGTCACTCAGGGCTGCCAGCTTCTTCAAGTTAAACTCCGTTAATATCCAGTTACTTCAAGATTGATAGTTACAGTCCAAACAGGTAGCACACGCAGGTTCTTTTAAGTAAAATCGTCGCCAAAATGTTGCAATGAAACGAAGATCCGGGTCCAGGGTAACTTATGATGGTATTTATTCAGATAGTAGCTTCAAGATAAAAGGTACAGAGACCCCACCAGGAGCAGCCTTCCTGCTGCTCAGCCCATCCTCCAACTGACAGTCTCACTCATCCAACATTCCACAGATCCATCCACACCAACATTCCACACCACACACACACTGGCTGAGCAGCAGGTACAACAGAGTCCTGTCAAGCACACCATATAACTATTGGAGTATGTTATGAGGGCCACTTCAGAAGTGCTTATAAAGCCTATGGCTCCTTTAAATAATGCAGTTGAATATTGCCCTGTAAAATGCACAATATTGGCCCCATTTTTGAAGCTTTTCTTGCGAAGGGTGGACTCCGCCAACCTTTCTGTGTAAATCAGCCTCCGTAGACAGTTTTTGATGTTTTAGGTTATTTCATGATTGCCCAAGCTTAACTTCTTGAAAACCTGTAGTACTGTGGACATATTCTTTGAAACTGAGGGGTGAGATGCACCATTAAACTCCACTGGTTTAAAAATGTCCGAATTGGGAAACAGCATAGTAACATATGAGGCAGACGCTAAATAGCAGGGAAAAGTGGTGGGGCAGCGCGGGGGGCAACAAAATTAAAATACAACTTACCTGCCGCCTCACCATGCTTTTCAGCATCCAAATCCCGATGCACACAGACTCCCAGAGTCCCCTGCGCCAATACAGATGCTGCTCTCATGCTGGTATTACCCAGCATGAGAGCAGCGCTGGGACTGGGCGGAGCGGGCTGGTTTCATGCTCCAGCAGGGACTGGGAGCATGTGCCTGCTGCTTTGCATGCAACAGCATGAAGATAGCTAAGTGCGCATGACGGTTTGGCCGTCCTAAGACAGCCGTCCAAGCCCACGTGCGCACTTGGTGCCCTGTGCCCACCGCTCCTCCGGCTGCGGCTACGGTTCCTATAAGTAAAATAAAATGATGATAAAGCAGTTTAATTAATTGCTTTATTATCATTTTATTTTACATGTTTTGATCTGCGTGGGTTCCAGCAGTGGGGCGACGCTCCTCCGCCATAATGGAGGAGCTGCCCCGGTAACATATGCTTTCACTATTGAGTGAAACAAATATAGGTTCCTAGGGCCATTGCCATAAATAAGCTTTGCAGTGTCCTCCCCATAAATGGGAAGTAATAATAAATATTCATCGATTCATACAGCAGTTTTTGCAATTTCTAATTACTGTAAATAGCAGTTGTTACTATTATATGATTTGGTGGGCCTCAGTGAGAGCCCTTCATTAGACACACATTTATTAATATTGCACTCCTTTTACCGAATATAAGAATAACCTTATCTGCAAAGATCTGTTACCACCCTTTCCAACCCTGCTTAAAAAGAAAGAAGAGTATGTAAAAAAATCTTTGTTTGCCTATCATTTGAGGTTATATAGCAGGCTGGCAGCAGGCCAAGGGATAGATAATGCGAGCCCCTACATGTAACATGTTTCTTTTACCCTGAAGCACAGATGCATTTTACTTATGCCAGGTCTGGTGGCTTAGTGAACTTATGCGTACACTGTAGGGTTCTGTGTTCGACCTCATGGTCACAGGTTCAAATCCCGGTGGGTCCACACAGCCTTTCATTCTTCTGAGGTCAAAAAAATGAGTACCATTGAGTTGGGTCACAATAAACATCTGTTATTCAGCGCCAAGATGCCCATGGATGAATGTGCGCTTTACAAATACACGTTATGCAATGAAAACATGTTTGTAGAAGTAAGAAAGTGACAGAATAAACGGTTAACTGCCTAAGTTGTGTTAGTGAACATTGTTGTCCATTACCCCAGTGTCCTTGTAAGCATATGACATGACTGAAAGCACCACCTGTTGTGTGAGAGGTCATCCTTGCATGCTACTGTAATGATGTAATATGAGTAAATAATTAAGATGCTCTAAATCTGTAACATATAAAGCGGTCATGGTCATTTTTCATCATGCCATTTGCGATACAATATTTGGGAATCCGTTTCTTGCACACTGAATTAGTGATTACTACACATGCCACCTTGCGTTGTTATGGTTTTTTCTGCACTTTCATCTACTTTTGCCCCTCTAGGTTGACCGAGTCATTTATAGACATGTTGGACCAAAATGGGACCTTCATTCTCTGAATATTTTCTGTGGCCCCATCTTTGGCCATATTAACAGGGCTTTTGCTGATTCTCCCCTGTTAGGGCTGTGAGGAATGTGGGGGTTAGAAAAAAGGCCAGGATTTTCAGCAGCATTGACAATTATAGAAGACCTTCACCTACAGGACTGCAACATGGGTGGACAACATCACTAATCGCTCTAGTTGCCTTTCATGGATGTACTATATAATGGCTGCTTGCCCCTCATTGGCTAGTGAGTTCAGGTCGGCCAGTGAGGTCAATCGGACATTTCCCGGAACAGAGAAGATTCCGAGAAATGTGAAGTGTCCTCAGCTTGGGAACATGTGGTCTCTGATTGGATAACTCTTGCACATGCCTCTGAGGGGATTGGCTGCATCATTCCGTCACTCTTGGAGCGCAGAAGAAGCATAAGGCCCTCTGTTCTTCAACATTTGATCGGTCAAAGAAGAGCAACAGAGAGACGCAGCTGCACCAGCAAAGCCACTCATATCATTGTTTTATTCCCAATGGTGCACCCTGGAAAAGGTGCTTCCTGGGAAAGCAGACTTCAACGTGCCTGTACCGCTTCATAAATGGACCCCATGGAATGCCAAATCGTCCAGTTGTTAGTACGCCTCTGCACACCAAGTTCTAGTTGGTTCACCACTGATGCAACACAAGTTAGACTTTTGGAAATGACTCTATGGGGTCGATTGCAATGCCGTCCGCAAAGGCTTCGAACGGGATTCGGATTCGGCAAACCCGAATCGGAACCTATGTTTCCGACCGAATCGGACACCTTTCCGGACGATCGATTACGATGCAAGGAAACCGTTCGGGCTGTCCGAATCGGCTCCGAACAGCATTCGGACAGCCCGAGTCGTTCGGATTCGATTCGTACAGCTCTATCGACACGGTTTCCGACGTGCGATTACGATGACTGATTCGGACAGCTGTTCCGATTCGGTCTGTCCGACACGAAACGGCTGTCGTAAACTGACTTCAGGGGCCCATAGCAGGTCCCCCCTTCACCCTGAGGTCTCCTGTTGGGGTCCGTGGGGGTACCCAAGGGACCCCCCTGTTAAACTATGCACAGTGTGGCAGGCACCATTGAGTGCCCGTCACAGGGTGCATGGTTTTCCCAAACCACCCCTTTATTCAATGGGAGCCTGTGTTCTCGTTCGGAACACAGGCTCCCATTGAAGTCAATGCGAGTCCGACCGAACGATGTTCGGAGGCATCGTAATCGGTCGGTCGGACTCGAAGAACCCGAGTCGGTCGGAAAAGCTTCCAGAACCGATTCGGTCAGAAGAGTTTCCGAACGACATCGTAATCGGCCCCTATGTCTAGGAGAATTTTAAATTAGTAGTATACCTCAAAATTCCTCCCACCCATTATACATGGATATTACCAGACCACGATGCTCCAGCATTCTATCAGTAATCAGAATTGACTCCTCAGCAGAAGATCTCAGTTGACTCGCACAGCAGGTGGCACGAGAGACGTTTTATTTCCGGCACAGAGTATACTCTATATTTTCTTTCCAATTCTTATGTATGTAATTTATGTTTTTAGCAGTTCTGTGTAGCACGAAGCAGACCTAAAAAGGTGTCTTAGGATCAAGTTTCATACATAAACGTTAAAAAACAAATTATCTGAGAACAATGCTAGGGTTCAAATAGAAGCGAATGGCACACGGATTAAGCGAAGAAAAATAACCCAACTGATCAGATGATATCCAAGAAAGACACCAATCTCCTGTTTGACTGGATAAATCTGATGGACAGCAACGAGAAGATCAATTAACCAAAGCACAGCATTGATCATGAACTCTGTAGCTTTTAGTCTTATTCTTCAACGACCCCCCAGGTGGTCAATTTGCAAGTGAGATACTTCAGACTGTAGAGCCTTGGATGTGATGCTGGTGTGATGCGGGCTAATTTGCAGAGGCTTCTCGCTTCATTGTGGAGCCATTTGAGATTTATCAGATTTTAAGAAGAGGAATATTGTGGAGGCATCTCCTAGTGTCCAGTCTAGCTGCTGAATACAGAGCTGCCTTGAGAGGGACTAGTTGTATCTCCAGAAATCCTGTAGGTTGGGCATTGCCATAGGTCAATCTCGGAAGCGCCAGGAATTGAGTCACATTTTTGAAATCTTCCTCTGGGATTAATGGTTTGCTCCTCAGTGATGTCTTAGTTTGAAGTGAGCCTCGTTGGCAAGAGTGTTGATGTGAAATTGAAGATTTAGGTTCTTGTCTAGGATGATACTTAGAGATTTTGTGCGATCAACATAATTACTGGATTGTGGTCCAGCACTGTCAGGGGGTTCATTGGTGAATGTGCTTCGGCCAGACTGAAGGATCTATCAGTAAACATTCTGAGGGTCCATTTAAGATGTTGCAGAGTCATCCAAGAATCAATGTCTCTGAATGGAAGCTGGGTTTGGATAGATGGGCAATATTAGAACTTATAGTATATACGGTACACATGTGCCCATGGAAGTTCAAAAGGATATGGGGGACATGGCTTGAGATGGGGGTAGGGAGTGGCATTGGGGGTACCCCTCCAAGTGTTACCAATCAGTCTTGGTAAAGTAGGTTTTTTAATGACGCTGGATATACCGTCATGGACTTTGGTTGCTGTGCATGCAGATGATGGTGTAACATGTTGTCCGTTTAAATGGCCTATACCTGTGTCTTTGATAATTTTCTTTGCTGTATCTAAAACAGAAAAACATGTTTTGAGGAAAAAAAGAATGAATGTCTCAAATATTCTGAGCGATGATGGAGAGGTGATCCAGCGAAGATACTTTAATGTGAAGCTTTTGTGATATATTTTAGCCTAGCCTTTTCTGTTGTTCACCCATACAAACGTTGGCCTCTCAGAAGCAGCTTCTCAGCTGCAGTGCCATCTGGATTCTTACTTCAGAGAGAGCATCAAGATGTGCTCACCAATGAGCCTGGGACTCGGAGGACCCGTAGCGCGCTTCGAAGGGACAAACCATGCATCGCATTCTTCATCTATGTCCCTTGCCTAATGGTTATTTATTTGCTTTATAAGAGGCATGCACACAGTTATCAGTTTATGCATTGTGCCTTTATCCGAAGAAAAGCGGACATTGCGAAAGACCCCATCCCCACAAAATCGCCTGACATGACTGCCCAGCCACCCCTTAAAGGAATACATATCGGACTGCAGCCACACGGGAAAGGACACTTATCATGGTGGCAGACATCGGGCCTGGGATTGCCCATTCATACTAACGGTTGTTGCTGGATTATTAAGGATATTTAAGGCTTGTTAGCCTACACCAATACAAAGCCCTGACGAAGTTCAATGAGTGTTTGTTTAGAACGAAACACGTTGGCTGGATTGCATTTATAGAAATGAATTTGGAATAAAGAATCTCTTCATACAACATACGGGATTGGATTTGTTTTCCTGGTGCACCTCCTTGCTCTCATCACACAGTTAGCAGTTTATTAAGTGTGCCTTTATCCGAAGAAAAGCGAACATTGCGAAAGACCCCATCCCCACAAAAGCGCCTGACAGGACTGCCCAGCCACCCCTTAAAGTGTAAGTGTGCATCAGGCAGCTGTTTGTCCCTTTTTCCTAACTTCTGAATTTGATAAACTATTGTATTGTCAGGACATCACACTTTTAATGGTAGCGTCCCTGTTTTTTTTACATATACTGCTCGACTTAGGCGCTGTGTATGTTTAGGTTAGACAGGATAAACCTAAACCTGACTCAGTCCCTTTCAGATTTTGTGTACTACAGGAGATGGTAATCGTGGTACCCTGAATACTGGAAGGTCTGTTATTTGGTAAATAGGTGAGGGGACCACCAATTTGTCAGATTTGATCAATGGATGAATGAGTGAACGAATGAATGAAATTTGTACATAGTAGTTGTTACTGGAGAAGGGTGGCCTGTAGCTAGCTCCTAGAAAGGGCGCACGAGCAAGGGACTGGCGAGGCACACACAGATTTTCAGGCAGAGGTGTAAGGCATGGTGCCTTGAAAGTAATTCGAGCACCGCCCTATGGTCAACGCGCAGCTTGGACTGAAGTGCGTGCAGAACAGGAGACACATTTTTGAAGTGCCTTTAGATGTCACCACTTTGTTGAAGGGTGAATTGAGCTAAAAAGAATGTTGTGTTTTTGCTTTTTTCGTTCATCCATTACTGGATTCTTTCGTGTATGTTTGAGCCAGGCCTAAGGAATGTCCAATCGCCTTGATGCGACTCTTGAAATACATGGCCAATGGTGTGTCTTCTGAGATTCATAAGTCCGCTGATAGATTGTCTTTAAAAGGGGAACCGATGTGAAAAGTCAGCTTTTTTGGACAAATTTGCAGGGCTGGGTTATAGTCCAAAAATGTGCAGCTTTTGGAAACATTCACCAGTGAATTTCTTCGCCTGCTATTAAATGCCATTACTTTTTTCGGTTGTAATTCTAGTATTTGAAAAATGCCTAGACTCGCTGATTGACAACCCCGGTTCAGTGGCACGTTCAGCTGGCGCAGTCCAAAGCAAGCGTCCATGAAGCCAATTCAATTGCCCATAGTGTCATATCGTGAGGAAAGATTCCTGCAGGAAGTCTACTGCCAGGCACACTCCGTTTCTCTATTCTGGATTTCGACCCTCACGGGTGGTATGTCGGTGTGTGGCACTAACCTCTACAGGAGGGCCCACACGTCTACTTCAGCAGTGGAGATGGAAGTACCTGGTCCCAGATCACCCTCTTCTGTTTCCAGCATGATGGATCTAAACAGTTTCTTCTGCATCATGGAATATTAGGTATTCGAGCCCTCACCTGGTTATTGGGAACCCAACTTACATACTTCTGTCATCCCTACCACACAAAATTGGACAATAAAAGCCGAACAAACTGTGTGGCTGAAACAGTTTTTTGTTGAATTTCCAAAATGATAAATCTCCTCTCCTCTTCCTCCACTTTTCCACAAGCATAGGAGGAGAAGAAGGCTGCCTTTGGAGACAGGTAAGGTGAAAAAAGGTCAGAAGTAATGGAGGGGGAGAGAAGAGGTACTTGGGTCTTGGTCGTGGTAGCCATACCACGGTGCAGCGAAACAGGGCGTTTCCATGGTAGTCTTCATTGGAGTAGACTCCAGCACACATGGAGGTGGACCGGGTACCTTGGACGGAGTGGTGGTCCCTTCCACAAGCAGTTAGCTCTCGGATTGGATGTTTTTTGGCTTTAACCCTTCATAAAAGACTATTTTATTTTATAGCAATGTATAAGGACAATTCCAGACTTTGATGGAGCCAAGGAGACGGATGGCGGTGTTTCCAAACCCAGCATATCCGCCACCTAGGAAACACAAAATATTTGCAGTCTGTTCCCTCATAACTTAAAGACTATTTGTAATTCAGTACCTTATCGTATTAAATTCAGCAACATGTGTGCCTTGTTGTGCTGCACACATAGAAACAGTAAATTGCCATTGAATTGTTTATGTGCAGGAAGGTGACCCTTCCTGCACATAAACAAAAAAAAATGACATTTTGCAACTTCTATGTGTGCTGCATCAAGCAGCACACATAAAAGTTACAAAACGTCATTTAAAGATTGTTTATGTGCAGGAAGGTCTCCCTTCCTGCACATAAACAATCTTCCCTTCAACACAGACACCCTTGCACTATAGTGGTGCCTGCGTTGGCGCTAGGCTGCTAAGTTTAGCGCCAGCGCAGGGGGAATTGCAGGGCTGCACCATATTGTTGTAAATATGGTGCAGCCCTGCGTTTCTGAAGTGGCTGAGTACGGTGTTAAGCCAGGAAGGCTAAAGCTGCACTCCGTTACTTCGTTGTAAATATTCTCTGTGGTTTGAAAGGACCTCAATATGGCACAGTGTAACCATATTCCTTCTCCTCTTAGGGGCTTATTTCTATGTCCGTTGCGGAAACGGGACCAACCGACCTCCGGTCAGCGGTCCCGACTGCCTAATCACGATGCAACCGCACATGGTGCGGTCACATACTCCCATTCCTCTATGGGAGCTCGTGTAACACAAGCTTCCATAGAGGAATGCGAGTCTATGTTCATCCCTGTACCCCGTGGCAGGCACCTCTAGGTGCCTGCCACAAGGTGCAGGGATCAACAAAGGGGCACCTATGGTGCCCCTTTGGCCCCCAACCGGAGGCCGAACACAGAAGGGGGCCCCCCAAACATGCTTTACGACAGGGTTTTCATGTCGGAAAGGCCGGCATGGAAACTCTGTCGGAAACCGTGCATCGTAATCCAGAAGGCGGAAATGCCTTCCATTTGGATTACAGGCCGGTTTCCGATTGGCAGACAAGCTCCTGGAGCCCGTTGGAAGCCAGCCGGAATGACTGGCCGGTTTCAATTCCGACCGGCTGTAACATAATCAGCCGGTCAGAATTGAAACCGATGATGAGTGTCGTAAAGCCTCAGACCTGAGGTCAGAGGCTTTCCCACAGTCATTGTAATCAGCCCTTTAGTCTTCACGGACCGCATTATGGACCAGTATGGCCTTGTTCAATCTCCGCTTGACCTCATTATGGTCTGGTATTAACTTATTCCCTCTCTGCTTGGTCTGCGCGGACCTCATTATGGCCCTGTATCAACTTATTCCCTCTCCACTTGTTAAGCGCAGACCTCCTGGCAACCCTGCATCATCACAAGTAATGAGAGTGGCAAAAGAAGCACATTTTATATCCAGGTTTTAAAGAACTAGAATGGAAGAAATTGTTTTCCATTCAACTGTGCAATGTTGCGACTATGTTGGTTGCACACTGGTGCTTTTAGCCACTACCAGCATCACCAGGACTGAGATATAATTTCACATAAAGATACTAATGATACTGAAGCTGTCACTGGTTTGGTGGGTGTATTATGTACCCCTTAAAGCCCCACTTTTTGCTTTGCCCAAACCATGTCCTGGATGCCTCAATGAGTTATGTGTCAAGTGCAGTTATAAGTAACATACAATGAACAAGTTATTAGTCCAAAGGAGTTCCCGAGGAGCTGCTCAGGTGGCTTGTGACTAGGGCTAGATGAATGAAGATCTGGTCGCAAATGACCGGCTGCAAACTACGACCAGGATTGATGCAATTAGTAAAACTTTTTAAGAACCAACCTATGCTCTCATAGGCCAGACTCGGAATGGGTCGGAATCCAACCTACCTCATGAATAGTTATCAGGTAGGTCGAAAATTGCGACTCACTGTGATTGAATGCCATCATAGGGTTGGTGACCTGCTGGGGTTCGCAGACTACCACGTCTGTGATTGCATTCAATAAAGTAAACTTTTTTTTTTAATGCAGTCCATATTCCTTAAAGGAAACCAGGCTGGGTTTAAAAAGAAAGTTTACTTTTATATTGTTTGGTTTAGAATTTACAGCGGTCCAGCAGAACACTGTCTAAGAAACCCCTTTTTTTAACATTCCCTTTTGCGAATGGATTACCACCCTGACTTGGTGGTCGGTAACTTTTCAATGTTTGCTCTCTTTCGGTGCTAAACAATTGATATATATGGATAGGAATTGCTATTTGGAAGAGACACCTACAACAGCCCCTTCCAAACAGCAATTTCTTATACATTTGTTAACCCATTTTAGGAGTCGGTAAAAAGATACTGATGCCTAAAAAGGGTTTAGTACATTGCTATAAGCAGTTTTTTGGCCGCAAACTCCAAATCGGAGCGTTTGCGACTGAAAAGGTGATTTGTACATTTGTCCCCCAGTTCGCTCCTAGAGGCTCTCTAAATACTTTTCTCCTTGTATGATTTCTGTTGTTGACCATCATGACACAAACAAGCCTTGCTGCAGGGCATATGTTACCCTTCATCCCTATCTTGCCATTAAAGAATCCAGAGAGCCAAGTGTGCCTTTAAAAATCGTAATCGTTGGTGGACCTTTTGGATTTTTGGAGCTGTCCCTGTGCTTCTTCCTGGAAAGCGATCCAGGAATAATGCTTTAAAGGCAGAGAAACATGAGACTTGTCCCTAGGTTGAAATCCACTGGTCAGCTGTGTATTGTTATCCTCTCTTACAAAAGACAAACGCTTAAACAAAACACATTAGTAGAGAGTGGCCGAGTGCTCCAGTAGAGGAGTATCTAGTGGTGAAGAATGTGCAGCAGATTTTACTACTATCAAATGAAGAGGGAACATCAAATAAAGTGGAAGGGCAGTCGCGGCCGGCATGGCTCACAGGTGGGGTGGCGGGCGCAGGGTCGCGGGGGACGGACGAGTGGTTGCTAGGGAAGGGGGGGGGTCACGCGGGGATGGGAGGGTTTAAATAATTAAAAAAAACTAAAAAAACATACCTTTCCCGGGTCCTGCGTCTTCACTGCTCGGTCTGCTCCTGCTTTCCTGACTCCGCAGGAACAGGAAGCAGGCCGCCTCCCTCCCCTCCCCTAAGCCAATCACAACGCTGCAATGACAGCGTTGTGATTGGCTTGGACGCCGACCACACAGGCGTCTATGGGGAGGCCATTTTCTCATGTAGGCTGCATGCAGCCTAAATGGAGAAAAGGGAGAGTGTGCATGACTGGATTGGCCGGCCACAGAGGTCCGACCAAACAGTCAGGGCCTGCAGCATTGGGCAAGCCACTCCCCCTCTGCCCTCGAGCAGACCCGCCCACCCACCCGCCCCCAACCAAAGCCTTCTGCTTACTCACAGTGCGAGAAGGAGAAACATAAAATGGCATTTATAATACCATTTTTTGTTTCTCCTTCTCGCACTGCGAGAAAGCAGTGGGGCGACGCTCCTCCGCCCACATGGAGGAGCCACCCCTGTGGAAGGGGTTATGTTAGAATATCATATAAGCAAAGTCTCACAAGCATACTGTCCCTTTGGATGTAGATTTTCTATAGGACTTAGTGTTGTCAGGCATTATTCTGACAACGAAAGTCTGGTCCCACAGCCATGCGAGTATGGATATATAGATGTGAATTTATGTAGCACAAGCCTGCACATTATCTATATAAAGTAAGAGAGCGCTGTGCAAAAGGAGTGGTGCACAAAAGTGAACTGGGGGGGCGTGGTTTGAGCCGCCGCAAGATGGCCGCGACTCTGTGAAGCTCCGAGCTTCGACCGGGATCGTTTGCTTCCCGGAGCGGCAGAACTCATCTTTGGGCAACATGAAGTGAAGGCTTTAGGAGCGCGGGGCACAGGTAGCTGTTATTTTTTTTATTTTTACAAGCTGCTTTTCGTCCCTGTTTCCCCCGCGTCGCGTTCTCCTCAGGTGTGCTGTTGCAGCCGCCATTTTGTCTACAGCGGGATGCGGCGATGAACGGCTGCCATATCTATACTTTTGGATTCTGGTAATTCTTCAAACCTTACGGAAAGTAGGTCCTACCTGCCTACTGGAGATGCATTGGCTAAATTAACCCTGTTTCTGCTAAATTCAAAGCCTTTCATCTATACTGGGTCACTAGTGACTTTTCCTCATAGTTTTTATTTGTTCTCTTATGCCTCTCTCTTGTATGTTTAGAAGAGAGGAAGTGGGGAGGAGAGAATACGAAGGGAAAAGGAAAAGGTCATTGTTTAATTTCGGCTCCCAGCTGAATTTCACGTGTTTTGATCTCTCTATTGCTAACCAAGTGACTTTTGAGGCTGTGTTACATTAGTGGTATATATTCTTTTGCCTATATATGGAACCTCCCTCCCCCTTCAGTCAAAAGGGTGCTTCTGCAACCATGTCCTCACTCCGCAAAGATTCCACCACTGCTGCATCAAAACGCCAAAAGAAGGATCCTTGTTCTCCCACAAAATCTCCACTACCCATAACGCTGGACGATCTCATGGAGGAAATAAAGCTTATGAAACCATTCGTTATTGATACCAACGCTACTCTTCAGAGACTAGCGGAGAAATGGTCTAATTTAGAGTCAAGGGTGTTGGTGGTGGAGCAGAAGATTAGTGATGCTCAAGATGTGATCCCGAAAGTCGAAGAAGCTATGTCCAAAGAAATAGCTCTTCTTATACAACAAACGGATGACTTGGAAAACCGCAATAGGTGCAACAACCTTAGAATTTATGGTATTCCTGAAGGGGAGGAGGGCCCTGACATGCTTGCCTTTCTTAAAATTCATATTCCTAAAATAGTTGGCCTCAAGGAAGGTACCACTCTTAACCTGCAATGTACGCATCATATTGGACCCAAACTTGGCGGGTTTCCCTCTACATCGTCAGTCAGTCGCTCCAGCGGGATATTTGTCCTTTTTTTGGAATATACTGAATTGTTAATGGTTCTGTCAGCAGCAAAGCAGAGGAAGCAGATGTTGTGGTCTGGCCAAAGAGTTTTTCTTTCTCAAGACGTGGCCCGTGCCACTGCCGCTCGTCGGAAGGAGTTCCTTTCCTTTCGTCCTGCTCTTCGTTCCATGAATGCTAGATATGGTCTTGTGCATCCTTGTTTTTTTAAAGTCACCTACAAAGAAAGGTCTCACTCCTTTGACTGCCCTGAGGACTTACAACAGTTTATTTTTCGTCACAAAGGAGAAGAAATGGACTTTGGGAAAACCTGAATACTGACTTTCTTACCAATGCGTCGCAGGAGAAAGAGCTGGCGAGAGGGATGCTGAGACAATAGGTGTGGTAGGGGTACTAACAGTCACAGTTGCCACAGATGGCAAAGAAACAGAAGGAAGAGGAGGAGAAAGAGGAGCTGAAGCCATAGCTGTTGACGTAACAACGATGGACGCAGGGACCGAGGCAATGGACGCAACTGTTACAGGCGGCTGCGTGGGGACCGGGACAGTGGGATATATTCTTTGCGGAGCATATGGAGGTGGGGGTCGGGTATCCAACAATTCTTCCACAAAAGTATCATCTTCCTCCTGAACCACATATGATTTGTCAATATGTAATCAAAACCGTCTATCTTCACATTCAATACCCTTCTCCTGTTTTTCCCTATCATATGCTACAGCCTTCTGAGTCAACGTCTGCATTCTCCCTTTCCGGGCCTCCTTCTCTGCCTTCATTCGTCTCTGCTTAGCTGCCTTTTGCCACGTTCTGAGGGAATCAAAAATAGACTGCCTACTTCTTTTCTTAAACAACTGTTCTTGTAAATACTCAATCTTTTGTTCATCAAAAGTGCCCATCAACGGCCACTGCAACTCAGCAGTGTCCCTCGTATATTTGTGCCATAATGTACTAAACATAATAAGGCCAAGACCATGCTTCACATACATATCAAAATTCGGAGTGCCTTCTGGAGGCGCCGGCTGACTTTCTTCCAATCGAGCATCAGTAGAACAACAACGACAGCACAAGACAAACAATTTGCTGAAACTAGGCATTTTTAAAAGAAAACAAGTTCACTGTTTTATGCCTAGCAAAACAATTGCAATTGCTTTTGTCCCAAAGACGGTCTTTAGACCGTACCAAATACAAACCAAAATGGTACCATATCCGCAAAGAACCAAAACAAACTCACCTGATATATACAGGTCAAACAAATCTATTCTCCACTGCCGACTCTTCAGACCAAACGGTCACATCCAAGGGTTTCGCCGTTCAGGACAGTCGGGATAACCACTGGGCGAGGCACCATCCGGCAGAACAGAAGGGGCAGCTGCGAGTATCAGGAACTCTTTGTGCAGGGATCCCTGATCCGTCCGTCTGACCCGACAATGGCCTCGACCTCCCCCCCCCCTTCTGCGGAAGGAGATGGGTCACTCACCGAAGGAGTCCCTGTTTGGGCGCCAACTGAAGGAAGTGGCCCGATTAGGGTCACTCGGGTCACTCACGACCACCTCTCAGCCTTCCATACAAATGAAGAGTCGGTCAGACAGTAGAGAATACAAACCAATAATAGTTTATTCAGAGTTCGCTCAGAGCGGAGCCCTGTCTGCCCAGTTGCTAAGAGTGCTGCAGAGAGAGTCTGACATCAGCAAGCATAACGATACATTATGTACATTTCAGAACGGATGAAAACACGCCCACCATGGAATTTTCCAGAGAGATGCAGCTGGACAGTAAATTTCAAAGGAGTAAGTTTCGATTCCGAGGCCGGGCACACATTATCTATCTCTCAAGTTTACTCTGCCTGTGCCAGCCATTGGACAAGTGGGAGAAGGCTTACATCTAAAGGAAAGGTATGCGCTAATAAGAACAGTGCATTCATTAGTGTGGCAGAACCCAACTCTGAAGAAACATAACCTAGAGAAGGCCATTTCTCAGAAATAGCAAAATTAGTTTCGATCTAAATATAAAATGGCGCCCATAGACAAAATGGCGCCGCAAATGCTAACTTACGTAAAATAATACAGAAACATAATATTTTATTATAACACCACTCCTGTTTTAATTCCAACCTCCTGGTGTGTGGAGATTGCAATCAGGTTATGGACCCCTTCATTGACAGGAAATCCACTTCTAGATATATCCCCAATAAAATGCAAAAACCTTTACGAGCACTATTTGCTCAAGAGGTTTGGTAGATGCTTGGAGGAGATATAATCCGATAGTTTGGAATTCACCTTTTTTTCCCCTACACATAATTCTAAATCTAGAATTGATTACATTTTTTTGAGTCCTCATCTTCTCACTAACCTAACTCATGCCGAAATTGGATCCATACTTAATTCTGATCATGCTCCTGTTTTTATTCATTTAGATCTTCCCTCGGAACCCTCCAAACTCCGTAGATGGCACTTTAATAATTATTTACTCAAAGATCCTATCTTTATTGGGCACTTCAAAGATTTTTTATCGGAATTTTCTTCTCATTAACACCAGTCCGGACATACCTTTCCATACCATTTGGGACGCTTTTAATGCAACAGCCAGAGGATTTATCATTGATTATGTGGCTATTAAGAAGAAAAAACTTCTCAAGGAATCAACCTCCCTATTATCTTCTATTAAGCAACTTGAGCATACGGCTACTTTTCTTCTAATGATGATGTTACTCTTAAAAAATTAGTCCAAGCTAAATTAAATTTTAATAGGAAATCAACGGAGGAAGCCTCCGGGGCGTTACTAAAAATTAACTCCAAATTCTACCGTGGACGTAATAGAGCTGGTAAATTGCTAGCGAACTATTTGAAAGTCAAATCTCAAAAATCCAAAATAGTTAATATCATTGATGATAAAGGCGTTAATCATTTCAAAGATGAGGAGATATTAAATTGCTTCACAGATTTTTATAAAAACCTATATACTCCTGAATCTTCTTCTGACACTGCTTTGGATTCATTTTTTGATTCGTTGCCTCCTCGCTCCTCCCCTTCCCACGATTGCTCTTTTTTGGATTAAGACCTGTCCCTCTCCGAGATCAAGTTAGCTTTAGCTCAGTTACCTAAAGATAAGACCCCTGGCCCAATGACTTTACTGCTGAGTTCTATTCCTGCTTCTCACAGATTCTTCTCCCTTACATTTTATCTCTTTTTCAGCACTTTATTTCTCATAATGGGGCTCGTGGCACTTTTTTAGAAGCCATGATTTGTTTAATCCCAAAGAAGGATAAAGATCTCTCATCTTGTGCCAACTATCGCCCTATTTCTTTAATAAATTTAGATTGCAAAATTTTTGCTAAAGTGTTGGCCCTTCGTATTAATCAGGTAATTCCAGATTTGATTGGCTCTGAACAGACTGGGTTTGTCAAAGGAAGAACCCTGGCAGATCAATCAATCAATCAATCATGTCACTTATAAAGCGCACTACATACCCGCGAGGGTCTCAAGGCGCTGGGGGAAGGGGGGGGTGGTGCTGCTACTGATCGAAGAGCCAGGTCTTGAGGAGTCTTCTGAAGGCCAGTAGGTCTTGGGTCTGTCGGAGGTTGGTGGGGAGGGTGTTCCAGGTCTTGGCGGCGAGGTGGGAGAAGGATCTGCCGCCGGCGGTCGTTTTCCAGATGCGGGGGACTGTGGCGAGGACGAGGCTGGTCGAGCGGAGCTGGCGGGTGGGGGTGTAGAAGCTGAGTCGTCTGTTGAGGTAGGCTGGTCCGGAGTTGTGGAGTGCTTTGTGTGCGTGGGTGAGGAGCTTGAAGGTTATCCTCTTGTTGACAGGGAGCCAGTGCAGGTCTCTCAGGTGGGGTGTGATGTGGCTGCGTCGGGGGATGTCGAGGATAAGACGTGCAGAGGCGTTCTGGATGCGTTGGAGCCGTCTCAGGAGCTTAGCCGTCGTTCCTGCGTAGAGGGCGTTTCCGTAGTCCAGCCTGCTGGTGACGAGGGCCTGGGTGACTGTTTTTCTTGTTTCGGTGGGGATCCACTTGAAGATCCTGCGGAGCATTCGGAGGATGTTGAAGCAGGATGAGGAAACGGCGTTGACCTGCTTAGTCATGGAGAGGGTGGGGTCGAGGATGACCCCTAGGTTGCGTACGTGGTCGGTGGGTGGCGGGGCTGTTCCCAGTGATGTTGGCCACCAGGAGTCGTCCCAGGCTGAAGGGTTGGAACCAAGGATGAGGACCTCCGTCTTCTCCGAGTTCAGCTTCAGGCGGCTGGTCCTCATCCATTCGGCGACGGCCTTCATTCCTTCGTGGAGGTGGGCTTTGGCGGTGTGAGGGTCTTTGGTGTGGGAGAGGATCAGCTGGGTGTCGTCGGCGTAGGAGATGATGTTGAGGTTGTGCTGTCGGGCGTCGTGGGCGATGGGTGCCATGTAGATGTTGAACAGCGTTGGGCTGAGGGAGGAGCCTTGGGGTACGCCGCAGATGATCTTGGTGGCCTTGGATCGGAAGGGGGCGAGGCGGACGCTTTGTGTTCTGCCGGAAAGGAAGGATGTGGTCCAGTCCAGGGCCTTCTCTTGGATCCCGGCGTCGTGTAGGCGTGTTCGTAGTGTGTGGTGGCAGACCGTGTCGAAGGTGGCTGATAGGTCCAGGAGGATGAGGGCTGCTGTTTCTCCGTTGTCTAGCAGGGTCCTGATGTCATCGGTGGCGGCGATGAGGGCGGTTTCGGTGCTGTGGTTGCTGCGGAAGCCGGACTGGGAAGGGTCCAGGATGTTGTTCTCCTCGAGGTAGTGGGTCAGTTGTTTGTTGACGATTTTCTCGGTGACCTTCGCGGGGAACGGGAGCAGAGAGATGGGTCGGAAGTTCTTGAGGTCCTTGGGGTCTGCCTTGGGTTTCTTGAGTAAGGCGGTGATCTCGGCGTGCTTCCAGCTTTCCGGGAAGGTTGCTGTCTCGAAGGAGATGTTGATTATTTTCCGGAGATGGGGCGCGATGGCTGTACTGGCTTTGTTGAAGATGTGGTGAGGGCACGGGTCTAGCGGTGAACCGGAGTGGATGGTGTTCATGATCTCGCTGGTGTCCTCGTCGTTGATGTTGGTCCAGGAGAGCAGGCAGTTGGTGGTTGTGGGGGCAGTGGTCTCGGTGGTTGCCGGGGCGGTCGTGGTGTTGAAGCTGTCGCGGATGTCGGCGATTTTGCGGTGGAAGAAGGGGGCCAGTGAGTCGCACAGGTCTCGCGACGGCTGGATGTCGTTGGTGTTGGAGCTGGGGTTGGAGAGTTCCTTCACGATGTTGAAGAGCTCTTTGCTGTTGTGTGCGTTGTTGTCTAGGCGGTCTTTGAGTGAGGCCCTTTTGGCGGATCTGATGAGGTGATGGTGACTGCGGGTGGCGCTCTTGTGGGCGGCGTAGCTGTCCGCTGTCCGTTCGTGGAGCCAGATCTTCTCCAGTTTTCGGCATGTTCGTTTGGAGGCCTGGAGGTCTTCGGTGAACCAGGTGGCTTTCTTGCTGGTGTGGCTGTTGGGCGGATTCTTGAGCGGGGCGAGGGTGTTGGCGCAGTCGTCGATCCACTGTCTGAGGTTGCGGGCGGCGGTGTCGGGGTCGGAGGGTTCGGCGGGTGGGCTCAGGGCGAGGGTTGTGGTTAGCTGGTCTTCCGTGACTCTGCTCCAGCAGCGGCGAGGCATTTGTTCGGTGCGGTGGTGCGTGGTGGGCTTCCTGTAGGTGAAGTGGATGCAGTGGTGGTCAGTCCAGTGGGGTTCGGAGGTGTGGTTGAAGGAGACGTGTGGGCTTGCGGAAAAGATGGAGTCTAGCGTGTGGCCGGCGGCGTGGGTGGGTGTAGTCACGAGCTGTCTGAGTCCGAGGGTGGCGAGGTTGTCGATCAGGGTGGTGGAGTTGGTGTCCTTGTTGTTCTCGAGGTGGAAGTTCAGGTCCCCGAGGAGGATGTAGTCCGTGGAGGCGATGGCGTGTGTGCTGACGAAGTCAGCGATGGAATCGCTGAACTGTGGTCGGGGTCCGGGGGTCTGTAGATGAGGGTTCCTCTGAGGGTGGTGTTGGGATCGGTGTGGATCTGGAAGTGCATGTGTTCGGCGGTGCTGAGGGTGTCGTCGGTGTTGGTTGAGACTCTGAGGGTGTTCCTGTGGACGATGGCGATGCCTCCTCCGACTCCGTTTGTGCGGTCCCTGCGGGTGATCTTGTATCCGTCCGGGATGGCAATGGCGATGTCGGGGGCTGAAGCGGGATTCAGCCAGGTCTCCGTCAGGAATGCGACGTCTGGGGAGGTTGAGTCGAGAAGGTCCCAGAGTTCGATGGCGTGTTTGCGGGCGGAGCGGGTGTTGAGGAGGATGCATCTGAGGTAGTTGGGTTCTTTCCTGGGCGGTGGTTTGGCGGGGCGGGTGCTGGCGAAGCTGCAGTTCCGGCAGGTGAAGGGCCTTTGGGTGCGCTTCGGGGTGGCCTGGTAGCCTGGTGAGCAGATAACTCAAGAACCTTTTTAAATATTATTCATCTTGCATCTAAGAGTTCCTCACCTGTTGCTGCCATCACCTTAGATGCTGAGAAAGTCTTTGATCGCATTCACTGGCTTTTTATGATGCGGGCACTCAAGTGGCATGGTTTTTGCCCTGTTATCTTGTCTCTTATAAGTTTGTTATATTCTTCCCCGACCACTTCGGTTTTTGTTAATGGATCTCAATCTTCTTATTTTACCCTCCAAAGGGGCACTCGTCAAGGCTGCCCTCTTTCACCTTTGCTTTTTATATTATCTCTTGAACCTTTTCTTCACTCTTTACGACATTCTTCCTTATTTCGGGGTTTTATTTACAAATCCATTGAAATCAAGTTCACTGCTTATGCGGATGACATTTTGTTATATATCTCTGATCCCATTATCTCTTTACCCGCTTTTACTAACATCCTTTCTTCATAAGCCGCCTTGTTGGGTTATAAGTTAAACTTTTCTAAATCTGAAGTGCTTCCACTTAACAAATATTGTTTCAAATATATGTTCGAAGGAACGGGTTTCAAATGGGCTACCAATTGCATTACATGTTTGGGGGTCAAATACTCTTCTTCAATTGTTAAAATGGTTCAACTTAATTTGGAGGATGTTTTATTAAAGGTGACTCGCATGGCTGAGAAATGGTTTGTCTTATTTTTATCGTGGTGGGCTAGATTGGACGCAATCAAAATGATGATGCTCCCTGTTATTAACTTTTACCTGTCTATGTTACCTGTGAGACTTCTTAACGTTCTTTAAAACTCTTAATAGTACTTTAAGTAAATTTCTCTGGAATAATCGGAAAGCCCGAATCTCTTTATTTTCTTTCTCTGCACCTCAAGATCGGGGTGGTGTCACTTTTCCCAACTTCAGACAGTACCACTCCTCCTTTCTAATTCGTCAGGTTTTACCATATCTATCCTCTTCGGAAACACCCTTCTTATCGTTATGGCATAGAATGGAGGATTCCTTGATCATCCCTTTCCCTTTTCCTTGCTAGCCAATTTTTCTCACTCTCCTTGCTCATTTAAGTCCCCAACCATCTCACAATTTATATCGACTTTTAATCCGGTCCTTAACAAATCTCTTTCATCTCTGCAAGTGTTCCTGGATTCCCCTATATGGCATAAGTCCATTAAACTTTCCAACCGTACTATTTTTTGGAGAGACTGGGTGGCCAAAGGGATAATCCAAGTTAAACATTTAGTTCAAGGCACGCACTTTTTATCCCCTCAGGAAGTACAATCCAAATTTTGCCTGCCCGCCACCTCCCTTCTTAAGTATGATTCTTTAAGAATGCTCTTACCCAACAGTTTTCTCTTCTCTCTAGATCTCCTTCTTCTTCATTAGACCCCCCAGTAGAACCGTTATCTACCTCCCCCTCCGTTCGGGCCTCCCATATCAACAAATATCTTCATTTTTCTCTTCCCATTCCCCCAAGAGCAAAAATGAACTTCTTTGGGAATCAGATTTGCAGCACATTCTCTCTGTTCACAGATGGAACTCTATCTGGATACGAATACAACACACTTCCTGTAATGCCAGCACCACTCAAACTCTTTATCACTTTTATCAGCGGTTATATTTAACCCCATTATCTATCTCCAAATACAGTTCCGAACTATCCCCAAATTGTTGGTCCTGCACAAACACCCCAGGCACATATTTACATTCCTTTTTTCTTTGTCCTAGCATTTCCTCTTTTTGGACAAAGGTATGTGAATCATTCACCTCCATCTGCTCAATTAATTTTCCTTTTGATATCTACTCCATATTTCTGGGCAGTAATTCTGCAAATTGATTTGGTGCTCACAAGTTGGGCACGTTTGTGGATCTGTTACTTGCCATTGCCTTTCAGGTTATTACCTCTAACTGGAAAGACGCCACTAAGGTCACTTTTTCTGGTTGGTGGAATCTTCTCTGTTACCATCATAGGCTGGATAGAGCTTCTGCCACTACCTCTCTGCAACTCCTTCAAAAAGAAGCCTTTTGGTCTCCACTCACCAATTATTTATCCTCTCCTGTAACACGCAACAAAGACAATACTTTTGTTTTTCAGCCGCGATGAGTATTGTGATGCATTCTTCTTATATTGTTCATATTAAGATAATATATTACAATCATTTTGTTATCTGAACGTTTATAGTGCTCGTATTGGATATTCCTATTTATTATATTTGGTAAGGATTTTGATTTGTTGTTGATTTCTTTTCCTTTCTTTTCCTCTTCCTCTGTCTTTTCTCTCTTTATAAAATTTAAAATGCTAATTTGCTATGGTACATAATTCTTTATTACTGATCCTAGCTTTTGGTTTCACTTTTTGGCAATAGTAGTTGTATCAGGTTTCTATTTTACCATGCTTATATATACTATATGCTGTCTTTTGTAATTCTTTATACTCGCTGCTGTAATGTTGTACCTTTGTTCTCATTTGCTTCAATAAAGCTCTGTAAACTCAAAAGTGAACTGGGGCACAACGAGAATTTTGTGATAGGGAGAAAGGGTAAGATGGTGTAGGAGTAATGAGTGGGACAGCAGCAGGCAGGGTGAAAGTAGGGTGGTGAGCAGAATCTCTCAGGTGGTTGCAGGGTGGCGACTTCATCTCCCTTCCGAAGTGGAGAGGTCCTGGTCTTTGCAGGATCTGGACTGCCATCATTATTGAACAGCTAGAGAAGACCCGATATTCCATCCTACATTTTCTGTTCTCCAGTCTGGCAATAATGCTATCACGAGAAGCACGAAGGGGGTAATCTTGTTTACCAGGTACAGTTGACTGCATGACCTGACTGCTTCGTAGACAAACTTTGAATGTGATGCAGGTGGACAGGGGGAGCCAATAGAATTCTCTGACGGGTACATCAATGTGCTTTGTTGTATCACTGACCCCCATGTATGCAGTGAAACCCAGTGCATGGCTGTATATAACTAAACGTTTTTTGTATAAAGATCACTCAGTGTGCAGTTGGTAGCTTGTTTTTCCTATGCATGGCTGATGAGGGCAGCGGGCTACTTGCACGGGTGGGGGTGTCTCCAATTTAGGTTTAATCCCACCTCATTTTCCAATCTTTGGCCACTGTTTAACTGTTTGTGGGCCTCCTCTCCTTGAGGCGAATTGTTTCTGAATTGAGTAGACGAGTCGTGCCTAGCAGGAGTGTCTGTCTTGCCATGCTTGCGGAGAGGACAATCTGCCCTGATTGCCGCTCTATAGTGAAGTAGGATGTTGTAGTCTTTGGAGATGGTTGGAAGCAGTTCACTGACAAAAGACCACAGGCGTCCCATGCTCCTAACTCTCAGGACCCAAGAATGCTTGGCAGGGAACTTGCACTGGAGCAGGAGTTCTGGTGAGGGCAGACAGCTTGTCTGTTGGTATGCTTAATACGGTGGCCATCGCTCTTGACGACTGGTGGTGGTGGACGAAGAGGCAGCAGCACTTTCATCTGCTGTCACCTGCTGTATCGATGGTGATGCATGCGCCTCACGTCAGGAAGGATTTTGTTTGCGTCATAATCTGTGATATTGTTTCTGACATATTAACTTGTGCACATGGGGGGACATGTTGAAAAGATTGGACCCGAAGCTCCTTGAGATGAAGTACGCACTTGATGACATCATATGAATACATCTGATTGGCTCTAACAGGTTCCAGGATGTCCCTTTGACAAATTACAAATTGTCTGGCCTACCATTGGACAAATGGTGATAATGAAAATCTGAAACAAGAGAAAAATGTATATGTCTTACCAATGTTATTAACAAATAGTATGATCACAGGGCAGCAAATACGGCATGTGAGAAATGGGATGGTTAGAAAAGCAGTACATGTGTGTTTGTGGTGCAAACCAGAAGTAACTTTACAGACAGATTTGTGAGATTTTGGAGGGGGCCAGGAAATTATTAGGGTTACTAATTGCTGGTGGTAATTGCCTACTGCATGTGTCAGTACACTCTAGTACCAGCGTAGTATAGTGCACGCACATTACTAGTATAGAGGGCACCTACTGTAGTACCAGGGTAGCACTAGTATAGAGAGCCCCTCGTGGCGTATACAGAGTGCCCGAGTGGCGTACTAGCTTAGCACTAGTGCAGAGCGGCCCTAGTGTAGTACTAGGGCATTACTAGTATACAGCAGTTGCGGCTCCTGGAGGGAGTGTGCGGGGCGGTGGGGCGGGGGAGGGGCAGGGTGGGGGGTAGTAAACTCCAGCATACGGCCGAACGGAGTTAAGTACATAAATAAATAAATAAAACTAATTACATTGCGCGCGCTGCAATGCCAAATGGCGATGCGGCGCGCGCAATGTAATTCGTTTATAGAGCCCCCCCTAGTGGGGTACTAGCTTACCACTAGTACAGAGCACGCCTAGAGTAGTATCAGGGAAGCACTAGTATAGAGCGCTCCTCGTGGCATTTATAGAGCAACCCTAGTGGGGTACTAGCTTAGCACTAGTATAGAGTGCAAATAGTGTAGTACCAGGGCAGCACTAGTATAGAGGGCTCCTCGTGGCGTTTATAGAGCACCCCTAGTGGGGTACTAGCTTAGCACTAGTACAGAGCACCCCTAGTGTAGTACCAAGGCAGCACTAGTACAGAGCGCTCCTCGTGGCGTTTATAGAGCACCCCTAGTGGGGTACTAGCTTAGCACTAGTACAGAGCACCCCTAGTGTAGTACCAGGGCTGCACTATTACAGGGCGGTCCTTGTGGCGTTTATAGAGCACCCCTAGTGGGGTACTAGCTTAGCACTAGTACAGAGCACCCCTAGTGTAGTACCAGGGCTGCACTATTACAGAGCGCTCCTCGTGGCGTTTATAGAGCACCCCTAGTGGGGTACTAGCTTAGCACTAGTACAGAGCACCCCTAGGGTAGTACTAGGGCAGCACTAGTACAGAGCGCTCCTCGTGCCGTTTATAGAGCCCCCCCAGTGGGGTACTAGCTTACCACTAGTACAGAACACCCCTAGAGTATTATCAGGGGAGGACTAGTATAAAGCGCTCCTCGTGGCATTTATAGAGCACCCCTAGTGGGGTACTAGCATAGGGCTAGTATAGAGTGCAAATAGTGTAGTACCAGGGCAGCACTAGTACAAAGTGCTCCTCGTGGCGTTTATAGAGCACCCTTAGTGGGGTACTAGCTTAGCACTAGTACAGAGCACCCCTAGTGTAGTACCAGGGCAGCACTAGTATAGAGCGCTCCTCGTGGCGTTTATAGAGCACCCCTAGTGGGGTACTAGCTTAGCACTAGTACAGAGCACCCCTAGTGTAGTACCAGGCAGCACTAGTATAGAGCGCTCCTCGTGGTGTTTATAGAGCACCCCTAGTGGGGTACTAGCTTAGCACTAGTACAGAGCACCCCTAGTGTAGTAGCAGGGCAGCACTAGTATAGAGCGCTCCTCGTGGTGTTTATAGAGCACCCCTAGTGGGCTACTAGCTTAGCACTAGTACAGAGCACCCCTAGTGTAGTACCAGGGCAGCACTAGTACAGAGCGCTCCTCGTGTCATTTATAGAGCACCCCTAGTGGGGTACTAGCTTAGCACTAATACAGAGCACCCCTAGTGTAGTACCAGGGCAGCACTAGTTATAGAGCGCTCCTCGTGGCATTTATAGAGCACCCCTAGTGGGGTACTAGCTTAGCACTAGTATAGAGCACCCCTAGAGTAGTACCAGGGCAGCACTAGTATAGAGCGCTACTCGTGGCGTTTATAGAGCACCCCTAGTGGGGTATTAGATTAGCACTAGTACAGAGCACCCCTAGGGTAGTACTAGAGCAGCACTAGTATAGAGCGCTCCTTGTGGCGTTTATAGAGCACCCCTAGTGGGGTACTAGCTTAGCACTAGTACAGAGCACCCCTAGAGTAGTATCAGGGGAGAACTAGTATAGAGCGCTCCTCGTGGCATTTATAGAGCACCCCTAGTGGGGTACTAGCTTAGCACTAGTATAGAGTGCAAATAGTGTAGTACCAGGGCAGCACTAGTACATAGTGCTCCTCGTGCCGTTTGTAGAGCACCCCTAGTGGGGTACTAGCTTAGCACTAGTATAGAGTGCAAATAGTGTAGTACCAGGGCAGCACTAGTACAGACTGTTCCTTGTGGCATTTGTAGAGCACCCTTAGTGGGGTACTAGCTTAGCACTAGTACAGAGCACCCCTAGTGTAGTACCAGGGCAGCACTAGTACAGAGCGCTCCTCGTATCATTTATAGAGCACCCCTAGTGGGGTACTAGCTTAGCACTAGTACAGAGCACCCCTAGTGTAGTACCAGGGCAGCATTAGTACAGAGCGCTCCTCGTGGTGTTCATAGAGCACCCCTAGTGGAGTACTAGCTTAGCACTAGTACAGAGCACCCCTAGTGTAGTACCAGGGCAGCACTAGTACAGAGAGCTCCTCGTGGCGTTTATAGAGCACCCCTAGTGGGGTACTAGCTTAGCACTAGTACAGAGCACCCCTAGTGTAGTACCAGGGCAGCACTAGTATAGAGCGCTCCTCGTGGCGTTTATAGAGCACCCCTAGTGGGGTACTAGCTTAGCACTAGAATAGAGTGCACCTAGTGGAGTACAGCACTAGTACAGAGTGCCCCTAGTGTAGAACTAGCGTAGCACTAGTATAGAGTGCACGTAGTGTAGTACCAGTGCAGCACTATTATAAAGCGACTCTCGTGGCGTATACAGAGTGCCTCTAGTGGCGTACTAGCCTAGCACTAGTACAGAGAGCCCCAAGTGTACTACTAGCGTAGTATAGTGCACGCATATTACTAGTATATCGTGCACCTGGTATAGTACCAGTGCAGCACTAGTATAGAACGCCCCACGTGGTGTATACAGAGCGCCCCTAGTTGCGTACTAGCTTAGCACTAGAATAGAGTGCACCTAGTGTCATACTAGTGTAGCACTAGAATAGAGTGCACCTAGTGTAGTACCAGGGCAGCACTAGTACAGGGTGCCCCTAGTGGTGTGCTAGTGTAGCACTAGTATAGAGCGCCCCTATTTAACTAGCTCATCCTTCACACAGTTCAAGCGTTGTCCTTAGATCCCTGTCTTACATTGTGACCATCACTTTGTGACACATTCATATACGCATTTAGGAGTATGGGAAGTACTATTCCTGTCCTACTACTTCACACAGTCCTAAATGCCTTCGTGAAATCTTCCCTCAACATCTAACTGGGAATATTCATATACAATTAGTACAAACAGAAAGGATTCTGTCCTTTTCCACTATTCCTAGTAGGGAGTTGGAAACTTCGAGGCTGCTTCACTAAGGCATTTATGAGTACATGAAGAAGCACTTGTGTTTAAGTAAGGGTGTGCGAAGTTGTAAAGTTTTTTCTGGCGAACTCACAAATGTTTCCCAAAAGCTATGAAAAATAACGTAAAGGGTTCTAAGTTGAGCTGTGCTGTGAAAATCTGGACTTCACAAATATTTTGTATACAAATGTAATCTGAGTTCCTTTCCCTCACAAATATTTGGTCGCTCATGAGGAAAAGCTAAGCATGGTTTGCAATCTCGTCCAAAACGCTTGTGAGCCACTTGTACAACAGGATATCTGAGTGCTTGAATTGGGTATAGGAGAAGAGCTATCAGGAAACTCTGCAAACTATAGGAACTACACACAACATTTCTTGTGTAAAAAAACTTTGCAGACCCCCTAGCTTAAAACCAACTCCAAATTTATGTTTTGGTTGCATGGTGTGTATTTCTATTATGTTTAAGTAATTCCATCTTATTGTTTTGATACTCATTCTAGGTTATTAAGAAATGACGCTACTCTATTCCCAATCCCTAAAATTATCAGTACCATGGTTATTGGTAATATGATGTGTAGGAACGAATGCCATGGTATTCTGATTTGTACCCTAATAGTCCCCTGATAGATGAGAATTTCCCCAAAAACTGGTAATAGTGCGTCCAATTTCTGTGGCAATTCCTCATTATTGGCCTGTTCCAGATATTTCAGCATGTTTTTGCTGGTGAAATATTCCAGGAGTGAATGAAGAGAAGTTCAGGAGTACCACTCGAAATGAGGGTTTATAGGCCTGATTTATAGTTCCGACTACAGATTGTACTCTGTCAGGGCAATGGAGCGAAATACTCTGTCGCCCTGATGACACTAGCGTAACAAAACATGAGGGGGCGCCCCCCTACAAACTACATAGAGGCCCCTTCCGGACTTATTCAGTAGTTCTCAGGCCAGGGTACTGTGCTGATGGGGCCCCATGGAACTTGGTGCCCCCCCTGCACCGTGGGGCTGCAGGAGCCTAGGTTACGCCACTATCTGATGGAGAGCCCGTACTCCGAATTTAGAGATGTCTGCCGGCCCAGTGGACAGCTCTAGTCATTGACAGGAACCGTCATCGTGGTGGCTCCTGTGAAAGAGTTTGATGGACGGTATTGTCATAAAGACGGCACCATCCTCCAAGCATTGAACTTGTTTTTGTTTCTTCAAAAACAAAATCCCAAAGCGGGAATTTGTTTTTGAAAAAACAAAAACAAATTATCCCCACACCAGTGCACATGTCGGGCTGATCGACGCAAGACGGCCTGCCAAGCCGGCATGCGCACTTGAGTCCAGTGCAGTCATCCTGCATTTGTAGGATTAAACCCCCACCCTCGCGCTGTACACAGCACGAGCCGGTGCAGTGGCGAATAAATAGAATAGCATTGAAATGCCATTTTATTTATTTGAGTTTGCCTGCTCAGCTCGCAGCAGGCGGGGCGAGGCTCCTCCGCTCTTGAGGAGGAGCCGCCCATGCCTAGGACAACTGTCCCAGACAAGAACACATGGTTGTCTCATAACCATGTGTCCTTGTCTGGCTTTTACTTTCCCTGCCCATTTCTCAAGAAGCCACCTCGCTATGAATACCCAGCTCGCAACCTTGGCATCAGTGGCTCTGTTGCTTCTCAGTTAAGGGCGAGAAAGAAAGGTTCATGGAAGGGACAGTAAGGAATCTCCACACCCGGGAAACAATTTCTTATAGTTACCTTTCTTTTTTTACTAAATTTTAGTCCCGCACTCTTTTCAGAATTGTGAAGTTGTTTATCAACTATTAAGTACCAGTTTCCCTTCTGGGTATAAATGTAGTGTTGCCACATAGCCCCTGAAGTGAAATCAAAAGGTTATTATTCGAAGAACTACACTGTGTGATAACTATTTCGTAATTAATAAAAAGAGGCACATTGCCGCAATCTTGCATAGATTGCATGTGACAAATGATTTGAAGGCAGGTGGTTTTGAGAGTACACTTAATACTATATTTTAGTAACTGAGCTTTGTGCATTCAGCAATCTTCAATTGACACCAAGGAGCATATTTACAAGCCCCTATTGCCACAGAAACGTCACTTTTTATCACGTTCTGGTGGCGATAAGCCCTTCGCCTTATTTACAAGGCAGAGTTAAACCACTTAATGTGGCTTAACGCCTTGTGAATAAGGCCCTCTTTTCACGCAGCACTTAGCGTGAAGGTGCGGGCAATGGGTGTTGTGGTGGGCGTTCCGCTGCAACACCCATTGCTTTTTTACGCTGCCCCCTATTTTCGAGGGTGGCATAAATGGGAGGCAGGGCCAAAAATAAGACCAGGGAAAACCTGGTCTTAACCTGGCGAAACAAGGAGAAATGATTAATTTCGCCTCGTTTTTTCTCTTTGAATGTGTGCTGCCTTCTGCAGCACACATAGAAACAGCAGATCGCCACTAGTGATTGTTCATGTGCAGCAAGGTGTCCATTCCTGCAAATAAACAATCATTAAAAAATGACAAGTTGCAACTTCCATGTGTGCTGCATAAAGCAGCACACATAGAAGTTACAAATCGCCATTACTGATTGCTTATGTGCAGGATGGGGCACCTTCCTGCACATGAACAATCATTCCCTGCAAAGCAGGCACCCTTGCACTATGGTGCAAGGGTTCAGCGTTGGCGCGAGGTAGCTAAATTTAGCGCCAGCGCTAGGGGAAACGCGGGGGTGCGCCGCATTCTTGTAAATATGGCGCATCCCTGCGTTTTCAGAATGGCGGAGCGTGGCGTTAGCAATTTTTACTTAACGTCGCGCTCTGCCATTCTCTTGTAATTATGCCCTCAAGAGTGACGCTCCTTGGAGTCATTAGAATTATAAATAATCATATTGCGCCAGAACGTTAATTCAGTATGGTCAAAGTATCTATTACTGCCCACAGATGCACGGATAGCCTTGAAGGCTCTGGGTTTCAGGCAGTGTAACTTTTCTTACTGGCCAGGCATAATTTGTGAAAATAAAAGTGCCAGGGGCCAAGGTATTCTACTGCAGCAGGCATTACCCACAGCTCCTGCCACTGCTGCCTAATGGCAGTGCCAGCATTACCTACTAACCATAACACTTAAGTGTGGCACCTTCGACTATTGCAGGGCCATCCAAGCTAGAGTGGTGGCCTGGAAGCGCGAGTTTTAACATTTTTGAAATACATTGAATTTCCAAAGACTCATGCTGTCCTAAAAGAACAGGCTGAGAGCGCCACCATGTGGTGTACTCTTATACACAAGTGCTGGCCTTTGAAAATAAGTGCAGGTGCATAGCACTGGTAAACACCAGCACAAATTAAGTACTGCCTGGTAAAGCATTCAATGTTAGCAGGGTTACAGTAAATGACATCACAGGATATTTTGCTGAAATGACAGTCGTTCCATTATATTTTTACCCACATTTTTTTAATGAGCGAGTATGCAGCAAGCAGTGGTTGCTTGCAAGCATAAACACCGAGAAACAGAAAACAGGCAAACTTTCTCAAAATATATCTTAGATGTTTAAAAAATAGATGTTGAAAGCAGTCAATCAGTGCTTAGGTAGCAATATAGGTGTTTCAATCTGTTCCAGTAGCAAGAACCAAATAATGGATTTCATGACGATACAATAGCATGCTTCCTAGAATCGGTGCGAATTACCTTGTTTTGACTTTTTTCCTGCTGTGGTTGAAAAGAAAGTATCTGTAACCTGTCGACCTGTGAGCCGCACTCTCACATTCTTTCAGCGGTTGCCAAATCTTTCCGCTTCCAATGATCACTTTTCAAGTGGCCCCGAGAGTTCCAGATATGTATGCCATAAATCTCACACAGATATTTTCGATTCTTGTAAAAACACAGTGACAAATGGTTGGTGATGTCCCTGGCACGCGATTTGTGCTCTGGAGCTCTTGACCCCGAGAGTTTAAAAAAAACAAAACTGATTTATGGAAAAAGCCGCAACTTTATACTCCTCGGTCCTGACCGGCAGCAACAAACCTTGGCCTGGCGCGCACGAGCCATGTGGAAGTCTTCAGGGCGCGTGAAGCGCCGCCAGGGCTACGGTGCGAGGCCGTGGTGGCTGCCATCTTGGATGGGGGGAGGGGAAGGAGGCAGAGGAGAAACACTTATAAAAGGTGCCAGCGTTCACTTCCAGGCTAATGGATGAAAGAACACGCATGGGGGGTTTATAACGTGTGAATACGAAGAAGTCAGAAGGCCCTTCCAAGACAAACTCTGGGGCCTTCCAAGCCGTGCTCTGCACAAAAGACCGTTCAGTGAACCGCGAGCTGCAGCCAAGTCTCACATCTACTCACTTCCGCGGTTACAAAACGAGATAGGTATTTGGAAAGTTCTGTGACAACGAGGGATTTCTGCGCTACTTGGAGTCAACACTGACAAACCGGCTACCTCTCCTCTCACTCCATGACTTTACGCTTGTCTTTGACCTGTGCAGCACTCCGCTACCTTTTGACTAGGTTCGCACTATAGAAATACCACATACATACATACATATATACTTACGATATGACTGATCCGGCTATAGGCTACTGTTCCGTCCTCATGCTACATACGCTTGAGCCACTCGCTGTGGCATCCCAGGCTTATATAAAGTGGGTGAAGAAGCCGTGGTGAGTGTTTCTACTTCCGTTACACGCAGCCTGGCACTTTCGCCTCTCGTGAGCACCCTCAACCCATAGCTTACCAACTGATGCTAAGGTGGAAACTGGATGCATGCACAGCTATGATTGGCATAGTGCATAACGGTCCCTTTTGCAGCACGCAGGTACTCACACACTCTTGGGACAGATGACAACTTTGATGCACTGATAGTGACCCAGGATTGCACTACAGAATACCAGCGTCATAATATGGTGGTATCAGAATATCATGGACAGAATATCGGGGGACAAAATGTCAAAAGGTAAGTGCATTTAGAGGAAGCATAGATTTAGGGGCTTATTACAAGTACGGCGGACCTGAGAACGCCGTACTTGCAGTGACGGTCTGACCTCCGCCACCGCTGTCGGTCCGCCAGCCGTATTCCAAGGCTGGCGGTCGGACCGGGATCCCACAGCAGTGGCAGTGTGGAAAGGGGCAGGATTATGATGGTCGTGCTGATGCTGGCATCTGAGTTCCATTTCCACCGCCCATTTCATGGTGGTGACCCCACCATGAAAAGTGTGGCGGACATACATGTAAGGGGGGCTCTCACAGGGCCCCCGGGCGAATTTGCCCATGGGGTTCCTGCGGGGGAAGGAGGGGCACGTGTTGTGCCCTCCTATATTTGCACCTTTGTTCCTGGACTGTGTGGCATGCACAACATGGTGCACGTCACACCATGCAGGAACGTGCTGTAGGAGCAGTCACAGCAGCGTTCTGCTTGTTAGGCTTATGGTATTTTGTGCCATCGAAATGACCATCTTGATATTCCAGGGGCACACTGTGTCCCAGGAGGCACACTTAACAATACAGATACATTCAGATAACATGAAATTTATCCTGTGCAAGGAGAGACAATGTGTCAGACTGGGCATCGGAAACAGATGCCATAGTACAATGACGGAAAAGTAGATAACGGCCTAGGTAATCATCGGGTAAAATAATACGACCTAAAATGCTAATTTTGAGTCCATGGCCTAGATGACTTTAAGAACATCATGACATATATACAATAATCAATGCCCAATACCATGTGTTACTCCTAAGAAAATACACAAATACATTCACACCCGTTCCAATTGTTATAGCCATAGAATATGGTGTGCTGTTGATCTGCACCCCCACTAAGAAACTCAGACAGAAACCGTTGTCACTTAGTGCCAGCTATTGGAAAATTAACAGAATGCTGTAAAGGTTTGTTCAGCGGCATGAGGTACCTTTGAGGTAAATACATCAAACAATATATTGACTTCACTATGCAGATATTGGCTTTATGTCATGACCTGCTCCATTTGCTTCTCCACGAGATGAGCTAAAAACAGGACTCATTAAACAGGTACAAAATCCTACCTCGTGCATTTCAGCCGAACATGAATTTGTGCAGACATAGAACTGCGCAACCAGGAAATGAAAACAGATAAACACATCACTACCAACAAGATTTAAATACTGCTTGACCTGAGTAGAACAAAAGTGTTTTTCAAAAATAGATCAGTTGAGGGATATTAGCTGGTCAATAGGTGTTTCAAAAGGTTGATATACCAAGGGTATTAAATGCCATCAGTGTTATCCAAGCATAGGCTACTGCCAATCAAGTGCAACATCAGCACTTTGGAGCCACACTCCAAAAACTGATGGCCTGGACGCTCACTGTGAATAAGTGTGAGTTTATGAAGACTAAATTTGAATTCTTTAGATGTGTATTCTCTGCAGTGGGTTCAATGTTTTTCCTCAAGAGGTGTAAGCAGTCGTGGCTGCTGACTGGAAGCAGCAGTGGGGTGGGTGGGGATGAAGGGGCGGGTTTAAAAAAATAAAACATTTACCTCACGTCCAGCCGGCTGGCCGTCCGCCGCTGCCTCTCCTGCATCCTCTTCCTGGGAGAAACAGGAAGCAGGAAGCACCAGGGCTCCCACACTCCCCGCAGCCACACGGCGCTCAGCCAGGGGCTGTAGGGGTGGGCATGTTTTCCATGCAAGCTGTAATGTAGCCAGCATGGAGAACACTGAAAGTGCGCATGACTGATTTGTGCGGCTCGAGAGGGCCGACCAAACAGTTATTGCTCACTTTGGAGTGTTCTACCACTCCTCCCCTGCCTGCAGCCCCGCCCCGCCCAGCCCCCTCACGTAAGCTGCCGCAGCAGGAGGGCAAAATAAAATGATAATAATATTACGTTATTATCATATTATTTTTTCCTTTCTTTTGCTGCTTTATGGCAGTGGGGAGGAGCTGCTACTGGTTGTAAGACATCAGGACTGCCACAAAAACATCTCTCTAGCTTAGTGGGCATGACCATCTGCTGTCATTGATTAATACCACATCTTGCTCCCACAACAGAAGCCACTAAGAAAGCAGACTGTGGCTTCTTTCAAAAGAACCCAAATGTTAACTCTTGCCCAGGAAAGGAGCCCTGCTGAATCACTCCGTCATGGCCTACTTCAACCCCTGATGTGCCACCAAAGTTGTCATAGATGCCAGTTTCTGCGGCCTGCGAGCGGAGATCCTGCAGGAAGAATCTGTGGAAAGAGTAAATACGACCTGTAGTAGCTGAGCTTAGTCCAATGCAGCTGCACGATTTGCAGGTAGGAAACGAGGCAACAGTAACCCTGTGATAGAGAAGATATGTTCACATGTATCAGGATGCTCTTGTTAGGGTAGCAGTGTGCTCTATAAGCTTAATTAACATAACACAACACAACATAGCATAACTACATGGACACCTCTACAAGCGTTTTGAACCACTGTCCCTTGTTTGGGCTTTCAATATGATACTAAAGCTCAAGAAATAAAAATCACAACGAGAAGAGAATCATTTCCCCCAGAATACCGGTGTTAATCAGGTCTTCTTAGCCAGCCACTGCGAAAGAACATGAATGAGGCCTTTGGAACAGAGAAACATATACATATGACAGTTGATGGAAATGGGAATGCTGAACCCATCACCCTGGTAGACTTGATAAAAGAAACCACCATGAACACATTGCAGACACCGCTCTGCAGAGCAAATGCAGAGTACAATTGGAAAAATAAATACTGTGACTGCAACATCAAGAAAGAACTGTTAGTATTTATGGATGTTTAAAAGGAATTAGCTGTCACCAATGCAGAGCTATGTTGCAAGACACATGCCTCAGTATGCCAGCCTTGGTGAAGGGGCGCACTATTCATTTGGCTCACTTGAATCTCCAAGGAGTTGTCGAAACAAAGACTGAAGCTAGGAATGAAGATGATTCCTTGGAAAAGATCAGATGGTAGAAGAGAACATTGAAACCTGCCTAATGTGCCAACTACATGGTTCACTGAACAAACTTTTCCTATCATCACCAACATTTTTGGGAAAATCTGGTGAAGAAAAGCACCATATTTGAAACTCTTCTAAGGAGAGGCGAGTCCAGGTTGTTTTTGATAAACAACCCTCATAGCCTGAATTTGAGCTCAATCAGTACTTTCCAAGCTTGGAAAAATTCTAGCCATGCTTTGGTCTACCATCTGGACTCAAACCACATAACCATCCACCATTTGAGTAGCATTATTTCCAAGGCTTCCTTGTACAGTGTGCCAGACACCCTCGATGCCCATAGGCCAATGAAGATGCATCACCCAGATGATCAAATGAGAACCTAAATGCTTCCTGAGGACCCTGAAAAACTCTCCTCCGAAAGCTACATGACAGCAGCATAATCCGGAACGGTCACTATCCATTTTCTTTCAGAATCGGAGCAACCACTGATGCATTTACCTCTGATCTCATGTATGGTCTTGACAATAATAATCACAAATTCTAATGTACCAATGTGAATGCCACTGGTCCGCGCACCAGGAGCATTAGGAACACATTAGCCATCTGCCGTTGGCCCACCTCTCCACCATCCAAGGGGGTGACAGCATCCTGCTAAGAGACTTCCAACCAGAGGAATGTTACAAATAATCCACCATCATCATCCCCTCAGTGGGAAAACACAAATGTTATGCCCGAAAAACCTCTATTCCCCCGGCCCCAGCATTTGTGGGGCCTATTGTGGTAGATATTCAGAACAGCGCCATGACCTAGCTCCTATCTTGAAGCTAGTATTGTGCTTGGCTCTGAGCCTCTGCCACTTTGGAGAGACAGTGGATCCACAACCTAAAGCATTAGTACTTATGGTGTAATGTGCACAGAAATAGCTGTAAAGTAGTGTATTGGTGCTCTAAAGAAAACCCAAATATGTACATGCCTGTGGAATAGTCAGTTGCAACTTCCCAGAAGGTGAAATACTCTGCCTCTGAGTCAAAACAATTTATGAAATGTTATTGGATAGGTTGTAGGACCTTCTTCAATGCTAATGCTACTACTGACTGCTTTTAATTTTAATAGCCACCCCATGATAGGGTGTCATGCTGCTCGCCTATGACACAAAATAGAATCCAGGAGAGCATTGCCGCAGGACAGAGACATATCGCTGACGGTGACACTGAAGATGCCGGTCCGGTCCAGGAAATCTGGCTAGATTTAAATCAACACCAAGGTCCAGCGTTCCACCTGAACATCACCTAGGTGCGGTGCTTGGTCTTTATTTCTATAACTCATGACACTGCAGATATATATTTCACTCCTCCATTAATAAGCAAGTGATACCATGTAGTGAACATAAAATGTAACAAAACATCATCTCCTTGGGCGTTGATGTACTAAATAATAGTAGATATTTGATGGATACCTGACACAGAGGATCCAAACACATTAACCTGTACTTATCAAGGGATTTTAACAGGGGACCACAGAAACGTCTGCCTTTCGGGTTAAAATCTCTTGCTGAAGTCATTGCTCTGGGGCCAGACCGATAAGCCTTGACAATGAACACAATGTACATCCAAGCCTCAGTTAAAATTGGTAAGAAAAAAAAGACCATTCTTACTTCATTTGTACTTGTGATATCCAAGTTCAGCATACCATTTGCATTCTTCTTATGTCCATTTGTGTTGGAGAAAAGCTCAGGGGAATGCCAGTTTTAGAAAGTATTAGCAGGTGCATGTGCCTACAAGGGATTTATTAAGCCACATATTCACATTAACTTCTGCATTCAATGTTGACAAGCTCTATCCAGTAGCTTACAATTCAATTTCTTCAGATGTAATTACAATTATTTCCATATGAACAAATCTTCAAAATAATTTTTAACACGGGTATATGTATTCAAAAGATAAATTTATATTAGCAAAAAATTGCAAAGGGTACAAAACAGATAAGAAATATTCCATAAAAAGCACAGTGCAACCAGAAGTTACAATGTTTTGATGTTACAGACACCTCATTGTTGCAGTTGTGCACACCTTTTCAATACATTTATAGGAAAATGTGACCGACTAAACAGACAGCATGTCCTTAAATCCAATGAAACAGAAAATAGGTGTGGTTGTCGACGTTTCGGTCTAATGTAGTATAAATCCGCTAGACCATCTTCAGGACATTTGATATAAAGATGAATGACCCTTTAGGAGAGATGTGAGTAAAATTTAAACTTTGTTCTGTAGTCCACAATCCAAGAACGTGGTGGCTCAATGGCCTCCCACTTGTACCAGCAATAAATGCGGGCAGTTAAAGAGCAGCAACCTTAAATGTGGCCATTAAGCAGCCCTCTTGTCCTGTGGAGTCAGCGGGACGTCTTTTCAATTGAGCCTCGTCGGAATACAGATTGATGCCTATTTTGGACAAGAGGGCTGATTTTTGCTAATATAAATTTATCTTTTGAATACATATACCCGTGTTAAAAATTCTTTTGAAGATGTGTTCATATGGAAATAATTGAAATTACATCTGAAGAAATTGAATTGTAAGCTACTGGACAGAGCTTGTCAACATTGAATGCAGAAATTAATGTGAATATGTGGCTTAATAAATCCCTTGTAGGCACATGCACCTGCTAATACTTGAATTGCCCAAGCCACCAAGGGTGTATTGGGTTTCCCACTCCTTCCTAACACTAAGTTTTAGAAAGTGACACACCAAATTGCAAAGAGAAGACATTCTGTTGGAGGTACAGATATAGGAGAGTCCTCATGAGGAGCAAAAAGTAGCAAAGTGATCCCTGTAAGAGCCACTCTTCATTCTTCATTCAGGCATGCCGAGATTGACACCCAGGACAGCAAGCAATGACCGTTTTCTGCAAAGGAGTAGGCAAAAAAATAAAATGCAAAAAATTAAAATACCCGTTGAACCTTATTTCAAATGGCACAGAGCGAAAAAATGATGCAAGCAAGCCTTATAGTCATTCTGGGCACTGCTCCCCCTTGGGGAATTCTGAAAGTCTAAAATGTATTTTCTTCCTTCTCTCCATAAACCTTTTTATCTTTTGTCCCTCCTTCCTTCTCTCTATCTTCCTTTCTGGGTTTTTTCCATCCTGCTTTCCTTCTTGACTCCATCTTTTCTGTACTTTTTTCATCCATCCTTTTTGTCTGCCTCTTTATATCCATCCATCTTTCTCACAATCCTCCATTCTTTTTTATCCACAGTTCCTTCTCTCATCTTTGTCTTTTTTCTTCCTTCTTTTTTCATCCATGCATTCTTCTTTCTCACCAGCCATCCATGCATCCATACTTCCCCATCTGTTCTTCCTTCCCCCAGCCTTCCCTCTTTCTTTCATTCCTTCCTTCCTGTATATCCATCCACTCTTACACTCTTCTTTGCATCAATACAACCATCTATCCATCTCACCATGCTTTTCTCCATCCATCCCTCTGTCTCCATCTCCTCTCCTCTCCATTCATCCATCTACTCTCAATCCTTGTCTCTGCCCCTCCCTCTCTCCATCCATCCGTCCTTCTTTCCATTCCACCCTTCCTTCATCCCTCACTTCCTTCCACTGCATGTGGTGGTTTTTATGCACTTCCAATCAAAGTCAATGGAGTCATAAACACCAATTTATATGTTTCATATTACTCAGAACTTCCCACCACCGCTCAAGCTGCTAAAGTGGGTGATTCTTGACACCCCTAGTTCCCTGTTACTGCTCCACGGGCCGTCTGCATAGACTAGAGTTGTGTTCATAATGGATACCTCCCAACCATCAGCTCAAAAGTTTGGTAAGATATGGGACAGATGGCTGCTGAGGAAGATGCCTAACTGGGGATGCTTCCGGGGTAGAGCCGTGTCCTGGAGCTGCCTGGGAACTGAAAGGGTTTGTTGAAGACCCCGTGGACTTTGTGGACTGAGTGTTCCTTTTTATGTTGCTCACAGGCTGTTCTGATCGGACAATGCCACATTGAGAACTGCTGGTAAATATGTGTTGCAGCACCTTGGGGAGGTTTGGTTTGGTGTTGTATCATTTTACATGTTGTGTTCTAAGATAAAACTTCAAAAAACATGTATATTTTTTTAAGTTCTGGGGCGTTTACCAGAGATTTGTAGGACCTTATCAATTACCCATGGAGCACACAGGAGAACCCTAATATGACCAGGTACTGTTATAGCTGGCAGCCATATTACAGCGCTTCACTGGTCCCTATGTAGCGTGATGAGAAAATGGTTTCACACTGAGGATACAGCTGACACTTACAGAAACTGAAGGAATCACCACACAGGAATGGAACTTTCAAATGGCCTTGCAGAAGGGCTCTGGCAAGCTAAATCACAAGCATTAACCTTGACACCTACACACACATGAACTGTCACAACTGGCTTCCATGTCTATTAAGCAGTATTCCATGACCCAACAGCTTACGGCTTTGACAGTATCCACACCACTAGGAGGCAGCTGTAAGTGTAACTAATAGAGTCTAAAAATTCAAACGAAAAATGTTTTAATACAGTATGCTAAATGTGCAGTGAAAAGTGGAAAACGTATGTCCTTATTCCGAGCTTGACGTCTTCCTATAAGACCACCAGCGCGGCGGTCCCAAGAAGACCGCCAAGCCTGTGTTAATCCTGCCTGCCATGTTACTAGTAGAATCCAGAGTGGGCGGACGGTGCGGTGGCGGTGTCACGGGGACAATATATTAAGCTCATAGTAGAGCCTAAACTGCATACCGCTGCAGTGACAGCGCCGACTGCTCGTCTGTGCACGGTGTGTCATGTACCATGTTGTGCATGCCACAAAGTGCACGCACAACCATGCACTTGTGGGGGGCACATTATGTGGCCCCTGCACCCAGCCCCATGGGCAGATTTTCTAAGGGGCCCTGTTACCTTTCCGCCAGCTTTTTCATGGCAGGATCACCACCATGAAAATGCTAGCGGAAGGGCAACTCGTAATATGGACAGTGGTGCCGGGATCAGAACCGCCTCCATTACTCCCCACTTTTGCACGCGGGATCCAGGCCTGGTGATGCCAGCGGTGTTGTAGAGGGCTGGTTGTGGTCTGACAACCGCACTCGTAATGCAGCTGTCAGACTGTGTTGGTCAGACCACCACTGTGAGTACAGCGGACCCAACACCGCCATATTAGTAATAAGCCCCTTAACGTTAAATTGACACAAATTTGAAATGTGCTAATTCGCAGTAGGCCATCATTGTCATTTATGTAGGCTACAGACAAAATCCTGACAAGTTTTAGCTAGTTAAAAAGAAGCTGAAATGTGCACAACGTGATTTAGCAGCTTGACCTTAGAGTGACATGCTTAGAGATGGTGTCATAATGGCAGAATTTTCTCATTTAACAAAGAGTATTTTTTTATCATGCAACATTTATTCTTGAATGTCATGAACTTTCTATTTCTTATTATTTAATATAAGAATTAAATAGAATTTAAACAATAAATAACTGTCATTTAGGTTAAAAAAATGTATTACCTAAACATTATTTGCCATTAAGTTAGTAGTTCATTGTTTTCGCAGTGTAACAAGTAGATATATAGAAGATCAATGGATGTGAGAAGCCTATGCGAACTATGCCCGATGTTTCCAGAACCTAACCTCGCAAGACTGTCTGTAGCTAACAACATGATAAAAAGTTCAATCCACATGTATTCCGTGGAAACGGAGGAGCTGAACGTGCTTACAGTAGAACTCTGTCTTCTTATTCACTCATGGAGGAGAAAGTCGATAACAATGTTTTCGATATCCGTTCTTGACTTTATATTATTGTGTGTTCCTAGGTAGAGTGGCGCAGTCTCGCATTGACCCAGACCTTTGACAGTGGTAGCTAGTGCTACTACTGTTTCCCTCCTTTAACTGACTTTACTTGGATTCAACAGTTTGCTACAGCAACTGTATGCTGATCTGAGACTCAGCTGAGTCGTGTGGAAAGCTCTTTATTGGTAATTCTGCCATTTAACTAGATTTCGAAGCTACAAGCTCTTTGATTTTACTCTTTTCCATTTGATTTCGAACTCTTTATGGGTTCTTAATAGATTAAGGGCCTTATTACGACTTTGGCGGTCCTACAGCGGGCGGTGCAACGGAATCAATCCTGGTCTGGTGGGCGGTCCTGTGGCGGTATGACAGTGGTAGTCTGTGAGGCTCATAGAAGAGCCTCACATGCAGACCGCCGCTGCCACAGTACCGACTGCACCTTCCTGTATGGTGTTGCATACATGCCACACCGTGCAAGAGATGTGGGTGCGAATACAGAGGGGGACTACATGTGCCCCCCCGCCCACCACATGCACCCTCAGGCCCAATTCTGGCAGAGGGCCCTGTTAGGACCCTCTTTATTGCCATCCCGCCACCCTTTTAATGGCGGATTCACCATGAAAAGGGAGGTGAAATGGCAACTCGGAATATGCTCATCGGCACCACCAGCAGACCACCGGCCCAGCGGGTTCCTTGATCCTGGCAGTGCCGGCGCTCTTGTGTTGGTCCGACTGCCACAATTATAATACTGCGGGGGGACCCACAGTGTGGAGGTGGTCGGACTCGTAATAAGGCCCTAAAACTCTGATCCTGAGCTATAGAATAGGGAATCTATCAGGGCCGGACTGGGAACCCAAAGCAGCCCTGGCAAATTTTGTCAGACCAGCCCCAGTAGGTTGTGTAGTGAGTGAGCAAGCCCTACCACTATAAGGAGGGTTTGGGGGGTTCTCCCCCCAAGAAAATGTAAGGAAAAATTGCAAAAATGGTGCATTCTACAACACATTTTTCATTAAATATTCAATTGCATTAGCTATTAAAGCATAGTAAATGAAGAGCTTACAGTGTACCTGGATGCAGTAATCTTCTTTGGGCCTCTTCAATTGTTTCCTCACTATCACTCTCCAACAGTTCCCCTCATCTCTCCATATCCCCTCTCTCATGTATTTCATTTGTTTTATAGCACTTCTCATACCAGATTATGTTGTTGGGCACTTTACATCAAACACATATAAAGACAATGAATAATATATGTGTAAGTCAGTGTATAGAAAATGTTACATACGACAAGGCCACTACTAGGTGTAGGCATGTTTTAGGAGTGCTTTGGCTGGAGAAGCACAAACCCAGGATTCAAAATGTTACACAGTGGTTGGGGTTACATTTACTAATAAGAATTTATTTCTACCCAAACAAACCTTTATTAGCAACATTAGGATAATGAAAGACTGTAAAAAAAATCATAACTTTCTATCCTGTACCATGCAGTTTGCATGCAGCTCTAAGATGGCAGTTCATACTTCACTGTGCTAGATTACATTTGTAACGTATGTACTGCACAGTTATAAAAGGATCTCTGTGACAAAAGCAGTAATCCACAGAGCTATGCACATAAAATACATTTATGTGATCTGCGAGGTACAGATTCTTTGCAACAGGCATATTAACCCTCTGCACTACCTTAGAAGAGTTAAAACTGCCACTAGACAAAACTCCATCTCCCTCTATCAGGAAGATTAATCACCAGAGGTATCTTGACATGTTTATTGTCGCACACAGGGAGGCTAGAAATGAAAGTGAGTGCTGTGCGGATTATGCTGGTATACTAATTTTGTTACTGGAGCCGACAGTGTAGCACTGCCAACTGGTCCCCCCGTAACAAAACCGACCTCCCACCCTTCCAGCCTCCCGGGGAAACGCCCGATGTCCGTTCCGACCAGTCTGGCCTTGGAATCCATTTCTTTATGGAATACCTTAAATGTATTCATACTGATGATTGACCTGTTCTAACCAAAATTTCTTTATGATGAGAATTCAGTTAACATAACTGATTGATGGACTAACTAAATAAAGATCAAAAATAAACAGAGATCTTTACTAATCTCTTAATGAGAAAAAGCTTTAAAGCAACAATACAACTCTCATCATTGACTGAACGTAAAATGTTATTTTGAGATGCATCAATTGCTCCTTGACTCCTAATACACAATTCAAAGGTCCATCACAGAAGAAGAGAGCTATAGCACTGGAACGAGGCCTTAGCACCTACAAGAGATTATAATTTTACCCCATTGCCATGCTATCAGTTTTCTGGTAGCAGAGGAATGGTTTTAATTGTTTGGCGCAAGGAGAAAATACATAATTCCCAGGTTTAGAATAAAATATCTGAATCTGGAATCCAATGCCTGGAGCTTGAGGAGCTGACAGGGTGTGGTTTTCGAAGGTTTTGGAGGTGTGAGTATTAATAGGGTAATATGACGTATATTGTGATTGGAATTGTGTTTTTGTTGTATTATTGGATTGAGAATAGATGAGTGATGAAAACAGATGATTATTGATTTATGTTTATGAGAAGATATTTGAAGATCCTAAGATAATAAAAAATTGAGACAAGTGTAGAAGAAACTTGAATCCATTCTTGTTTGCAGAGATTTTGTGGTGTAGAGTGTGAGGTACCATCACCTACACAATCGAGATAACTAATGATTTGCTGTAGTTGACTAATATTGATTGATGTTGGCAGAAACTGCTTTGCGCAAACAGGGGAAGCTACATTGATTAGCGTGATTTCACGTTGGTCAAGATTTCACTTGCGAATGTGAAAATTCTTTTTGTATGATAAAAATCGGAAGGTATAAAACCCTTAATATTCCAGTTGTTGAATTACTATTGTTTCTTTTAGAAAAGCAAACAAGAACTGGTATATGTTTTGTCTTGTTAAAGGTTTGTAATATGCAAAGCTACAAGAGAAATTGTAAAGGAGGGTAAACTGCTGCAGGGAGCGAGCTCACACATAATAGTGGTCCGTACTGGGATTGGACGGTTGGTGTGCTTTCGTGCTGGTATTGGTTGGTGACGTCAAGGTGCTGCGCTATGACAGGTCAGTGATTTGTGAATGTCGCATTGAGGTTTGAGGATAGGATTTTGATAAATAACAACAGAAACAGGATTGGAAGAAGAAAATTGATGTTTATGGAACAGAATGATAACAGTGAACTGTGAATTGTCGTTTTATGAATTTCGTGAAAACATGACATTTTTGAATGGATTTACGAGTTTTATGAGAGGAGATGTTACAGTTCCGGATACGGAAAGGTGAAGAGGCACCTCCTGAGGATATGCCTGCACATTTTATGTTGACTGATGTGGGATTGGATACCTGTTTATGGCTATGTCAATGGTGTAAAATTCCTAAGAAAGAGGGTCCTTTGAGGTTTTCAAAATATGGGAGTTCTGAAACAAGAATTATTGACAAATTAAGGGAAAAATTACGTGAAATGAAAACACCACCTAAATCTGTGCAATTTAAAGCCTTACGCATGTGGGAAAAAGCAGTAAGAGACAAAGAGAGGGAGAGGTACCAGAGAAGGACCAAGAGAGCAATGCGTAATTATGCAGATGCTAGATGGGATGAGGAACAATGTTGATGGAGGAAGGCTATAGTTGAAAGAACTCGGCTATATCCAGCAATTTCTACTGAAATGTCGGAAAAGGGAAAGAAAAAGAATACAAAAGAAAAAGATAAAAAGATAAACCGATAGTGATTCAGGGGACTGAAGTAATGTCCTAGCGACTGCTCCTGTAGAAACAAGAGTGTTACAAATTGAGAGACCACTTCAAGTGTTGCAGATTACTAAACTGCAGGTTGCACAAATTGCTCAGAGACAGATTGTTTCATCACCTGCGGTAATTCCACTCGTTATACCTGTACCAATACCAGCACCACAAGTTGCGACTATTTAGACAGTGCCTAGACCAGTTGCAACTGCTCCAGTGAATATTAATTTAACTCCAGAGACACAAGGAGCTGCAGCAGGGTTACCTGTGACGGAATTTGTCCTGACTTCACAGAATTCACAAATTGTGGTATGGAGATCCACCTCAGACTGTCCAAACACTGAGAGATAGGGGAAGGATTGTCTTTACAACACCAATAACTCAGGAGGAAACTAACTTGTTTGACGAAGGGATTTTTCCACCATGGTTCGAAGAAGCTGTGGGTATTAAAAGACAGAAGGCTTAATGCAAATGGCTAACCTAGAACCTGAGAAAGAGATGCCACTAAATATCCCAAGATTGAAAATTTATCCAGAGGAAATTATATGGGGATGTTTGGAGTTAGAATACTTAAGCAAATATCAAGAAAAATAATTGATTTATTTATGCAAAGAAATTACAAGACGAGCAGCAACCACACATGAAAAATTGACTCAGAAATATGATGTGGAAATTCCACTCTCCTCTCCTTAAGAGAAGAGTTATAGAGTACATTTGGATGATGTTGCAGTTATGAATATAAGCCCTGCCAGAATGTGAATGCGCATTATTGAATTAATAAAATGCAATAATAAATGGAGTGATTTTGAAAAACTAGAAACTAAATGGGCAAAGAAACACAAAAAAAAAAAGAAGCAGCCGGAATTGGAGAAAGACAATAGAGGGCCAGAGGAAGAGGGGGTTTTAGCTTATCTCCTTCGAGAAGTATCGGGAGTAGTGTATGTACATGTTCTTTGGAGCAGAGGTGATCTTACAACGTTTACAAATAATTTTCCAAAATTAAGAAACAAGCCTCTGCAGTAGTACACTGAAGTTGAAAGATTTGTGAATATTTCGAAGGTGTTGTGGACTGATTTGGATATGTTATTCGAAATTGTAGTGACAAGTGATTTATGGTCCGAATGTAAGACTGTTGTACAATGGCCACGAGATGAGCCACCGAGAGATAAACCCACAAATGCACCATCTCCCATAGTTATAGGAAAATATGTAGCAGTGATTGCTTTCCTGAAAGGCCGAATGCCACCAATTGATTTAGATTGATTAAAAATAATTTGAACTACACAGGAGGCAAAGGAAACAGTTCATGAGTATTATGAATGTTTGTTGCAGGTGTTTCAACAGCACAGTGGAAGAGAATATCCTGAAGAGAAGGATATGGGTATTTTTGTGTCCCAGCTTGTGTTATGTTTAAGACCAGAAATTAGTTTGCACATAACACAGAGTGTAATCTGTTGGCACAATAAGTTGCTTGTAAGTAAAAAATGTAAGTCCGTTTTTATATAGCGCAGCTACTCACCCTTACGGGTCTCAAGGCGCTGGGGGCCGTCGTGGAAATTAAGTGAGCTATTGCCCAGAGTCACATGGTGCTAAGCTAAGCTGCTGCAGCCGGGGATCGAACCGTGAACCCTGTGCTCCGAAGTCAGCTGCCCTGGCCGCTGCACCACACCTCTCCACTCCTGCTTAATGAGATCCTGCGGTATGCACAGTGTTGCAGTGATGAATTAGAAATTAAGCAGAAAAAGATTAAGGAGACATTTATGTTGGCTCAGGCGTTTTGGCTCAGAAAGTTTTTCAGAATACCTCTTCTGCAGGAAAAATTGGAGGAATGCACGGTGTTGATCCACAGATGGGTTTTCAATGAAATCCTGGAGGAATGCAAGGTGTTTTTGTTCCACAAATGGGTTTTCAAGAAAATCCTGGAGGAATGCAAAGTGTTGTTGTTTTACAGATGGGTTATTTGGTTGGATTTGGTGTTCCACAAGGTAGAAGTAGGGGAGCACCTATTGATCCAGGGTTAGGAATGGAAGTTTCAGCATTGAAAAAGATGACTCCTTGTCACATCTTTTTTCAAGTCCAGTCATTGGAAGTGGGAATGTAGGTTTAATCCTGATAATACAAATGTAACTATGATAATGCAGAGAGGACTTCAGATGCAAAATATGCCAGTACAACAGATGCAGGTGCCAATGCAAAAACAAGTCCCGATGATACAGGTTCCACAAACACAAATGGTCCCGCAAAATATGGGGAACCCAAACTTTAATGTAAACCAGTTGCCAAAGGCAAACCAAAATACTTTCCAGAATATGAATCAGAATACGTTACAACAGGTTTCAAAATGCAGGTCAGAATACTTTTCAGCAATTTCCTGTTTTTGAGAGTGATGGCTCAGGCTCAGACAATTCTCTATGAGGGGGCCAGAGAGGGGAGGCACAGTCTTGGAGGTAGACCAGAGTGGTCCATATTTAGATGGTGAGGTGAATGGCTGCTCAGTATCTTTTCTTGTAGATACTGGAGCTACCAGATCCACTGTTAGAACCGTGGAAGTCCCAGACCTACACCTCTTGGGAAAGAAGATCCAAGTTGTAAGAGTTCAAATAGACAGATTACAAATCCAATTTAAGAAGAGGTTCCTGTAAAAATAGGTACCATTGAAGGCAAACATCAATTTGCAATTTGTAACATGAGTCCTGTAAATCTGTTAGGAAGAGATTTATTATGCATGTTAAATTGCACAATCTATTCTACACTGCATGGTGTTGAGCTGCAGACAAATGATGAAGATGTAGGATTTAAAATGATGCAACAAAAGACAGCTGGAGGATTATTCCTTTTAATGACAATTGAAGAATTGCCTGCTGACTTAAAGTAAACTGTGAATCCGGAAGTATGGGTTCTCACAGGAAAAGATTTCAGATTGATTAAAGGAGGAGCACCAGTTCAGATCACTGTCAAAAAGAATGTTGTGTTTCCAAGAACCCTACCTTATCACTTATCCCCAGAGTCAATTCAGGAATAACACCTGTAATAGAAGACATGCTGCAGAAAGGAATTCTGAGAGAATTAATTGGAAGTCCATGTAACTCTCCAATCATGGGTTTACAGAAACCTAATGGAAAATATCACATTGTACAGGAAGGGAGGAAAATTTATGAAATACGGGTCCCATGTTGTCCCGGGGTACCGAATCCAGCCACAATTGTGTTTCTAATTACTTGTACTGCAGAAAGGTTTACAGTCATTGATCTTTATCAGGTATTTTCCTCGGTGCCATTACATGAAAACAGTCAGTTTCTCTTTTCATTTGTATTTCAGCAGAGAGTTTTTGCATGGTGCCGAGCCCCACAAGGGTATACAGAGAGTCCATTGATTTTTAACCAGAGATTAAAAAAGAATCTGGAATCATTACAGATACTCTATAGATCAGTGTTAATATAGTATATAGACGATTCGCTTGGTTCTTCAGAAACACAAGAAGCTTGTAAACAGGATACAATAGCTTTGTTAAATAACCTGGCTGAGAATGGACATAAAGTGTCCCCAGGGAAACTGCAGTACTGTCAGAAAGAAGTTCAATATCTGGGACAAATAGTTAAAAAAGGAGCTAGAAAGGTGTCACCAGAGAGAGTGGAAGCAATTCTCCAAATGAATCCATTTCGAATGCAGAAAAAAGTCAGGCTGTTTCTATGATTGGTTGGCTACTGTAGACAGTGGATAACCAACTATTCCTTGATGGCTAGGCCTTCACTGAGGCTGACACACAGGGATGTGTCTCATCCGCTTCCATAGGATAACAAATGTTTGAAAGCTTTCCTAGAGCTGAAAGAGAGTCTTTGTCGTGTGCTAGCACTAGGAATGCCAGATTACAGTAACGAGTTTTTTCTTTTTTGGACTGAGATGGAGGTCTGCGCTCTCTCAGTGCTGATACAGATGCACGGCAATGCTTCAAAACTTGTGGCATATTTTTCTACAACCCTTGACCCTGACACCGCAGGTCTGCCCGGCTGTCTTAAAGCATAGTGATGGGATATCCAGTAACTGTAATGGAGATTCTATTGACAAGAATGAAAGCACAGGACATGACACATAACGGGTTGACTTAATATGAACAGAGGATTTTATCCTCTAAAAAACATCGTCATTAAGCGACACCAGACATTGAATCCTGCAATGTTGATGCCTATAAATGATGATGTTTGTGATGAAGTTAAACATAATTGCCTAGATGTCACTGATTTATGCACAAAGCCTAGACCTGATATTAAAGATGAACCCTTGATTGAACCTGATTATGTAATTCTTGTAGATGGCTCATGTCTAAGAAATAATGAAGGTACTCTAAGAGCAGCTTATGCTGTATATAAAATAAATGATTTTGTTGAGGCTTCATGGTTTCAAGGGGTTACCTCAGCACAAGTTGCAGAATTGATTGCCCATAATAAAACATGCTGTTTAACTGCTCAAATGAGAGTCACTATATTTACAGATAGTCAGTATGGCTTTGGCGTTGTCCATGATTTTGGGCTATTATGGTCACAAAGAGGTTTCATGACCTGTTAATTTTGCTGGCTAAAAACTAATCATTTAAAGAAACTCTGAAAAAACTTTGAGAAAAAAAATAAACTGTGCATCTTGAACTTAAACTTCATACCTTTCATCTGATACTAAAGACATGTGCTGCCTTAGATATAAGTGTAAATATATTATGTGTTTAATATTTGTAATAACAGTTATTATGATTACTATAGTATTAGTAGGATTTTATTTAACACCTAAGAAAGATTTCAGAACTGCAAACACTACACAAGAACATATGTATCTGAGTGATGAACAGCAAATGAAAGCTTCATTTGTCGCATGCAATTTGGAGGATTACTCAACAAATGTTTAGTCTAGGTTAGTACAGGAATACACACATGCCATGGGAGCTAAAAACTCTTATGTCTTTGCTCATTTAACGTCATCCGCATCAGAAGAAGTCACCTATTGCCACATGCCATTATCTTATGGGATTTCATGCAGCATAGTACTTACACTTGTATAGAGCAGAACACTTTGAATATTTCTATTCTAAGTATGACTTAATACTTTCTAGAGTACCATTGATAGAAAGCATGAATTTACACTCACAAAGAAAAGAAATGGACACAGCTTGGTATTATTTCATGCCACATAGACTTATAAATAGTATGAAAGCTTACCAGGAAAATGTAACCTGCTTGATGCGCCTATTAGAGAAAGTCTTTATTATGGCATTAGAAACAAGGAACACTAACATAGCACGTAGCAAACACAGACATAATGTTTTGAAAAATGTTTGGAAGAAGATGAATTTAGAAAGAAAAGGGTTCACCCAAAATTAAGATTAGACAGTCAACACAAAGGGGAGGACACCAAAACGAACCAGACATGTGGGGATTAGTAGTTGTGAACATACATTTGAATTAATGTGAGGGACCTGGCAAATTTTGCAAGAAGAAGAATCCGCAAATCCAGGAGTTTATTTTGCTTGTGGATTAAATGCTTATTTTCTTTTGCCTGCTGATTGGGATGGTATTATTATTGGTATTTGTTATTTAGAAGTACTATTACCTGGTGTACCATGTGACTAGTATAGATGCATTAACAATTTATCCAGCACACAGACACATTCGTAGTACAGATAAAGGAGCTCAATTAGTGGGAAACATTTTTGGAGCAATCATTTCACCTGTAGGAGTCCTTTTAAATGATGAAAAGATTTAAAAAACTGTCAACTGTTGTCAGCAAGCTGGCAATACACATTTCTGGAGCTTTGCTAGCAGTAAACACTGAGCTGATTGCCATATATTCAATGGTTTTGCAAGATCGCTTAGCATGAGACATTTTACCCACAGAAAAAGGCAGAGTCTGCAAAAATGCTTAAAAGAGCTCATTGCTGCTCCTATATACCTGATGAGAGTAAGAAGATAGCGGAATTTGCAAAGAACATTTCAGATTGAAAACATGAATTAGAAAAGCTGGAAACACCTAGGGGCCTATTAGGATGGCGGGCGGACTTCAGCCCGCCCGCCACCCTAGCGGTGCTGGGACCGGCCGCCAGCGGTACGGCAGTCCCACACCACCAATTAGGATGCGACCGCCACCCTGGCGGTCGCATCCCGCATCTCTAACATTTCGGCGGGTGCTGCTGTAAGCAGCACCCGCCGCAATGCCAGAGAGGCATGTTGTGCATTGCCATGCACAACATGACAGGCACCACGCGGTGCCTGCCACCTTGAGCATGGCAATGTAGGGGGGTACCATAGGTACCCCCCAAGTGCAGCCCCCACCCCCTCACCCCCCGGGGGCCGGCAACGGGCCCCCACAGCAATTCCCACCAGCCCTTTCATGGCGGCATCGCCGCCATGAAAAGGCCAGAACCGCCAGGCATCATAATATGGATGGCGATGCCTTCCAGGCACCGCCACCATATTATGCCCGAGTTTCGCCCGGCCGGCAATCGTGATGATTGCCGACCGGCGGAAAAGCGGCGGATGGACTTTCCGTCCGCCGCGGTACCCCCGCCATAGTAATATGGCGGGGGGGAAATTATGTTGTGAAGGCGAGCGGATCGCCACCGCCGGCCGGGCGGTGGCAATCCGCCCACCATCATAATGACCCCCCTAGTGTTTTAGAAAAGTTTGGAGAAGGAGTTCATACAATTGGAAATTTGATTGCAACTGTAGGAGGAGGTATTTTTAAAGTCTATATTAATACCAGTGCCAGCAGTAGGGCTATGCTTGATATGGTTGTATGCTTTATTCAAAGGTTGTAAATATTACTTACACAAGAGAAGGGAAAGAAAATTAACAAGAGATTTAAAAAGAGTTAGACATTTAATCACATCATGAATGATGACTAGAAAGTTATGGAAATCAAAGTTTAAAAAGAAAGAGAAGGGATTTAACTAAGGATGAGAGTGCCTTTTGACAGAACTCACATGTGAAACCAAAATAGTGTGATGGTTTTTAAACCATCAGATGGGGGACTAATAGAGTATGCAAATTAGAATGAAAAATTGATTCATACAGTATGCTAAATGTGCAGTGAAAAGTGCAATACTTAATGTTAAATTGACTGGCATTTTAAATGTGCTAAGTCGCAGTAGGCAACCATTGTCATTCATGTAGGCTGCAGACAAAACCCTGACAAGTTTTAGGTAGTTAAAAAGGAGCTGAAATGTGCACAACATGATTTAGCTACTTGACCTAAGAGTGATATGCTTAGAGAGGTTGTCATAACTGCAGTATTTTCTCATTTAACAAAGAATATTATTTTACTATGCAACATTTATTCTTGAATGCCATGAACTTCCTATTATTATATAATTATATTATTTCATATAAGAATTGAATAGAATATAAACAACAAATAGCTGTCATTTAGATTAAAAGAATGTATTACCTAACCTTGGTTTATCTTTCAGTTAGTAGTTAATGGTTCTCGCAGTGAAACAAGTAGAGAAATAGAAGGTCAATGGATGTGAGAAGCCCATGTGAACTATGTCTAATGTTTCCAGAACCTAACCTCGCAAGACTGTCTAAAGCTAACATGATAAAAAGTTTAATCCACATGTATTTCCATGGGAGCCGAGGAGCTGAAATTGCTTCCCGAAGACCCCTGTCTTCCTTTTGGCTTGTGGAGGAGAAAGCCTGCAACAATGTTTTGGATATGTGTTCTTGACTTTTATATTAGTGTGTGTTCCTACGTAGAGTGGTGCATTCTCGCATTCTCTTCTTTCCTTGAAGGATTGACTCAGACTCAGACTCTTGATGGTGGTAGCTACTGCTGCTGCTCAGTCAGTCAGTCAAAAAAACTTTATTCGGCAACTTAATACCATAAAAGTGCACATATAAGACAAGGAAAATACATTTACATTTCATTTGCCTTTTCCTTAAGAGAGAGCCTTGTAATTAAAATGAAAAACGAACACCACATCCATGATAGCAATCAGCGGCAAGTTTCTGGAATACTTATGATGCAAATACATCAGAACCCTGATAAAGTGCAATGTGCATTTTAGTGCAAATACATCTTATAAAGTGCAAAATGCAATATACAAATAGAAACAATGAAAAGATTAAGAAACCCTGGGAATAAAACTCAGAATTTAAAAAGAGACGGCCTCTGTACTGTCATTCTAAAATACATTTAGAACAAATACATCATATAAAGTGCAAATGCAATGTGCTAGAAAACAAATGATTTCCATACAGTGGGCCTTAATAACAGCTAAAAAGGACGAAAATCCTGATTATAAAAATCCTATGAAAATTAAGAAAATAAAAGACCAGTTTTTTCCTATGTCTACTGCTGCTGCTGTTTCCCTCCTTTACCTGACTTTACTTGGATTAAACAGTTTGCTACTGCAACTGTTTGCCGATCTGAGACTCGGCTGAATCTTGTGGAAAGCTCTTAATGGGTAATTCTGCTATTTAACATGATTTCGAAGCTACAAACTCCTTGATTTCACTATGCTTAAATGTATTGCTACTGATGATTGACCTGTTCTAACCAAAATTTCTTTATGATGAGAATTCTATACACTAAATTGATTTATGGACTAACTGAATCAAGATAAAAAATAAAGAGATATTTGGTAATCTCTCAATGAGAAATAAAGCTTTTAAAACAACAATACAACTCTCATCATTAACTAAACTTAAAATATTTTGAGAGGTATCAATTGCTCCTTGTCTCCTAATACACAATTCAATGGTCCATCATAGAAGAAGAAAGCTTTAACGTGGGAATGGGGCCTTAGCACCTACAAGCGATTATAATTTTGGCACATTACCACGCTATCATAACCAAAACTACACCTGTGTGCACAAACACATCAGTGACCAGTCTATTATCTTGATAAAAATGTGCTGAGCAATGTTAGCATTTATGGATACATGTGGGTGATTTTTTGTCAGAGAATAGTGAGTGTGCAAAGGAAGTTGAGAGGCCAGGATGGTTTCAGACAGGCGCGGCCAGCACAGGTAAGAGAGGTGGGGTGGGGCGGGGGCGGGGCAGCGGAGTGGAAGTCGACAGACGATGGGATAGGTAAAATTAAATTAAAAAATAAATAAAACCGCTTACCTTGCACTCGCTGCATCACCGAGTTGGCGATGCGGCGAGAACAAGGTAAGTGGTTTTATTAAATTTTTTATGTAATTTTTCCTATTCCATCGTCTGTTGACTCCCCCCCCCACTGCCCTGTCCCACCCCACCGCCCAACCGCTCTTACTTGTGTCGGCCGCGCCTGGTTTCAGAGTACTTTACCTGTGTGAAGTAAAAGTTATGATGTTGAAAAGCTGAATACCTATTATTCAGATAAATGGCCACTGCCAGCTGAGTTTGTGCAGCAGATGATGTAAAAATAGTCAGAGATTCTTGGAGCATCTATGAATCTGTTGGTTGCTAATTATACCTGTATGACTCATGATGTAACCACAAAGCACAAGAAGATTCTACCACATTGAGCAACACTGCCCTACCTAGGAAAAGAGGTGACAATAAGAGTGGGCCTCAGTAGGGATAATGTATATGATGGATGTTTTGTTGGTCTGCTTAGATTTGTCACATCGCTGTACATGCCCACTATTGTGCTTCACTTAGCATCTACAGCAGTGCAGATGTGGCAGTAATGACCTGGAGAATAGGAAAAGCTTGCTAAAAAATAATCTTTGTATCCTCGTGAACTTGTTTTCCATCTACAAGTTCAGGAGGATACCAAAGATTCTTTTATATTTAACAAAACATCCGTCATAAACATTATCCCTACTCAGGCCCACTCTTATTGTCACCTCTTTTCCTACATACTGTATGAAAGGCACAACTGAATGAGCCGACGAGTTTGCGTGCTGGCATCCTCAAAGGAGTCCCTTTGAGGATGCCAGCACGTAAATCTGATTTATTCATCTGATTCTTTTGAGGCCCATTATCGACTTGCACATTGTTTGCTATTATGAGAATCTTTTTTTTCTTCTTATATAACAAACATAGCTGGTGTGCTCTTGCCTTTAACTCCCTTGGATTAGGGCTGGATAAGTAGCGGCCCTTACCGCTGAGCCCCCTGTTTACCTCCCTTAGGAATTTGTTCCCCACTGTGGGTCCTAGTTCTATTTAGTTCCTTTGTGCCCTGAAGAAGGTTGACCTCAGAGAGAGGTCCTTACCGAAACGCGCGTCAGCACTATTTCAACAACCATCCAGACCAGGACATTTATCTAATTCAAGCACCATTGGATGGAGGAACTTTGGGCCATGTTTTTTTGAAATTTTGGAATATTCAGAATAAGGATTTGTTACTGCCTAACTGATTCTTTCCTGGTTTGTAGAAAACTAGTCTTGGTTGTTTTTATCGATGTGTGACATTTATGCTAGAATGACTGAAGTGTGGGATTGACTTGGTATGCCTGTCTGAGTGAATGGTAGACTGATTGAGTTGATTTGGGGGTTGTTGTTTTTCCGAGGGTTCCCAGGGATTTCCCTATATTTCAGTGTATATATTGTATTCTTGATTTCCTTCCTTTGTCTATATTGTATAAAAATGAATATATGATTGTGTTTAATTGCGTCAACAAGAATGAGTACATTTGATATATTTAATCCCATGAGAAATATTGAATTATGAGACTTGTGGGGATTTTGTGGGCTGTATTATGACGTTTTGCGCTCTCCGATATATGATTAGATACATTGCTCATATTCTGTTACCAGGCAGGGTTTTGTCATGTTTATAGATAAGTGTATTGTGCCACCTGCAGTGGACCCATGTGTAATTCCTTGGGCCTTGGCACTTAATGTTTTTCTCAATTAAGCACTGGTCATACTACATCTGGATACCTGTGCCTGGTGGGCTTTCCAGGCGTATGTTGACACCTGCTCTGAAAATTGAAAAAAAAATGTGAGATCAGGCAGAGTCATGGAACAATGCCTATTGTTGCACACCTTTTGGTGCATCTGCGCCAATATGTTTATACTTACATATATTAAGTTGTAAGGTGCACAGTACAGCACAATTGATGCTATGTGCTGGCAGCTAAAATTATAATTGTATCCTGTTGAAAATCCAAAGAACCACCCCCCCAAATATCCTTTGTTGCCAATCTACCAATAGGAATGAATGATTCATAAAGATAACGGGTCATACAGCCTAGACAGCATAAGTAGTTCTTTATGCAAAAATACTACACTGCAAAAATAATTGTTCTGGCTAATGTAGGAATTTAGTAACCAACTTCTAAAGACAAAAGGACTACTATTTGCATTAATGGCCCTTGAGCTACTGCTTTGACTACTGTGGTGAACTGCTTCTTAATCTTTAGCGCAGGGCTGTGGCCTTTAAAATTGGTGTTGTGATCCCACATCTGGAATGGTTGAGAAATAAAAAAAAATACTTTTCACAACAAACAGAATGCAGTTGTCAAGCATCTTCAGCAATTTACTGAAGGGATGAATCCCTTAAGAAGCACTGAATTGATGATCACACCTGTCATGGATGACTTGAGGAAGAAAGTCTAGGAGTGTATTTCTTAAATTATGAAATCTGACAGCAGCCTTGTCACTGGTATCCACGGCACTCACAGATCCACCTGAGAGATACAGGCATTAATGGCAACTCTCTTTTCTGGATCACATCCTTTGTGGCATTGATTTCTTTTCCATCGGTCACATACCAAATTCTGTGCTGAATTTAATTCCGCAGATTGCTTTGGCTCCAAACTATATATAACCTATAAACCATTAGGGTTCATAGGTTCTATATGAGAGGTGATGTAGGTCCGTGAGGTACCAATTCTTGCCAGATCTTCAAACATGGTCTTGCAGCTTGGGCTGGAATGTTTCTACTGGATTAGTACCAAGTCTAATTTGCATATGGCTGGTTCCTGTCTAAGGTGGCATGGTGGATAAAAAAGATTGAGATGAAGCCCTGAGTATGTACCAGCAACTGAAATAAATTCAGCGTTCTATCCATCACTTTTTAGTTTTCCTTAGTGCAAGGCCATAAATCCCCAGAAGTGGGTCTCTTGCTCACTGTGGCACAGGACTCAATCTACACCTCCCTGAATAGGCCTAACTAGCCCAAAACCATTCTGGGTTTACTGGTGTTTGCATACAGAGGAGACCTGACCTAGTCATTCGGGCTAGATTTTCATATGGATGGTTCTTGTCTGACGTAACATGGAGGGTAGTGCCATATTAAGGATTTGGGCTGCCAAATCCTGAAGGCACAAAAACAGTTGAAATATGTCTTAACCGGGACCCCAAAAATCTTTTTTTTTTTTTAAACTTTATTTACCATTTTCGTACGGTGCTGCAATACAAACATGAGTGCTCACTGTCATTGTTGCATGAACTGGATAGTACAAGAATGCAGACCATATAAAAGCCAAAATGTCAAGAAAACAAAAGGAAATGGAAGCGATGGTTAATGTTTGCATGTACAGTCCCGGAGGCCTGGTCCCGCCACACAGAGGATGCCTCCAACAGCCCCCCACCCAGCCCACCCGCCAAGAGAACAAATCCATGTAAATACATACAGTCAAGAAAGCCAACCTCGGGAGTCTGCATGAAGGCATTTGTAAACAGGGGCCTGTGATAAACAAGGCGACTATCCCACACCGGTCGGGACAATGCCTTGTTCAAGTTGAGTGTCAGTGGTTCGACGGCCTGCTTCCGTATAAGCCCTCAACGGCCCCCAGATGTCTTTGGGGCGGGAGGATCAAGGCAGCGTGGAGGAATAAATTTCACTATTGGTATTGGAGAAAGCTAGGCTGTTCAGCCAACCCTGTATTGTGGGAACTGTTTTGCGGCCCCAGTGTAGTGCGATTTCCCTTTTGGCCAGCAGTAAACTTAGAGCGACAAATCTCCGAATTTTTGGGGGAAGTTTGCCACATATCCTAATAATGCAATCTCAGGAGTGGGAACGAGGGTCAGTTCAATCATGTCTCCTAGTATTTTGTGTACAGCTTCCCAGTATGGCTGCAGCTTCGGACATGTCCACGTAAGGTGGGCAAAGTCAGTGTATGGGGCATTGCATTTACGACAATTGTGTGGTCTGGAAGGATCAAGCCTGTGGGATCTGGCCGGGGTGACGTACGTTCTACGCAGAAATTTTAAATGGAGCAGCTTATGCCGGCTATTTGAGGATACTTCCTTCGTTGCTGCGCAGCATTTGGCCCATTGGTCATCTGTGATGGGGTGCCCCAAGTCGGCTTCCCAGGCTTTGCGAATCTTGTCGTCGTTGACTGGGATGATATCCGAACTGGCCTTGTACAGTTTAGATATGAGATGTATCCCATCCTGACTTTCGATGATCATGGACAGCGGGGTGAATGAATCCGGCTCAACGGGAAAACCCGGCAAAGATGCCCGTAGTGCCGAACGGATTCGCCCCAGAACGAAGCGATCCATGAAGGTGGCATCACGGAAGCGCTCCTCGTCCTCTACAGAAAAGATATGCCCACCAGGGTACAAGTCCCCCGCCTTAGTAATGGCAAATTTAGCTAAGGTGCGCTGCACCAGTCTCTCTCCCATGATCGGCAGCCAGGGGGCATTGGGAAGGGGCAGTGACAAGGAGTAGAGCGTGGGCGTTCCAGAGACCCGCTTCAGTTTTTCCCACGCCCAGCTGGTGGTAGAGACCGTCTGTATGTCATTGGGGTCTCTGGGTATACCCATGGGTAATACCGTGGATATCTTCTCAGGCAGTACAAGATCTGCCTCGGGACGGAGATATGGGATCCTAGCGTCTGGGTGGAACCAAGCAAAGGCAAAGCTGCATTGGGCCACTAAGTAGTATAACTGAAAGTCAGGCACCCCAAACCCCCCTTTTGCATACGGAAGGGTCAGTACTTGCCAGCGCACCCGGGGCTGTTTACCTCCCCAAACCAATCTGATAAGGTGTGAGCGCAATGTTAAAAAGAAACTGTTAGGGAGGGGAATGGGGATGTTGTTGAAGAGATATACAAATTTGGGGAGCACCACCATCTTGATGATCGCCACTCTACCAGCGATGGATAATGGCAATCGCAGCCATCGCTCCACCTGCGCCTCAAGGGCGTTGATTGCTTGACCATAGTTTAGACGGATGATGTGGGCCATGTCTAAATGGATATGAATGCCCAGATACTTGACGGAGTCGGTGCACCATTCAAGAGGGAATTCGCACTCCCACTGAAATGTGCTTGAAGTTAGGGGAAAGATAACTGACTTGCGCCAGTTGATGCTCAGGCCAGAATGTTGCCCAAATCGAATTATTTCCCTTATAAGGGGTTCCAGGTTAACACCGGGCTCCCTGACATAAAGGATGGTGTCGTCCGCATAAAGTGAAACCAACAGAGGGCCAGTGTTGAATTGGAGGCCCCTCTGTAAGTGTTTCTCCTGAAAATGCCGTATTAAGGGGTCCATGGCAAGAATAAACAATAATTAGGACAGGGGACAGCCTTGACGAGTACCACGGGATAGAGAAAAGGGTCGGGAGAGTGTACCGTTCAGGCGAAGTCTCGCTGTGGGGCGGCTGTACAACAATTCAGTGGTGGCAATAAATCCCTTAGGCAACCCCATGCGGCGCATAATGGACACAAAGAAGGGCCACTCTAGGGAGTCAAACGCCTTCTCAGTGTCCAACAAAATGGCGGCGGCTGGGGTCTCAGGGTTAATCCTATGAAGGACCGAGAAAAGCGTCCTAAGGTTCAGTGAGGTAGAGCGATGGAGAACAAAGCCAGATTGGGCCGGGGAAATGATGAATTCCATCAGGAGAGACAAGCGCGTAGCGAGAATCTTGGCCAGGATTTTATAGTCTAAATTTAGTAAGGACAGGGGTCGATATGACCCACATAGAGACGGGTCCCTGCCAGGTTTGGGAAGGAGGATAATGACAGCCTCGCGGAAGGTAGGGGGCAGGATTTGTTGTTCAAGGGCTTCTGCATATACCTCAATCAGTTGAGGCGCCAGTAGGTCCTTGCATGTCTTGTAAAAATCCCCTGTAAAGCCATCCAAGCCTGGGGCTGAGGATCCTCGAAGGGCCATGATGGCACTAAGGACATCGTCCACTGAGATCGGTTCAGCCAAGAATTCCTGCATATTCTTCTCTAGGTAGACCAAGGCGATCTCAGATAGGTCTGTTTCCTGTGCAGAGGGGTCATGCCCTACTCTAGAGGTGTATAGAGAGGTGTAATACTCAAGGAGTTCGTCGCGGATCTGTGAGGTGGATGTGAGTGTCTGGCCAGTGGAGGATGTCAACTCTGTGATGTATGCTTTGCTGTATGGGGGCGAAGCATCTGCACCAGAACACGGCCTGGCCGCTCGCCCTCGCCATAATGGCATGCGGTGTGATATTTACCTAAGTACAGTATCTCGCGGTCTGCTGTCTCCCTGTATTCGGTGAGGAGGGCGAGTCTGCGTGTAGCCGTCTCTGGGTTAAGACTGTTTGCAGTGTTGCTATCAATGGCCCTTAAATCACTCTCCAGACGGGAGAGTGTAGTTCGTAGAGCCCTCAGTACCCCGGCATGTTTGGCAATGCAGACTCCCCTAATATATGCCTTGAACCCTTCCCATAGGACTGCCCAAGAGTCAACCGAGCCAGTGTTGATGGCAAAATATTCCTCTATGGCCTCGTGCACCTCAGAGTGAAAGAGGTCGTCGTTGAGGGCTCGACTAGGAAAGCGCCATTGTCGCTCGTATCCATCGGGTCTGGGCACACTAAGGAGAAGCTTAACTGGGGAGTGGTCGGAGTATGTTCTCGGAAGGGTGGTGATGGATTGGTACCAACAGGATATACCGGGGGAGATAAGCCAATAGTCTATCCTAGTCCAAGTGTTATGGTGGCTGGAGTAATGCGTGTATTCAGTGGTGGAAGGGTTGCCCTTGCGCCATATGTCGTCGAGTGATAATTGGTCGCAAAGATCCAGCAGGGCTCTTCGAGCGCGCGGTTTAGTGCTAGGAGATTTGGCGGTGCTGTCTAAGGTGGGGCAAAGAAGCAGATTGAGATCCCCCCCCCATCAACAGCAGGACGGAGTCTAACTTTGCAAGTTGGGCCTGTAGGGAATGGAAGAATTCCGGGGAATCAGTGTTCGGAGCATAGACACACACCAGGGCAACGCTGTGTCTCATTAATGAGCCTGTGACAATTATGTATCTGCCCTCATCATCCCCAATGGTGGAGCGAAGACTGAACGCACCCTTTTGTGTATAATAATTGCCATGCCACGGGAATAACTGCTGAAGTTGGAAAAATATCTGTGTGTGCCCCAGCTTGAGGCGAATCGTGCGGAGTCAGATTTGGACATGTGTGTTTTCTGCAAAAATGCGATGTCGATGTTGTGACGTATCAAATAGTGAACAACATGCCTCTTCTTGCGATTGTCGTTAAGGCCTCTGATATCCCATGACAGTAGGGACAAATCAGCGGGACCACAGACATTACCTAACTGTGCCATCTAATAATCTTGACATTCAGAACAAAAATAACCAATCGTTGATATACCTTAAATTGGACAGTGAGCATAACAGTAAATAATCCGAAGCGTCTGAACAAGAGCGATTGACCCTCCCCCACCCGCCACCCACCCTCGCCACAAATAAAGCGAGGCAGAACCCAGATCATACAACGAAACATGATATACCAAGAGACTTTGAGCTGGAATGAAAGAACCCTATCTCGGTATATCCGTTTCCCTATAAACAAACCAAAGGTGTACACCAAGAGGGGTGGCAACGCCACGCCAGTCGGCCAGCCAATTGAGGGACTGCGCAGTGCCATCTTCAATGTCAGATATGCGTGCCTCAGCCACATCCAGGCGCCTATCGTGTGCTTGAATTTTGGCCCCCATGCTCTCAAGACGTTTGTCCAACGTGTCAAATCGCCCATCCAGTGCCCGAAAGCCCGCCCTCATCTCCTGAAGCAGAGTGAAGAATTGAGCAGCCGGGTCGTCCATGTGGTCTGTGCCCTGGCCACCCTCCGCCATGTTGGAGCTGCCCACTTGACCTTTCTCGTGACCTTTTCGAATGGTAGGGTCCTTTGTTTAGGGTCCTTGTGGCACATGCTGCTGTATGACCACACGAGGGAGACGGCAGCAGCTCAACGCCTGTGCCGCGTGTAGGTGGAAGGCGAGGCAGGAGAGGCAACCAGTAATTGAAAAAAAAGGGGGGAAACGTAGAAAGGGCCCCGGGTACAGATAGAGCTAGCGAGCCGTCACACTGAGCAGTCTGATAGAGGGGGGGGAGAGGCACACCGCAGAGCAAGCACAATGATTGGCACGGCCAGCGGTGAAAAAGAGGGCTAAACTCTAGCTGCCATGCAGATGAAAGATGGGGCCACTATCCTAGTATGCAGATGACATGGGGCAGGCAGAAACCGGAGTGCAGGCAGTGACGTGGCAATCAAGGCCCAGGGTGCAGCCGGCCGCCATGCCGCGAAGTGATGTGGGGTGGTGGCAGCAGTTTCCAGGTCTGTGGTGAAGCCAGTAGCCGGAGCGTTGGGCCCGTCGGCTGCGGGCCTGATGGGTGAGTGGTCGTGCGGGGGGGCAGTCAGGCGCTGGGAGCAATGGATCTACTCCCGCCTCCCCCCGTTCCGCATTCACAAGTGGCCGGGTAAGCACCTCTTTTGTCCGGGAGCGGGCCCTGCCCCAGCGGGGCTCCTGAGAAAGGGCAGTTCCGAGTGGTGCCGTCCGGGAGCAGCCAAGCATGGCCGTGACCCGGTAAAGTCGGAGAGCTGGCGGGGGAGGAAGAGCGCAGAGGACGACCCGTGCCCGGTACACTCACCGCAACGTCAGATGTTAACCCCAACCGGGCGGCAGCCTCCGGTCGTGCCTTCACTTCAGCCGTGCTGCATGGAGAGGAAGGCCAGAGTAGGCCGGCACTCGCTCCGCCCTCTAATCCACCGAGTGCCGGCAATGCAGTTTAGGAAGCTCCGAGCCGCGGTCCGGTGGGATCGATGTGTGCGCACTGAGGCTGCGATCCGATGTCATCGAGGTACAGTCATTTAAAGCCGCAGATGTGGGGGATATCGCTGCTGGGCTGGTGTCGGCTGGCGGAGCTTCAACGCCGCGCGGCCATATTGGTCGCCGGCTTGGCCACGCCCCCCGGGCCCCAAAAATCTTTAAGATGAAACGGGGTAGCGAGATCAAGTCAAAGGAAGGGATAGACAATAGGTAGAAAGGTTTAGATAGAATATAGAGATTTCTGGGGGCCCCTCGGAGGTTAGAGGCCCCTTGGGGGTTGGGGCCCATGTGCAATTACCCACTTTGCTCCTTCTTTAAACTGTTCCTGATGGAGGGAAAAAAAGACAGACTGGGATATGACCCCAAGTAATTACAAGTGCCGCAGACTAATTCAAGCATTCCTCCACCACATTTTTGTTATCCTCAGTGCAACATCCTTGGTGCTATGGGTAGGCCCAGATGAGTGTCCCGTACTCACAGTGCCACAGGACACAAGCTGTTCCTCACTGATGAGATGTAACTAGGCAAAACCGATTTGGAGCTTTTGTATTCCCGTTCAGAGGGAACCTGGCCTGGGCTGTACTACTCCTCATGGAGCATCAGGGCTGTTTTGCATATGGATGCTTCCTGTCTGATGTGGCACAGCAGACATAAAAACACCGAATTGGGATGTGGCCACTCACTTTCTTGTTTTCCTCAGTGTGATGCTCTAGGTACGACGAGTATGCCCTGGTGTGTGTTCCCTGCTTACTGTGCCACAGGACTCAAGCTACCTAGGAGGAAATGGTCTGAGGTTACCTATGTTCCCATTCAGAGGGAACCTGGCCTGGCTGTACAGACTGGACTGTTTCTATTGTGGCAGGACTGATTTGCATATGGCTGGTTCCTGTCTAAGGTGGAATGGTGGGCAAAAAATTATGGCTGGGGTACGAGCTTACGTAATTACCAGTGGCGGAGATTAAGTCAAGCATTTCATCTTAATTTTGTTTTGTTTTCTCAAACTTCATTGGAAGCATTGAATTTGAAAGTAAGGTCTATCTAAAAGTCGTTTATGTAAATAAATTTTATGTGGATATGATGAAACTCAGATTTAGATTCAGGCCTCCTGGATCTATTTTGGACACAACTGGTCTAGTTAAATATTGCTAAAAACAGATATCCTAGTGGTGGAAGCTCATTCAGCCTTCTGGCATGCATCCATCTGCCTGGCATCTCTAGGAACCTGTTTGACCTCAGTGAAGGTGTTGAAAAACATGAGAGTTATGCCTCAACATTGAACATGAAACTCTTATCATTGCAGTATTAAAGAGGATCTTTTTTCACTGGAAGGAAGGTAGTGTTCCAAACGTAATCTTCTCTCCTGAAGCTCATAATGCTATTGGTCATATTTCATCTTGATTACACAAATATTGTACACCTAGGTATCAAGAACTGACTCTTAAATCGATTACAGCAGGTCCAGGTTCCAGCTGGCTGTTAACCTCTGTTCCAGAAGCATGGCAAGGATGTCACTCCTGCCCTAAGACAAGTGCACTAGCTGCCAAAAGCCACTCGAATGGCTTTGCATCATGCAGATTTTTGGTGCAAACTCAAGTACAAACTGCACTTGAGCAGATGGACCTTTAGTCCCATGCTGAGGTTTAACATCAACAAATGAACACTAGTTTAATGACAAGGCCCCACAAGACCTCACAAAGATGACTCAAAGTAGGTTTGCAAACCGTGAAGGCTTAGTAACAGATTAGTAAAGTAACAAACTCAAATCATTCAAATTAGTCACACATCAATGATCATCAAATAAATGCATTGGTCAGCATTATCCAAAGCAGTTCGAAACAGCAAACTGCTTAAAGTTGTCATACGCAAATCGAGCAAATACAGTTTCCCTTGAACGGAAGATTCCCTAATATGTTAAAGTAGGGGAAGTCAGGATACAAGTGAGAGTAGTCAAGCAAAAGGTTTTAGCAAGTAAAACTTCTAGAAGGCAGAATCAAATAAAGATTGGGGGCCTCATTTATGAAAACTCTTGCATCGCTGCGGCAAAACAGCGATGCAACAGTTTTCACTGCGCCCTCCTTGTAACACAATTAATATTTAATGTACGGCGCTCCATGTCGCTAGAAAAGACAGATACGTCAGGTATAATGTGGCGCAGGGCTTGACAAGGTGACAAATCTGCCTAGATGCGTCACTTTGTAAATATGGCGCAACGTGATGCATTGTTTACGCCGCCGCTGCGTCACAAAGTGACGCAACGGTGGTGCAAAAGTGTCTCAAGGCCTTCATAAATAAGGCCCTCAGTCAGGTAAGTAAGAATGGATTTGCTCAGCAGTCTAACTCTTTGAGCAGGAGCCACATGGACCATCTAATCTCAAGAGAATGGAAAGCGGCATCTGAATATAACTGGCTGAGCAATGCACAGTTAAATCATAAATTCTCGAGAAGATGTAACACTGCTGATAATTCCCAATGGTTTTTGATACTGTGGTCCATATTTAGGCACGTATTTGAATGGAACATTCATGATAGAAATTAAGGTGTCGATTCCGATCTCGGCCGGAAGCGCACCGAATACGATTCGTCTGGAAAAAATACGAGCCCAACGCGTTTTCCCCGAACGATTCGAACAGTCGTCCGAGCGAGCAAGTACGATGCGCATTACTGCTAAAATTCTGAGCGAGCCGTACGTTCCCATTCCAGCTCCAGTTCCCCGACCGAGCTGGATCCGTAAACGCCGATTCGAGTCGCACGTAAGTAAATACACAGCACCTTCCGGCCGGACTAGTACGATGCGCACTCCGTACGCGCCGAACTGTTCGCTACGTCCGGCACGTCAGAGCATCCGGGAGAGCTGCACATAAGCTCCGATTCGCGCCACAAGACGATCCACGGCTACGAGACGAACAAGCCAGCTACGAGTACGAGTCGAAGCCACGAGAAACCCGAACGAGACGAACCAACCATGAATCCCATCGCGCAGGTCCTACCAATACTGTACATCTATTACCGGAACCGGTACAGACGCGTACGGCGCAGACGGTAAGTCAGACACCCACTACACAAACAAACGACACGTACCCGACATATGTCACACACACATAGGGATGCAGAAATGACGTACACTAGCAACAGCAGAACCATAGGGGCGGGATGGCTATCACCAATGCCATACACACCCATAGGGGCCTGATGGCTACCACTACCACCACCCCTACTCATGGGGGGCTTGATGCCTGTCACTACTACCATCCCCACTCATAGGGGGATGCATTCCTACCACTACCACCACCCCTACTCATGGGGGGCTGGATGCCTGTCACTACTACCATCCCCACTCATAGGGGGATGGATGCCTACCACTACCACCACCCCTACTCATGGGGGCTGGATGCCTGTCACTTCTACCATCCCCACTCATAGGGGGATTGATGCCTACCACTACCACCACCCCTACTCATGGGGGCTGGATGCCTGTCACTACTACCATCCACACTCATAGGGGGATGGATGCCTACCACTACCACCACCCCTACTCATGGGGGGCTGGATGCCTGTCACTACCCCCACCCCTACTCATGGGGGCCTGGATGCCTACCACTACCACCACCCCTACTCATGGGGGGCTGGATGCCTACCACTACCACCACCCCTACTCATGGGGGCCTGGATGCCTACCACTACCACCACCCCTACTCATGGGGGGCTGGATGCCTGTCACTACCACCACCCCTACTCATGGGGGCCTGGATGCCTACCACTACCACCACCCCTACCCATGGGGGGATGGATGCCTACCACTACCACCACCCCTACTCACGGGGGGCTGGATGCCTGTCACTACCACCATCCCCAATCATAGGGGGATGGATGCCTACCACTACCACCACCCCTACTCATGGGCTGGATGCCTGTCACTACCACCACCCCTACTCATGGGGGGATGGATGCCTACCACTACCACCACCCCTACTCATGGGGGGCTGGATGCCTGTCACTACTACCATCCCCACTCATAGGGGGATGGATGCCTACCACTACCACCACCCCTATTCATGGGGGGCTGGATGCCTGTCACTACCACCATCCCCACTCATAGTGGGATGGATGCCTACCACTACCACCACCCCTACTCATGGGGGGCTGGATGCCTGTCACTACCACCACCCCTACTCATGGGGGGATGGATGCCTACCACTACCACCACCCCTACTCATGGGGGCTGGATGCCTGTCACTACTACCATCCCCACTCATAGGGGGATGGATGCCTACCACTACCACCACCCCTACTCATGGGGGGCTGGATGTCTGTCACTACCACCACCCCTACTCATGGGGGGCTGGATGCCTACCACTACCACCACCCCTACTCATGGGGGCCTGGATGCCTACCACTACTACCATCCCCACTCATAGGACAGGTAATGCATGACACAACCAGCATACTCCAACATAAGGAATGTCAGCAAAAGACATCCCCCAACATCATGACAAGAGTGTGTAGTCTGTGTCAAATGCCTACAACACTGAACATGACATTGAACATACAATGTGACCCCCTATCACATGTGTCACACAAAAATGTGTGTGGCCTTCACAATGCAAGCAGACCATGACCACTGTGGGAATGGGGTCAAAACCCCCATCATCACAGTGACCAAAAGGTAAGTGTGGGGTCCATAGCTGAAGCACATTTTGAACATTGTGGCAATGGGGTCTAAACCCCCATCATCACAGTGACCAAAAGGTAAGTGTTGTCATGGAAAAAGCTGCAACTGCCAAACAGCATGGATGATTCCTGGTCACAGAACAACAAACACATCAGTGGCAAAGTAGTGGTTGTGTCCCATAGCAACATAGATTGGGTGAGGCAAACAGTGCAGTGCAAATAAAACATACCTTTGGCCATGTGCAGACAAACATCACCCATGGGGACTGACATTGTCTCCATTTATCAATTACACAATGCCAGAAGTGACCATCATAATGCAGACCCACATATCTGCACTAATGGACACACAAATGTAGATATCCTGTGGAGACTGTAGATGTGAGGTGAACAAATACCATACCATGGCAGCAATGGGACATACAAACCATGATTATTGTGCTGACTGATGACTTAGGAGTCCCAGGGACAGCATGGGAAATCCTCCAAACAACATACAGGCAATGGCACACTAAAGATATGCCAATGCAGTGGTGCAGATGCACAAACACAAACAGGCAGCCTCACACTGCATATCAAACACAACAGGTGTTGGGGGGTGTGCCAGTGTCCCCAGGCAACCACACAACACATGAGGAGGCCTGAATTCCAATTACACAGATGTGTATACAGTGCCATACAAAAGTAACTCATGGATCGGATTCCCCTATGTGGGCAATCAGGCATTGTTAGATGAGAGGGAGCCCAAATTACACATGTCACACAAGCTTGTAGGAACAGCAACTAACACAGCAAGACACAGACCCACCACAGCACTACCCCCAGGGACCCCACATTGTGGTGACACTAGCCTGCATGATAATCTCACTGTGATGACAAAGGTAGATGTCGTTCACACTGTGAACCACAGCCATGTGTCCTGAGCAACAAACTACCATCACACCTACACAAGCACAAATCAATCAGCACGGCCTGTCAGCCAAGGCCAATATGGAGGTAGGGGTCTAGCCGTGCAACAACTCACATTTGCACACACTCAACACCACACACCTTGATCTCCACCAATGTGCTGCAGTGAAGCTCACATGGACTGGTGACATTGCACATGCACCCATGACAATCCCAGGGGTGGTTGTGGGAACTAAGGTGCAGAAACCCATCACACCTGGCCAGTCAACAAGACTCGTGAATGTCTGACACACTGCACAGTACGCGGTACATGGGCATGACGTGAAATCCACCCCAATCAATGGGATCCCGGCTACAGTCACACACCAATGAAGAAGCCAAGGTGACCCACAAAGAACACACGTAGACAACTTCCAACATTGCAGCTCTGACCCTGAGGAGTGGCAGCAGTCACGCACACAACGTGTCACAATCACTGAAAGCTACCACAAACTGTAAATTACATGACTTGTGTAACCAACAAGTGCCAAGGGGAATCCTGACTGTGTCCCATCTGCGTTTGCCCACATCCCCAGCCCTGACAACAAAGACAACTAGGGATGACAACCTGATGAACATTAGTTTGCCATGCACCCACATCATGGAGAAACCAGGTCCAAGATGCTGGATGAACACAGGACAACTCAGCAAGCATCACAAACAGGAACATCCGTAGGGACACAGCCTGTGTAGGAAAAGGGAAGGGAACACACACAGACATGCTTACACAACACACAACACGGGCCCAGGCAATGTCACGGGATTACACACTGCCATGAGGGCACTCCACTCCTGTGGAAGGTCCGCTGTGCCAAACCTTGTCTGTGCACGACTCAAACATGTCAGCAGAACACTCGGTCAGTGAGTCAACAATTACAACACACTGAAGGCTCTGCTCACATCAGCCTGGGTACGGGAGTGTCACTTAAGTCATCTGCATATACCCAAAACACGTGTCAAGCAAGTTGCACTGTATACACAGATGAGTCCTTCAACATTGATGTGCTAAACTGCATGTCCAGTGGAGATGGGCACACAGTCAGGGAAATAGAAACATTGAACCAGTGGTAAGCCCACCAGATGTGCATGAGTGTAAGCCACAGATGTTAAATTACAAATGCAAAACGTACATCCCTGTGTCAAATGCTGAACATTACACCCTCAGACTGCAGCAAAGGATGCTATGGATCCAGACTAGATTAGGACACATATCCCATGGACCACATGGAGTCCATCACAGCAACGCTTCATTTTCCTGATCTGAACACTATTACAACAGCAAATGCATGATGATACTCATGTGGAGAAGTGTGGCTCAATGGTTAGAGCGGCAGACCCTGATGCAGAGATCTGGCCCGGGACCAGGGTTCAATTCCCACCTCGGCGGGTCTTGGGCTCAATTTCCTCGGACCTGATAATTCTCGCCTCGGTGCCTATTCTAATCATGGGTCCCACTCTGCAACTCTGGGCAATAGCTTGCTTAATCTCCACAACGGCCCCAACAGCGCTGGGATGCCTGGCTTCACCCTGGGGGTGCCCAGGAGTGGACATTTCACAGGGAAAAGCCAGGAAGGGTTCCACAGCGGTATGCGTACAGCGCCAGGACACCCCTTTGGGGGTATAAGTGCGCTTTACAAGTACAAATTTCATTTCATCTACATCATGTACAACAAAAGCAAAACCACTAGTAAACAAAAAGACGCTTTATTCAGCCAATGTGAATGAAAAATTGGAAGTCCAAAAGAAACTATGGCCAGTCCACATTCACAGTCCGAACAGGGTGACATGTGACAACTTGTCACCCATTGCTTGCCTGCACTGGTACGGACAGGGGACATACCTCTCGGAGGGGCATACAAGGCGCAGGCCAGGCACCGCAGGGACAGGATCAGGGGATGCCAGAAGGAGGCAGTGAAGGGGTGGTGGGTGCAGGAGTGTCACCGGCAACTGCAGTGGAGGTGTCTGACTCAGTTGGGGCCGGCACCACTGTAGGGCACAAGTCAGATGGTGTGGGTGCTGGCACCACTGCAGTGGGCTGGTCAGATGGAGTGGACTGGGTCCCCACTGCAGTGCCCAAGTCAGACGGGGTGGTTGTGGACTCTACTGCAGTGCATAACTCCAAGGGAGTGGAAGGGGGGCAGATGAGGTGGGCAGGACAGAGGGGGGACCCGGTCTCCACACCAGTGGCACAAACAGGCCGAGCGTCTGGGTTGGGGGTGGAAGACAAGTGGTAGGGGGGGAGGGCCTAAGCAGTTTGGGGATGCGGTATTGGTGTGTGGGGGAACCTGGGGCAGGGTGTGGCGGGGGAACCTGTGGAGTGGTGGCCTGGGGGATGGAGGAGAGAGACTGTGTGGTGGAGCTGCGTGGTGGTGGGGTCTTGCCCTTCCTGGTCCGGGGGGACTTCCTAATGGGGTCCTCAGTCTGCCTGTGCCTGGGGGAGTGTGTTTGGGTGTGAGGGGCACTCCCCTCTGTGTGTGGTGGTGGCCTCTTCCGCCTGTACGTTGGGTCAGATGAATCTGTGGGGGAAGAGGCCAAGCTCACAGAGGAAGAGCAGGTGAGGGAAGGGGTTTTGGAGGGAGAGGTATCTGAGGATTGCGCAGTGCTCGTGGATGCGTGTGTGTGTCTGGGCCCCATCCCCTGTGAGTGAGGTATCAGTCCCCTGACTGTGCTTGCGTGTGCGTCTGGATTTTGGCGTGTGTGTCTGTGCTGGTGGGTGCCTGTGCTGGTGTGTGTGTGCTTGGGACAGGTAGGGGATTGTGGATGGGGCAGAGGTAGGAGGGGTGAGGGACTGTTGCAGGAGGGACACTGCTGCCGTCAGTGAGGAGGCAATGGACTGATTGGTCCGCTGTAGGGCAGACATGCCAGATGACATGCCCTCCATGAATGACACCAGTTGTGTCAACAGACCCGTGTGCATGGAGGACACTCAGCATTGATGTATGCCCTACATGGATCTGTTTCAGCAAGTCCACAGACTCCACACTCAGGGCAGCAGGGGAGACAGAGGCAGGGGGTGCGGTGCCTGGCTTGAAGGAGACACGCTCCCCTACACGGGAGCCTCCACGGACATGTGGGATGGGAGCAGATGGGAGGGTGGAGATGGTGGTGGTGGCGGGGACAGACTTGCTCGATTTTGTCTGTGGTCTGCTGACACCCGCCTCCACAAGGGAGTCCTCACTGGAAGTGCTGTGTTCCTCAGCCGAGGTGGTCGTAGCTGAGGTCTCCTCAGTGTGGCTCCCCTCACCCTCCGTGCCACTGGGTCCCTCGGTCTCCTCTGCAGTGGACCTAGTCTGGCTCTGCCGCTCCTCTTGGTCCGTGGAGCTGTCTCCTCCTGTGGCCGTGGATGTATCTGCAAACAATCAGGATAAACAGAGCAACATTAGTGACCTGTACTGACCACACACACCACAGTAAGTACAGCACATCACAGAGCAAGCCCTGCCATCATTTGCTAGACATTGCAATAAGTGCTGACACTGATTTGAAGAAGCCCATTGTCTGCCTGACAGTCATTCATGCCACTCATATCCTACCTGTCCATGCACCCATCTGTCTGGTGCCTGTTGTATGCGACTAATCATATGTGAACACATGCACCACATACACAGTTGTTGGACATCCAAGAGAACATATGGAAATGTGTCACTCCAAACACATGCCATCTCCTGCCACTGACTCAGTACATGTGTCAGGAAAAGTGATGGGCAGAGTCTCTGTCGATATGCGGGTTTTGGTTCCATCACCAGACACAATGATGTCCTCATGTCCTGATAGACAATGCGACAATGGTGTGCATGCAGGACATATCACACTACTGCTGGATCACCCTTTGCAAGTTGAATGTCATGGCACAGGCCTGTCTGGCAAGTCAGTCATAACTTTCTCCTGTCACAGGGGCAGTGCATACACACAACACCAGTCTGCACTGTGTCACAATCATGGAAGTTTTGGGAATGCAAGCCCTGTAGCTGACAGGTGCACATGTGCACCCCTGGCCACCCACATTATGAGGACTAAGATGATCCCACGTCATTCAAATGAGACATTTGAGTGACTGCAAACACAAATCCATACACATGAGCACTTCACCGTCTGATGAGAATGAACCAAAGCTGCCTGCACCTCAATGTTTCATACACCATTGTGCACAGTCAAGGGATCAGAGACCTATGCATTAACCAATGTGCAGATCCTATAGTCACAACTCAGATAGCTGGCCACCCCAAATTGTTAAACACTCCAGGAGTCCAAAAAGCAAGGCCACACCACGGTGACACAGAGGCAGACACCTGAGTGCACTCTTCACAATGCCCAATATGTATGCTGACACACGGGAGTGGGAGAACAGAGTGCCTTTGATGTCCGGAGTAGGCATTACAGTCCTGGTCCATGTGCAACATGGTATTACCCTGAACACTAGGCAGGTGGCTATGCATGTGTCACACACATGATGTACATACTTCTGAGGCTCCTACCTTGGTCTCTGCTGCAGCATGGGTGTGTGGCACATACCCCAGACATGTGGTGAGTCAGAGCAGCAATTGGAACACATATTAAAGCCATAACCAGAGTACATGTCAGATCACAGGCATTGTGTGAGCAATTGTACCACCCATGCAGCCCACAACAAAGTTCCTGTAACTGATGCTGTCCCCAACTTGAACCACAGGTAACTGCAAGTACACAGTACCCAAGTGACCTAAGTCACAGACTGTAAGGGCCACACCTGTGTATCAGATGAGGAGGGGGCATGACACAAGTGAGGGACATGAGTCCAGGATGACAAGACAGTCGTACTGTGGAAGTGGAACCAGGCTAAAGGAGTGCATAGAGCATGTTAGTCATAGTACCCAGAAAAGGCTAGCACTTACCCCCTCCTTGCTGCTGTCTGGCCTTCAGCTGCCCATCCAGGTCAGGGAAGACCACTGCCAGAATCTGGAGCATGTGGGGGGTCAGGGTCCAGTGTCCGGCCCTCCTGCGAGGAGGCGACAGCTTCAGCTGGACCCTTGCGATCCTCCGGGTCCAGCCACGAAGGTCCTGCCACCTCTTCTGGCAGTTGCGGATCCTGCGCCTGTAGACCCCCACAGATCGTACTGCCCGGGCGATGGTCAGCCAGATCTCCTGCTTCTGGTGGGCATCAACCTGTGAGGATGACAAAGTGAAAAGGCCATTACTACACAGGCAACATATCCGTGCATCACACAGTTGGATATACATGTCTCAATCACAGGGGCATATGATGTACACAGGTAGTGCAACTATGGCTATGAACAGTTGTCCAGCAGTTACTAAATGGTATCATTGCCTGGGAAGTAAAACCTTGTTGGAATGCACTGTTACTGCACTATACCTGTTCAGTGCATGTAACTACACACTTTGGGGGGTGACAACTACTCAGTGAGCATGCTAGCCACTGGTGTACACACTGTAAGTCTTGCTAGTCAGACAACATGCACAATTAGTAAGGCAGTGGACAGCACACTCACCTGCTCCCCTGGTTTCCCATACAGCTTGCTGTACTGTGGAAGGAGGCTGTCCAGCAGGGCCTGGTTCTCCTCAGTGCTGAAGGCTGGGGCTCTCTCCACAGTACGTGCCATTGCAGTATGCAGAGACAGCAGCAGTGGTGGTGGCAGATGTCGTCCTGGAGCATGTAGTGCAGGCAAGTGAGCTCTCAGGGGAACAGCCAGCATTATATGTGTGCTGCAGAGGCAGATACTGTCCCATGTGTCCAAAGTGATAGGTCCAAATCGTTTGCATCTTCTGAATCTGGCCAATCCATGGAATTGCACCACTTATACACGCCTACAGCATCCTTCAAAATTTCAACTTGATGACACCCATGCATTTGCAACATTGTTGTGGGTGGCCAACTGAATTCACTGCATCCGACTCGTAAAAGCTTCGAATACGCGTCCGTTACCATGTCAGTCCATAGCCAATGCGTGCGCCCGGATCGTTCCATTGCTGTACGACACGTATTTCGTCACACAACACGCATCCGTCAACATCATATGCAATGGTCAATGCGTGCGCACGGATCGGTCCATTGCTGTACGACGCATATTTCAAAACACAACACGCATCCGTCAACATCATATGCAATGGCCAATGCGTGCGCACGGATCGGTCCATTGCTGTACGACGCGTATTTCGAAACACAACACGCATCCGTCAACATCATATGCAATGGCCAATGCGTGCGTACGGATCGGTCCATTGCTGTACGACGCGTCCCTGTACAAGTCACTTGCATATGTCACCATGGTTGTCACAGGTGAACGTATGCCAGCCACAATTACTTGCCAGGGACTCAGGGGCACACCTACAACACCACAGCCTGTCCACACTGTATCCTAAGGCATGTAAGGCTGCATTACCTGTGTGTGTATGGGGGTCAACATGTGGTTTGTTGGGTGGCACTTGGGGGCAGCCACTCCCAGGCTGTGCACGTGTTCATGGGGACAGAATCCTTTGTGTGTTGTGCACATGACCACTGTGATGTGCAACTGTTCAGTTCAGAGCATGTGGCATGGTCACATTTCCAGGTTGTATATGTGTATGTTATGTCACATACACCCTGAGTCCCATGTGGGATGGTATGTACGTCACAGGGTGACCCATTGCCACAATTGTGATGGCCCTCCACAGTCTGTGTGCATGTTGTGTTTCAGATGTCTCTGATTCCATGTGCACAATGGGAGACAGTCTCCACATCCACGTTGTTTGTGCATCGACTTTGATGTTGTGTGTGTGTGTGTCACAGACGTCCATGTCTGTCCTGCAGAGGCAACAGGGGCCACTACCTGTGGGAGTCATGGTTGTTTTGCTGGCGTGTACATGATACGCCATGTCATGCCAGTGTCCATGTGGCAATACAGGGTCCCTGGGAATCTACCTGTCAAAGAGCTGTGATGCCTGGGGCACATCTGTCCTCACTTGTCACTGTGGTGTGTGTTTGGAACGTGACAGCAGTACATGGGTACTGTGACACAGCCTAATGATTTCCCATAGCACAACCTGGAACTTGTTGTCAACACATGTTGAACTGAGATGTTAGATGATGGCCATGTAGATGCCATATATGTCCATACAGAACGGCACACACATCAAGTACTTGTGTCTCGTAATGATGTATCATGTGATATTGAGTATGGTCAATGCCACATATGTGGGGTGACTTACAATCTTTCTTTGTTCACCTATGTACTGCAGGGCACCAGCTGTCCATAGACCATTCCCTGACCTTGCAACCATGGTGGAACGTGACTGCATCCGACGGTACCGCTTCAACAGGCCGCTGATTGAGGAATTGGCGGGTCGGTTGGCCCCACATTTGCTACCTGGCCGGCCATACCCTACAGCACTGACCCCCAAGGTGAAGGTGATGGCAGCCCTACACTTCTTTGCCACCGGTACCTTTCAACACACTGTGGCGTCTGCTGGTGGGATGTCACAGACCATGTTCAGCCGTGTGCTACACGATGTTTTGGAGGCAATGTTAACATACTTGAACCAGTATATCTATTTCCCTAAACGTCAACAACTCATTGACGTCAAGAGTGACTTCTATGCCCTGGGGAGGATGCCACATGTCATCGGCTCCATTGATGGGACACATGTGGCTTTGGTACCACACACAGGCACATGAGCAGGCATACAGGAACAGGAACATTTTCCATTCTATCAATGCTCTGGTGGTATGTCTTGCAGATATGAGCATCTCACATGTGTGTGCACGTTTCTCCGGTTCTGCACATGATGCCTACGTGATGAGGAGTAGTCGCATCCCGAGGTTGATGTCACAGATGCAGAACCAGCGTGCCTGGCTTGTCGGTGTGTACTGACTTTGTACCATTGTGTGTGTTCTGCAATGTTGTATTCCACCCTCTTTTCCAACTCAGCTAATGTGCAATTGTCTGTATGTAGGTGACTCCGGATACCCCAACATGCCGTGGTTGCTGACACCCCTCAGGAACCCTGTGACACCAGCCCAGATGCGCTACAATGAGGCACATGGTCGGACCAGAAGAGTGATCGAGCGGACATTTGGTGTCCTGAAGAGCCGCTTTCGCTGCCTGGACAAGACAGGAGGGGCCCTCCCATATGCCCCTGCAAAGGTGTGCAAGATTTTCATCGTCTGCTGCATGCTACACAACCTGGCAGTGCGGAAGGAGTTGCCTCTCATCCTGGATGACGATGACCAACATCCGCCACCTGTGGAGGATCCTGGCCTGGGCCACGATGCCAGTGATGATGATGATGATGAGGGTGATGTCCGCACAGAGCTCATCACCAACTTCTTCAGCTGAATGTGAGTATACAGAGATGTTATGTCAATGATTTGAGTTTGCATGATATGTGTTGGTGGTGCTCTGTTGCTGTTTGAGTGTGGCCATGTGCTACTTGACTGGATGCGTGCAGTGATGTGTCCTTACAGGTAGTCTGTACTCCCCAACAGTGTTGACATGCTAACTTGGTTTTGTGTAGGTATCTTGTGACATGTATTGGGCATGAGTATTGCAGTTCTGTCCTGTTCTTCAGTGCTTTTAACTGTGTGTCATGTCTGTCCTTCACAGGGTACTTTCAGAGTTGTTTGGTCAACTGTGATCCCCCGACACCATGATTCAACTTCCAGGGTGGAAGCAGTCGTTTCCCTACAGGTGATGTGCCACACACCCCTGGACTTTATTTCTTCAACACTTGTTGACTGTGTGGCCACTGCCACGTGGGATTACCTTGCATCTGTAGTGGAAACAACATGTTGCAAATGTGTAATGAACCTGTGCTTCACTTTGGGATGTGCGTTGTCTGTGGTCACACATCTGACTGACATTTGCTTACTGCACCTGTGGGCTAGTTAACACAGACTCTGAATAGGTGTGGTGTCTGTGCATTCCACTGTATTTCCTGGCAACATCAGTGTAGGCGATGAGTCAGATGGCCCTGGTGTGTATGTGTTGTGTTGCCCTAGTGGTGTGTCTCCCTCATATGTGTCACGTCGCCATGACTCACATGACGGTTTTGGAATTGCTGTAGCAGTTAGCATGCACAGTGTCATTTAGCAGATCATCATCTCCATGACAAAATACCACGTTGGAATCACAACAGAGGCAAGTATGGTGTATTAGTGAGTTTATTTACATACATGTGTGAGGATAGTGCACAGGATGGTGGGTGCTATACATTGGGATTGGAATCCAAAGTTCCCAGATGAGTTGGAAGTGTTGGTAGCAGAAATGTCCTGAGTACAGTCCACAGTCATCTGATACATTAGTCCAACTTAAACTCCCCATGTCATGTGGGAGAGGTGGGTTGCATTCGACAGGGTGAACAGTTTGCACACAAAGGAGAATTTCCAGAACAGGTGTTGGGTTCCTGGGGGATGTACATGGCCATCTGCTTCTCAGTTTTCCTTCCTCGGATGACCCCTCTTCTTTCTGGGGGGACCCTCACATGCAGGCCGCTGTGGTGCAGAGGACTCTCCACCAGAGTCATCCTCCTTCCCTGTGGCAGTTGCAGTTGTTGCTGCACCAGTTGTTGTGGGCACACAGGGAGGTGTGGACATGTTGGTGCTAATCTGGCGGAGGCATGTCAATATGTCCCTCTGCACCGCTGTCAGTTTTTCCAATGTGTCCCACTTGGACTCCATGCCAGACATTTTAACTAAGCAAGTCGGTGAGGGTAAAACCCGTGTGCACTGAAGGTAAATCACCCAAAAGTATCTTCCTAGTAGTTAATCCACAACGCTCAACTTCTCATGGCCCACCGTCCCAGGCACCATTAACACAAAATTGTACAATAAGGAAGGAGCGTTCAATATATATACAATTAATCTGGGAATTCTAATTTTCCCTTTTTCCACAGTTCAATACAGTCGTCCCAACAGAAAAATCCTCGTAAGGTATACTTCTTGTATAATGTTCTTTATTTCACATCAAATCAATGTAATCCAACTTGAATATAGTTATTGTAAAACACAGCCAACGCATTTCGTCCCCCTCAGGGACATCATCAGGGCTGTAAAGCAAAAAAAAAATTTTGTATCATAAGAATTTCATTTTTGCACAAATTTTCCAAAAACAACATACAATATAACCCAAATGACAAGATGGCACCATCCCACCAATAGTATTAATATTCTGCCTATTTAATAATCTATATACATATACCCAGAACAATTGATCGGTGAACGTCTAATGATCCCTACAAAAGGAGTGCAACATTATAAAATGATATTCATAAATCGCAGGTCTGACATATTACACTAACTGATAATAACGGCCCCCTACTCTCTTAATTAATGGTTTAAATAATTTCATTGCAAATTCACTCTATTCAGCTCACCTTTTTCATCTATTCATCCAAATTATGTACTCCAAAAATTAAACTCGTTCATCAATCCATATAACTTCCCAGAAGAGAAATTCTTTTTCTTCTTCTTCTTATTCTCCTGGATCCCTTTGAATATCTAAATCTAAATCTAAAATACCAAAATATATATAGGTTATCCTCAGACATGTGTGTCTCCACACGGGACATGTGGGAGTCCAAGCGGGCATGATGGGCAGCCTGCTGCTGTTGAATGTCCTTGAGGATCCCCACTACCTGGCTGACCTCACCGGTGCTATTCTGGTACGCATCTGCAATGCGTACCAGTTGTGGGTCATCATGCAGTCCAGACCCCTCTGCAAACAGCGACCTCTGCCTACCACCCCTCCCACCACCCCTGGCCACACGTGCGGGACCTGTGGTGGCACGTACAGGTGACCCTAGGCCCCCTTGGGGGTTGGTACTGGGGTTGTTGTCCGTTGCTTCCCGGGGGGCCGGGGTCCCTGTGCTGTTGTCATTCAGTGTCCTTGGTCTGTCCGTGTCGGCGGGGGTGGTCTGTGTGTTGGCAGATGTTGGAGGAGTGGGTGCAGGGGGTGCAGATGGTGGTCCTGCTGGTGCTGCATGATGACTCACACCGGAGGGGCCAGGTAGGTCTTCGCCATCCGAGGAGGGCAGAGGCTGTTCCACACCAGAGAGCTCAGGGGCCACCGGAGCCTGGGACAGGGACTCCTCATCATCTGCTGCTGTGTCCCCATCATCACCTGTGTTTGGAAGAGACACACAATGTATGTTATGTTTCTACAGGCATCAATGGTTCAAACACATGACAGTTGTGACTGTACATCTGGATGCGTGCCTGTACATTGCATTGTCCTAAGTTGTCACAGCCAGAGGTTGATATTGTTGTAGCACATTGTCCTGCCAACCTGAAGCATTTCAATGTGAATGTTGAGGTGTGTGCATGACCAGCTCATGTATTGATTGGCTGTACATGGCCATTGCTACTCAAGGGCCATCACGTGCCTGACACAGGTGTGTCATCCTTGTCCACATTTGTCCTTTAACAGGGACATACGTGCAATTCCACTTAGGATATCTTTCAAGATTGGGACATGTGTGGTGGCAGTTTTTGCCAGTCTTTGTGCGTCACATTGGTGTGTCTGGACAACATGGTCACAGTCCGGTATGCCTGGGATCTCTTGGGAGTATCTGTGTTGTTGTCTGGGTTCCTAGTTCACGTCTCATTTCATACAAGTGATGTTGTTAACGTAGCTAATGATGTTGTTGCTGAGTTTTGTACTTGCAAACGTGATTAATCTTGTCAATGTCCTCCATGGTGATAAGGATTGGGCACGGCAGCTCTCTGGCTTTTCCATTGTCATGACAGTGATGGCCAGTGGTGTGTGTTGCAGTTCTGCTGCTGTGAGTAGAATGTCTCCTCAAATGCAGTCCAGCTTGGTGCTTGTGTCTACAGTGTCTATGACAGTGAGTGGTGTGTTGTGTGAAGGATGCATATGTTGCCGAACGATGTGGGAGTGGAATGCAGATCACAACCGCAACTTGTGTGACTGACACCATGGTACAGTGTCCGGCATATTGGTGTGTCTATTGCATTCACTGTCAGGTGTCCCCTGTCAATGATGTCTCTATGACTTCCTGTGTGTTTTGTGCTATGTAGTTTGTCTGATTCTCCACAGTTGTCATCTGCAAGTCACACCTTCACAGCCAGGCCAGGGGGCACCCATGGACACTGCAACCCCTGACAGTGTGTGTAAACATAGAGTTGCAATGGCTGTGAGTGTGTACGTGTTTGGGTTGGCCAGTGCATGGGTGTGAATTGCAGGCACATCATTTCTCATGCCCATGTGTCAGCCATCTTGCCTGGGCTTTTACTTTGGGAGTGAATGGTCCCACGTGTGCAATGTGTTTTTGCAGAGTAGGTGTGTGTATGGCCAGCACTGGTGGTATTTGGTTGACATCCGGACCTCCTTCTCCCCCAGCCCAGTTATCCCACCATGAAGCATGCCACCCTTGCAGTGGGTGCAGGTTAACTCTCAGGATGTCAGTCAGTGGTGTCCTGTTGTTGGTTGGTGCACAGTTCCCAGCAGGGCCTTGTGCTCCCCACAACAGAGCACCATTGTCAGACATCTTTGAAGTGGCTTTTCACTCCCTGTGAGGTGTGCATGCTTCAGTGTGAGCTTGCCGGGCCATGCGGGTGGGGGATGTTGAGCTGTGACTACCACTCCCATCATGCTATTGCCTACACCCCCTTCCCAGCATGCCCATACTTCCTTCCTTTTGAGTCGACTTCACTGTGTGTGAGTGTGACAGCAATGGCAAGATGGCTGACAGTGTGGTCCTGTTGTTTGTTGGTGCACAGTTCACAGCAGGGCCTTGTGCTCCCCACAGCTGAGGCCAGTGTCAGACATCTTGGAAGTGGCTTTTCACTCACTCTATTGTGGAGCACGGTCCCAGGTGTGTTGTTTGGAGTTAGTGGAAGTGGTGTGTGTGTAAGGGCCTGCTGGTAGCTGTAGTCGGAGCTGGCACTCCTCCTCCCCCCAGGCCAGACATCCCACCATGAAACGTGTTTCCATTGCAGGGAGTGCAAGTTGGTTGTCAGGATGTCAGTCAGTGGTGTCCTGCTGTTGGTTGGTGCACAGTTCCCAGCAGGGGCTTGTGCTCCTCACAACAGAGCACCATTGTCAGACATCTTTGAAGTGGCTTTTCACTCCCTGTGAGGTGTGCATGCTTCAGTGTGAGCTTGCTGGGCCATGCGGGTGGGGGATGTTGAGCTGTGACTACCACTCCCATCATGCTGTTGCCTACACCCCCCTTCCCAGCATGCCCATACTTCCTTCCTTTTGACTCTGCTTCCCTGTGGGGTAGTGTGCCTGTGCTGACAGGATGGCTGACAGAGTTGTCCTGGCGTTTGTTTGGCTACAAGTCCCAAAAGTGTCCCTGTGCTTCACACAGCATAACCCAGTGTGGTAGTTCTTTGTGGGATATTTAATTAGAGTGTGAGGCAATGCATTCTCCCAGGTGAGTTGTGTGGAGTTTGTGTTAAGGGGGTGTGTGAGAAAAGCTGCTGGTAACTATGGTCAGAGCTGTCAGTCCTCCTTCCCACCCAGCCAGATATCCCACCATGGAACGTGCTTCCATTGCAGGGAGTGCAAGTTGGCTTTCAGGATGTCAGGCAGTGGTGTCCTGCTGTTGTTTTGAGCACAACACCCAGCAAGGGCTTGTTCTCCCCACAGCAGTACCCAGTGTCAGCCATCTTGTCAGTTCTTTTCCACTCCCTGTAATGTGAGCATGGTTCAGAGTGGTGTTGATGGGCCAATTGTGAGGGTGACCAATATCTGTGACTACAACTCCCATCATGCTATTGGCTACACTCACTTCACCAGCATACACACAATTCCTTCCTTTCAGTCAGCTTCCCTGTGAGGTGGTGTTCTAGTGGTGGCAAAATGTCTGACAGTGTTTGTTGGTTAGATTTGTGCCACTGCCTTGCTCTATTTGTTGTTAGGTTTGTACATGTCATGACACAGTTACATATCACTATGAGATGGCAGGTATTGTGTTTGTCTGACTAGCATACACATCTTGGGATGATTATCTTTTGGTTACTGTGGCTTTGCTAACGGTGCATGGTTTCACTATCCCCTTGACAGTGTTGTGTGTGTATTGTCACACAATATTGGGTATATTGGTTGTGTACTCACCAGGCTCTGGGATGTCTGATAGTCCATGTACGCTCTCTGGTGGTAGGATGGCCCACACCTTCTCCTCCCAGGACCTGAGGTATACTGGTTTGGCAGGCGGGCCACTGCCGGTGCGATGACTCAAGGCGTATTCCTTCTTGAGTAGGTCCTTGACCCTCCGGCGCACGTCATACCACCTGTTCTGGATGTCTTCCTTTGTGCGCAAACATGGTGATTGTGCGTTCACCCTGTCGACGATCCTCTCCCACATCTTGGTTTTCTGCGACATGGGGGTCTGTTGGACCAATGTACCAAACAACTGTGGCTCTACTCTTAGGATTTCATCTACCAGGACTTCCAATTCACTGTCTAGGAACTTTGGATTCTTCTTTGGGGGCATGGTGATGGGTGGTGGTGGGGATTGATGTGTGTGTGAGTGTGCAAGTGAGGGTGGGTGAGTGTCAGTTTTGCTGGGTGTGTGTGAGGGTGCTATTAGGGAAGTGCTAATGGTGTGTGGCTTGTGTGATGAATGAGTTGTGAGTGTGTCTGTGGTTGTTGTCTGATGGTGTTCTGTGCTGGCAGGTCAGTTGAATTTGCAAAGGATCATGGTAGGGATTTGTGGCCTTTATATGGGTGGAGTTGTGGGTGTGTCTTTGTTCCATGTTTTTTTCCCCAGTATTTATTGACTTTGTCATTGCTTGTTTGGCCCTTTTTTTTGTATTTTTTCCTTTGTATTTTTTGGGCATGTAGGAGACATTCTTCTGACCGAGTCGGACGCTGCAGTTGTCTCGTGCGAGCTTCTCCGAGTCTTTCACGCTGTCTTTCTGCTGGGTTTCATGTGCGGCGTACGCGTCGGTCGCGGAGTATTGGGTTGCCTCGGCTCCCTGTTTTCTATGCGTGTCGGTCGTACGGCTCGAGCTCCGTGCGACTCGGTCTGGTTTTACATGCATTGCATTGTACTGCGCGGGTCGGAGTTCGCGGGCACGTATCTGTCGGGTTCATTCCTGGTGCGTGTCGGTCGGTTCGATTCGCGTAGATTTTCCGGCCGGATGGCTGCTTTCCGTGCGGTTTGGTCGTTCGGCTTGTGTTCCGTACGAGTCGGTCGTAATTCACATGCATAGCATCATACTACGCGGATCGGACAGCGCCGGTACGTGTCGGTCGGACTACATTCCCGTACCGAGTCGGTCGGTACGTTTTCCGGCCTGAATCGGAATCGGCCCCTAAGAGTTTAAAGGTGAAAAAGTATTTTGAATGCAAGCACCAGGGGCCTTATTACATAGACAGCACATTTTCCCTGTTTGCGCTAACAGGGAAAGTGTGCCGTATTACAGTGAATGTGCTGCCCTCAGGGCAGCGTGAACTCATGCAGCCCTGGGGCAGCGCATTCAAGTGAAATACAGAGCGGCTGCTTCAAAAACGCTTCATGTTTCACTGTGCAGGTGGCAAGCTGCCTGCACTTTTGAGAGGGGCGATATTAGATAATAATAATAATTTCTATTTGTAAAGTGCAAAAATATCACCCCCTTAAGGGTTTCAAGGCACTGGGGGCTGTTGGGGAGATTAAGTGAGCTATTGTCCAGAGTCTCTGTTATCAAAGGCCCGGCAGTTCATCGGATGCGGACCCCGATGCATACACCAGGAGAACCGGTCCGTGCAAGCACATGCTCTAGTGGCTGCCCTGGCTACTCCCACATGGTCTACTGTGCCGGCTGAAAAATCTCACGCATCATGGAAGGTGTGTCTCAACCCGGAAGTGGAAAAAGACGTTGAAAGGAGAAGGACTGAGGACTGTGGTGGAAAGGAAGGACATCGGTGTGAGCAGGAGCAACGAGGTGAAGGCGAGGAGGAGACGAGAAGCAGGGACGGTTCATCAAAGGACCAGAGAACCCGGAGGGCAGAGGCATGTATGGAACGGCAGGGGATGTGGCAGTCCAGAACATAGGAACATAGGAAGCAAACCCCGGTCAAGACACCCCAGGGAGAGGCCATACGGATGAAATAGCTGTGACTAGGGATCGAGTCACGGCCGCAGGCAATGCCAGGAGGGGCATTGGGGCTGGTGTTTGGTTGGATCCAATCAAAAGGATATTTGGTGGGGAATACAATAAAGGGCTGATGGTAATATTGGGTTTGGCCTGATTGCACCCAGCATGAAAACACACTTGCACAGGTGAAGAGGGGAGCACAATGCATTGAATACACCAAGGAGAGGAATTAGAAACGGTGTAGTAATCTACCACTTCCCTTCACTTCCCTGATCCCTAGAGATAGGGAAGAGACGAAAGTGATCAATGATCAGCGCCTCTGCCGAAACTTCAGATACGTGTGTTTTTTCTCCCGACAACGGGTTGCCAGAGAAACAAGGGCCCTGGTGACTGTGGTGGAGGTTAACCACTATGGTTACAACCTTGATGCTAAAGTATTCCTTGTTTATAATTCTCCCTGAGGATTGGTACAGAGGATGAGAAGAACCCCAAGAAATAATTTCCACAGACTGGGACTAAAAATAGACTATATGGAAGACTTTGTTCCCCTTGCTTGATGGCAACACATATTCATTCCCGGAAAAGTTTATGAATTTAAAATAAACAAACTTAACAAAAACAACCCTGGTCTAGGCCACTCTATGAACCCCGCGACAGTGGTGTCAGAAATGGGGTCCCCTTTTCCAGAATCCAGATATAGTGACATGGCCCAACCGATCGCAATGGAAGATATGATAAAACAGCTGGCAGAGGGACAATGCCACCTCCAGCTTGTGGTCGAGGGTCAAGCCAAAGCCGCACACAGGATAGGGAGAACCTCCAAACAGCCCTAACTACACAAGCTACTGTTCTTGCCAACAACCAGCTGGTCTATGAAACAGCCATTCAGAAGCTGATTGAGACCATAGCCAGCTCATTTATATACCCCAATGTACCGAGTTCGGTGTTACAAAAATATCAAGGAGGAGACGACCCGACTCGTTTTTTAAGAATTTTGAAAGAGTGGCCACCTCTGCCGTCTGGCCCCCAGAATGTTGGGGTCCATACGTAGCACCCCTTTCACTGGTAAACTTCAAACAGCCTATCAGGCCGCCAATCCAGCAAGAACAATGCCCTATTTGGAAGTCAAAAGAGCCGTCCTTGAGCACCTGGGTTATGATCAAGAACACTATTGGGTTAAATTCAGAAAAGAAAAATGGAATACACAAGACAACCCACGGGCTCTGTATTATCGGATCCAAGACCTAGGGACTAAATGGTTGAAACCAAACGAGTCAAACAAGGAGGAGGTGTTGGATCGTATTTGAACAATTTCTTGCAGCCCTTCCTAAAGTAGATTCAGAAAGTAGGAGAAGATGTTATACCGATGTTAGTACCTCTCCCTTTTTTAACGGAACAAGTGCTCCATTTAGCCCACAGTTAGACAGGGGGAGGACCCTATGGGAGGGAGAAGACAGCAGAGTATTTACTACAGCAGTTTTACTGACTTGGAATATTCTCAGACATCCGCCGCTTTTGTGCAGCATGTCCCCGGTGCAAACTGGTCAACCCCCCTCACGCCCCTAAAGCCTCGTTGAGGTCTCTGTCCATTATAGATGTGCCTTTCACAAGGGTGGGCATGGACATGGTAGGCCCCCTAGTCACTTCAGCCCGGGGACACCAATATATATTGGTGCTCGTGGAATATGCAAAGAGATACCCAGAAGCCATCCCTTTATCTAGCATGACGACTAAGATGGTAGCTCAGGCCATGATTGAGTTTTTCTCCAGGGTGGGGTTTCCCAAAGAACTCCTTACGGACCAAGGCACACCCTCTGTGTACAGACTGACATGTCAGGTGTTGGGAATTGCCCAAATCAGGACCTCAGTCTATCACCCTCAAAAGGATTTAGCCCCTTTGAGCTAGTGTTTGGCTGACAACCCAGGACCTTGTTAGATATGGCGGCCGAACAATTGGAGGTAGAAGAGGATGAAGGGTTAAACCTATTGGAATATGCCCACAGCCTTAAAGAAAAGATACACACGCTATGGGAAGAGGTGAGATCTAACATGGAAAAAGCGCAGGAAAAACAACAAGTGGCATATGATCACAATAGCACGTTAAGGGAACTCCAAATAGGGGAAAAAGCACTTATCCTCCTGCCCTCCTCAGACACCAAACTACTAGCCAGATGGCAGGCTCCTTACACAGTTACAGCAAGAGTCACGCCCGTGATGTATCGACTAGATGTACCACACCACCCTGAAAAAGGCCAGATATACCACATAAATCTCCTCAAACGGTGGGAGGAGAACAAAGATTCTGGAGAAGTCGCACACCCAGTTTCCTTAGTGACGGACACCCAACCTCTAGAAATCTCATTTCCCTCTATCAATGACCCTTATGAGCTAGAAGAAATAAGAATAGGTAGCCAACTGACTCCCGGACAAAAGGAACAACTCCTCGCATTAGTAGAGGATAATAGGGACGTCTTCTCCTGTTGTTCTGGAAGAACTGAGATGGTACAACAAGACATACAAACAGAAAAAGGATGAGTGGTCCATCTAAGACCATACCGCATCCCGGAAGCCAGGATACAGGCTGTGAAAACAGCAGTAACCCAGATGTTGGCAGGGGGTATAATAGAGGCATCTAGTAGACCCTGGTGCTCCCCGGTGGTCCTCTTCCCAAAGCCAAGTGGCACCATTAGGTTTTGTATAGACAACTAAATGTCCTTTCAGAATTTGATACATACCCCATGCCTAGGGTGAGCGAACTTATCGAAAGATTAGGGACCGCCACATATCTTACCTCCCTGGAGCTGATGAAAGGATACTGGCAGATCCCCTTGACACAGACAGCCAAAGAGAAAATAGTGTTTTCAACTCCCTCGGGTCTCTACCAGCTTAAGGTGCTTTCTTTTGGTTTACATGGGGCTCCTGCAACATTCCAGAGACTAATGGACGTCATACTACAACCTCATTGGACGTATGCCGCTGCCTATCTGGGTGACAGTATCATTTTTTGCTCTTCCTGGACTCAACACCTCAGACATCTGGAGGCAATACTAGCATCCCTTAGACATGCGGGACTCACAGGTAATCCAGTCAAATGTTATCTTGCCACCAACTCGGTAAAATACTTGGGATAACAAGTGCAGAATGGAACAGTCTGACCATAGGTAGGCAAGATACAGGCCATCAAGGATCTACCTCGACCCATAAACAAAAAGGGAGTACGTTCCTTCTTAGGAGTTATCGGCTACTAACGCCGGTTCATCCCGAGATTCTCAGAAGTAGTAGCACCCTTGACTGACTTGCTCAAAAAAAAACAACCAAACAAAATCAATACATGGGACCCCTCTCATCAGAACAGTTTTGAGTAATTGAAACACATCATATGTAGTGGACCAGTTTTGATATGCCCAGATTTCTCTAAACCCTTCGTACTACAGACAGATGGCTCTGACAGAGGCCCAGGAGCTGTGTTATCCCAGCCAGACGACTCAGAACTGTTACATCCGGTTGTCTACATTAGTTGCAAACTACTGCTTCAGGAAACCCATTATCCCTCGACAGAGAAGGAGTGTCTGGCTCTCAAATGGGCCGTTAAGGCGCTACAATAATATCTGTTGGCGAGGCCCTTTACCATATTACCTGATCACGCTGCCTCGATAAGGTTGGCTCACAACAAAAATCAGAATGGGAGGATCCTACGTTGGTTCTTAGCATTGCAACCCTTCGCTTTTCAGGCTCACCATCTCCTGGGCAAATGCCAAGCTGCGGCTGACTTCCTGTCTCGCTCACCTCTTTCCTCTTGGCCCGATCGGTCAAGCCTGGTTAGGATGCACTGTGATCAAAAGCCCAGCGGTTCATCGGATGCGGACCCCGATGCATACCCCAGGGGGACCGGCCTACCACAAGCACATGTTCTAGTGGAGGTCCTGGCCACTCCCACATGGTTTACCGTGCCGGATGAAAAACCCCACGCATCATGGAAGGTGTGTCTCAACCTGGAAGTGGAAGAAGACGTCGAAGTTGTCGAAGGGCAAAGGACTGAAGATGGCAGTGGAAAGGAAGGACGATGGTGTGAGCAGGAGCAATGAGGCGGAGGCGAGGAGGAGACGAGAGCAGGGACGGTTCATCGAAGGACCAGAGGACCCGAGGGCAGAGGCGTGTACGGGACGGCAGGGGACGCTGCAGTCCAGAACATAGGAAGTAAGCCCCGGTCAAGACATCACAGGGAGAGGCCATACGGATGAGATAGCCGTGACTCGGAGATCGAGTCATGGCCGTAGGCAAGTGACGGGAGGGGCATTGAGGCGGGTGTTTGGTTGGATCCAAACAAAAGGATATTTGGGGGGGATACAATAAAGGGGTGGTGGTAATACTGGGTTTGGCGTGATTTCACAAGACTTAGCATGAGAACACACTTGCACGGGTGAATAGGGAAGCACAATGCATTGAATACACCAAGCAGAGGAATTAGAAACGGTGTAGTAATCTACCACTTCCCTTCACTTCCCTGATGCCCAGAGATAAGGAAGAGACAAAAGTGATTATTGATCAGCATCCCTACCCAAACTTCAGACGCGGGTGTTTTTTCTCCCGACCACGGGTTGCCAGAGAAACAAGGGCACTGGTGATTGTGGTGGAGGTTAACCAGTACGGTTAAAACCTTGATGCTAAAGTCTTCCTACGAAAATTACCTGCGGAGTCCCACAGGGGTCATCACTGGGCCCGACCCTCTTCAACATCTACATGGCCTCCCTCGCAGCCATCGTCCGACAATACGGCCTCAACATCGTATCCTACGCCGACAACACCCAGCTCATCCTCTCCCTCACCCGAGACCCCACCACCGCCAAACTCAACTTCCAGAAAGGAATGCAAGACGTCGCAGACTGGATGACCAACAGCTGTCTGAAACTCAACGCCGAGAAGACAGAAGTCCTCGTCCTTGGAACCACCCCTTCAGCATGGGACAACACCTGGTGGCCGACCGCCCTCGGAAGCCCACCTACCCCCTCAGACCACGCCAAGAACCTGGCCATCATACTCGACTCCTCACTCACCATGAACCGACAGGTCAACGCCGTCACATCCAGCTGCTTCAACACCCTCCGCATACTTCACAAGACCTTCAAATGGATCCCCCCTGAGTCAAGGAAGACAGTCACCCACGCACTCATCACCAGCAGACTGGACTATGGAAACGTACTCTACGCCGGCATCAACAAGTCCCTACTCCGCACCACACTGTACACCGCAACCAGAATCGTCTTCGGCATCCCCCGGCAAGAACACATCAGCCAACACCTATGAAGACTCCACTGGCTCCCCGTGGAGAAAAGAGTCACCTTCAAAATCCTCACCCACGCCTACAAATGCCTACACAACAACGGACACAAGTACCTCAACGACAGAATCAACTTCCACGTACCCAAAATAAACCTCCGATCTTCCAACCTCGCACTGGCCGAAACCCCGCACATCCACAGAGCCAGAGCAGGTGGAAGATCCTTCTCTCACATTGCAGCCAAGACCTGGAATGAGCTACCGGCAGACATCAGACGCGCCCCCTCCCTGAACACCTTCAGGAAGACTCTCAAGACCTGGCTCTTCGGCTAAAACAGACCTGCGGGCCCCCCCCCTCAGCACCTTGAGACCCTCACGGGTGAGTAGCGTGCTTACAATTCCCCAGATTGATTGATTCCTTGTTTATATTTCTCTCTGAGCATCGGAACTGAGGACGAGAGGAACCCCAAGGAAATATTTCCACAGACCGGAACTAAAAATAGACTATACGGAAGACTTTGTTCCCCTTGCTTGATGGCAACACATATATTCATACCGGAAAAGTTTATGAATTTAGAATAAACAAACTTAACCAAAACAACCCTGGTCTGGGCCACTGTAGGAACCCTGCGACAGTCACATGATGCTGAGCTGCCGCCAGCGATCGAACTGTGACCCAAGCGCTCCGAAGTCAGTCACTCTGGTCGCTGCGCCACACCTCTCCCACTCGAGAGAGAGATTCCCTTGCGGACTGGTGCAGTGAGTGACTGCACCCGCCTGCAAAGGGATGTCTGAGGAGGCCGATGGGACCCCTTTCTCCCCTCCAGAGTGCTGCCTTTAAGAAGCACACTGAAAGTGCGCCACCTTTTTGTGGCACACTGAAATTGCACCTCCTAAAGGCATGTTTGCCTCTGCGCCAGCGCCCAATACATGGTGCGGGCGCAGAGGCAAGGAGATTCTGCATGGAGACATGTGCGCCAGCACTATCTGTATTACAGAAAGGGCCGCACAAGTGTCTGCCCCTTCTATAATGCCAAAGTGCCCCAGAGACGCACAAAGCGTTCGCATAGGTCCATTGCGCCCCTGGGGCACTTTCTGTAATACAGCCCCAAGTTTTTGTTATTGAACTGTTAAGAAATAGCACAGCAATCGCTGTTATAATAGAGATTGTATTACTATTTAATTTAATAGATATAGTTAGTCGGAAATAGGAATACTAACAACCTGTTGATTTGGAAACATTTACAATGTCAAGAGATGTAAAAATTGGACATTGAACAATATAATGTTATAGAAGTGGCCAAAACAAAACAAAGTGATTGAGGGAATTTAGTGCTGGCACTGGTAATTGCTTAGGCTGCGTGCCAGTCAATCATTTTTCACCCACTGTGCTACTCTAGACAGAGACCAGCAATATGAAAATCTGTCTTGGTCTAGCTCCTATAGAAACAGGCAAGTCCTTTCCAGACTGGAGGCTTGGCAGTTCAGGCTCGACTGTTCCAAGCAATCTCCAGTCTCAATCTGAGATTAATTCAAGCATTTCTGCCATCACTTAGTTCTTTGTTGTAATAGAAGTGGCCAGAGCATTGAATAGCTAAGAGGTATAAAGTAATGAGGAATTGTCATTTAACTTGATGGATATTTTTTTAAAGTTAAACACCTAAAGTTCATATTTCGAATATAAATGTCTTTAAAATGCATCCAAAGTTCATGGAAATACATATAAACCAGAAAATTCAGTCTATTTCAGCCAAGAGATATTTTATCTCACAGACAAGAGTTTACATAAAGAAGTTCTTAGATTCTTTGAGCTATTTATTTTAGAGTTTTGTAAAGTGCTGCTTTTAAACTTTGGTAACTTCTGTAGGCCAGGAGGTAGAGGCACAGCACCGTTTGTGAATGATCTTTGTTGGGCAGAAACACCACCATTCAGTTAGGGTGGAATCCGTAACTGTTGTTCAGCTGTTGCAGCTCCATAAAGACAGAAAGGTCCATTTAGAAAGAGTCTGAGTAGTTCAATTTTCAGGAGACTGCTCAAGTGCAACGTTTTGTGCTCTGATCTCAGGGCAGTGAAGGTGGCCCTCCATAGCTTTGAGCCTTGTCTCCCAGGGATCTACCTCCATGTTTCAACCACATGAATACCATTGATGGATTAATTTAGCAGCTGATGAGCCCTTGGATTTCTATCTGGGGTGTAACAAAAGCCACATTTTCTGATCCTTTTTCATTCATAGAAGGGGGAGTTGGGAGCACACTGCCTCACATCCCAAAACAGTTTGCCCCTTTGCATTATGGTATATGCAGTACACAATTATCGCTTACTTCAATAATAACTGTAGTTTTTCATCAAAGTTGGTGCAGATAGTGCTGTACGTCTCTAGGCACATGTTTCTGGATTTCATCCTTCATCAGTAGAGAACAAAAACTATTTCATCTGGGGTTGCTGGAAATGCTGCAAAGTCTTCACAGGTCTCAGTACCACTCACAAGCACACAGATGCATCTCCAAAGCTCATCAGCTTCCTGGCTCTAGGGAGTCTCTTAAACTGAAGGGGGTTTGGGAGCACACTGCCTCATATCCCAGCACCGTTCGCCCTGTTGCATTATGGTAAATGCAGTACACCATTAGCCCTTACTTCAATATTAACTTTGGTTTTTCATCAAACCTGGGGCGGATAGTGCTGTGCATCTCTAGACACGCGTCTCTGGATTTCATCCTTCATCAGTAGGGAACAAAAAACAATTTCATCTGGGGTTGCTGGAATTGCTGCCAAAGTCTTCACAGGTCTCAGTACTACTCAAGGGCACACAGATGCGTCTCCAAAGCTCGCCAGCTTGCTGGCTCAAGGGAGACTGTTAAACAGAAAGGGGTTGGGAACACACTGCCTCACATTCCAGCACGGTTTGACCTTTTGCATTATGGTAAATGCAGTATATAATTAGCGCTTACTTCAATATCAAGTGCAGTTTTTCACCAAAGTTGGTGAGATAGTGCTGTACATCTCTAGACACATGTGTTTCTGGATTTCATCATTCATCAGTAGAGAACAAAAAATAATTTAATCTGGGGTTGCTGAAAATGCTGCTAAAGTCTTTACAGGTCTCAGTGCCACTCACAGACGCACAGGTGCATCTCCAAAGCTCGCCAGCTTGCTGGCTCAAGGGAGACTTTTAAACAGAACGGGGGTTGGAAGCACACTGCTTCACATCCCAGCACAGTTCAAAACACATGTGTCTAGAGATGTACAGCACTATCTGCATAATGCAAAGGGGTGAACTGGGCTGGGAAGTTACAGTGGTGTACAGTGGCACAATATATAACTAAGGGCCAGATGTATTATTGAATTGCGTTATCCATGTGTCATGCATGGTCTCACACAGGCAACACAATACTTAAGGAAAATTTACAAAGTAGCACAATGCCACCATTCTTAGCCCTGTGTTGCTTGGCAAATCTGGAGAAACACAAGGCAGTACAAATCACTGTCTTGAGTTAATTTGCACACCATATTGTACATTCCTGACAAATTTAATCTATATGCCCCTCCAGTCTACAACACTCCACCATACGCCACTACACTGTACGCTACACCATTCTATGCTACTCCACTGTACTCCACTCTGCTCTATGCTATCCCACTCTACCCTATTCCCTTTGTATGTCACTCCACGGTGCACTACTCCACTCTAAGCCACTCAACTCTATGCCACTTCTCTCTATGCAACTACACAGTTTGCGATTCCACTCTATGCCACTCCATTCTACACCACCCCACTATACGCCAGTACACTGTACACCACTCCACTCTATCCCACTCCACACTATGATATTCTAATCTACCCGACTCCACGGTACGCCAATACACTGTATGCTACTCTACTCTATGCTGTACCTCTCTACGCCACTCCACTGTACGTCACTATACTCTAAGCTATTCCACTGTATGCTACTCCACTGTATGCTACTCCACTCTACGACACTCCACTGTATGCTATTCCACTCTACCCTACTCCACTGTAGACCACTCCAGTCTAGGTTAATCCACTGTATACCACTGCACTTCCACTTCACTGTACACTACTCCACTCTAAGCTATTCCATTCTACGCCATTCTACTGTACGCCACGCCACACCACCCTACACTATTCAACTGTTTGCTTCTACACTGTACACATTCTACACTATTCCACTGTATGCCACTTTGCTGTACGGCATTTCAGTCTACTCCAGTCCACTGTACGCCACGACACTGTACGCCCCTCTACTCTACCCCACTGCACTGTAAGCTATTTCACTGTACTCAAAGACATAGTACTCAGCTACCTCAATGCCACTCCACCACACTATACTCCACTGTACTCTATGACACACTACTCCACTATAATCCACTACTCGACTGTATGCCACTCCACTCTACGCAACTCTATGCCACTCGACTCTACAGTACTCGATACCACTAAAGCTTACCACATTCTACGACACTGTAATGTAGGCCACTGTCTCTGCAACACTCTATGCCACTTGACTGTACTCTACTATACAACTCTTTCCAGCACTATACGATACGTCACTCCTGTGTACCACACAGCACTCCACTCTGTGACACTTTACTACACTGTATGATATGCTAGGCCACTCTACTCCACTCCAGGCCACTCTGCTGTACAACATAACACTCCACTGTATTACAGTTTACTACACTGGATCCTATGTGACTCCACTGGACTCCGCTCCACTCTACTCCACTGTATGAAATGTTAGCCCACTCTATGCCACTGTATGACACACAATTCCACTGTACAACATGCCACTGCACTCTAGGATCCTCCACTACACTATACAATACACCACCCCACTCCATTCCACTGTATTACACTTTACTCCACTATACGCAGCGCCACTCCACTGCACTCCACTCTATTCCACTCTATAACACTAGACTCTATGACAAAAGACTGTACGACACTGTCCTTCACTATACTCTACATGACAATTTGAAACACATTTTTCAAATCTCCATGCATTCATGATACCCTTGCATATTATATGACTTACAGCATGTGAAATTGTAGCATTCATAACAACACTTATGACATCTGAATTGACATAGTGCCTGATTATGACCGTGGCGGTCAGGGAACCGCCGTCGCTTTCCGGCGGTCTGACCGCTGGATTACGAGACGGGTGGGGGAACTGCCCTCAGAATACCTCTGCACTGCTCCCACTGCCAAGATCCGAGCTCCCGCTGTGGCGGCGTAGGGACAGTGGCGGTCAGTGTTGGAGGTGCCAGCATGGGCACCGCTGTAGGAATTATGACCTACCTTTCGCCGACCTTTTCATGGCGGGAACACCACCATGAAAAGTTTGGCGGAAAAGCAAGGAAAGAGCCAAAAAACATGGCCCTAGGGCCAATATTGTCCTTATGTGATGTGACTGGGCATATGCGGTGGCCTCCAATGACGTCATGTCGGTGCGCACACTGTTTTCCTTGCATGACAAGGTGCAAGGAAGCAGTGTGCCGAATGACTGGATGCACTGCAGCACCTCCGGCATTGGCGGTGGGCTCTTTCCTCGAGCCGCAGCATGCAGCCGCCATGACCGTGCCGCTGACACACTGCCAGCCCTGCAAGAAGGTCGTAATTAGGCAGTCGGGATGCCGCCGGCTTGGCGGCGTTTTCTCAACCGCCTCTGCGGTGGGCTGGTGGTGGGACCACCAATGTCATGATCGGGCCCATAATTTCGGAGAACACAGTGCATGGTAAAGTGGTGAGTTATAGATAATGTATTGTGGTAAGCGAGGTGAGTGTAAGTTGTAGTAGTGGGTAAGTTGTAGTAAATTGAAGGTGATGCATAAATCAGAAATTTCAGTTATAACTATAACTTTAGAATTTCTAAATTTTGTATAGTTTAAGTTGGGTTTGTATAGAAAGAATAAATAAACTTTTCCTAACTATAACGTTTACTTAACTTTTGTTTTTTTCCTTAAAAAAATACATATATATATATATATATATATATTAGTCAGCAACATTCCAAAAGGAACACGGAGCACTCTACGGGTTGCTAAAAGTATAATTTAATTACCGATAGCTCCAGTAGACACGTTTCAGCAAGCTGCCTTTCTGAATACTGGTTTGCGTATCAGATCACATGATCGTTTTTTAAAATACACATGCACTTGCTCCCATTGGATCACAAATCATTTGCTATGGAGACACGCTGTCCTGTCTCCATTTCCTCCTTACAGACAGCGAGTGGCCATCTTTAAATGTGTTGTTGCAATAAAGATTATTGTCAATAACAATGTCCTTTGACACATTGCAGCTTGAGTAGCTCTTACTTTCAGTCGGAAATCCTGCATTTGGTTGGAAAAAAATATGTGTGTGAGAGAGAGAGAGAGAGGGTGTGTGTGTGTAAATGTTTTTAAGAAAGACAAAAAAGTAAATGTTATAAAGTAAAACATTGTAGGACTGAAGTTGTGATGGTGTTTGGAATGTACTTTTTATTGTAAATCTTTGTTGAGCTAAACACAAGAAACGTGGGTCAATTCAGAGGGGAGCTGTGTGATGTTCCTTGGGTGCCACTAGGAGGAGCTTTGTAAGCCCCATACCTGTGCTTAATTTGACCTGTTAGTTGTAGGTGGTGCCCCCGCACTCTTTTTTGGGTACCTGCACTTACTTTTTATTATCAGACCCAGGGTGACCCCGAGCAAAATAGAGAAAAATTCAAAAGGAGAAATAAGGAGGGAGAGAAAAACAGAAAAACAGTGATAAGGCAAGAAAGCAAGGATGAAAAAGAACCTGTAAGAGTTAAAGGGTCAGGGATTGTCTGGCGGTGGATGAAAGAAGCATGAGGCAGAATCAAGACTAGATAGCTTTAGTATTCTGCAACTCTGACATTTGGTAGCACTAGTCACAAGCATCTGTGCAAAACTTTGGGCCCCAGCAATTGTTCTTTTACAAATTTAGCACTGCCCATACTTGGGCACTAAAGCCTCTTCAGGCTTAAACTGTGTCTGGGTCCACGCTGGTCTATTGCTGGGTGCTGTGTGCTCCTTTACAGCTGGTCTTGTGATAGTGTACTGATATTCAGAGCAGGCGGTGAAGAAGGGCGGAGCTCATTTGCATGTGGCACAACCTAATGTGATGAAGCCCATCTTCCATTGCAAGGCTCAAGCAGTGTATTGTGAAAAGTGTATACGAAAGGATCCATACGAGGAAATTGGAAAACTATATGTTTAATATTCCAGCCTACTTAGTAATGGAAGCATGCCTAGTTTGACAAGAGGGTTTACAACGACTGCCCCAGTAACCGCAGAGAATATAAGTTTGAGAAGGCACCTTCGCTTCTGATGTGCAATCTGTTCATCAGGGCCGGACTGGCCGTACGTGCATCGGGCGTTTCTACGGGAGGAAGAGTGAGAGCCGCTAGTCCAGCAGTGAGGGTCGGTTTTGCAGGGATGCTGCATTATCAGACTCCAGTAACAAAAGCAGCAAGCAAGCGTTTCCAGCCTCCCGGGGACAGGCAGGGGCTGGTCGGTGAAAATTTCCAGGGCTGCTTTGGGTTCCCAGTCCGGACCTGCTGTTCATATAACATATCTTGTAACATAGTGATGGGTGTGCGTGTCCTACAAGCAGTGAACATCATGCAAAACCATCAAGCATTGATGCTTGATGCTTGACAGCTTTTACCACTCATCAGTAGTCCTTTCTTCTGCCCTGCAGCTCACCCCCCTAATAAACACTGTACAGGTCAAAGCTACCAGCTTCATGCAACCAATCTAGAACCCTTCCAGATTACTGTAAGCCAAACTCTTAGTTAAATCAGATAAAATCATAAAGTTCTGATATAGGTATTTAGAATATATGGTACCCTTCTAAATAAAACTGCTTGCAATGGTTATTTATGCTGATGATCGTCTGCCAGTTAATGCTGTATTATAAAGACAAAGGCTTTCTTGTTAGTGTTTGGTGGCCTCCTGCCTGCTAGATAATAACATCTGATGCCCTGGCAGATTACCGCCTGCCATATTTAGAAATCTCTGCCTTCAAGCTTGAGGTCTCTATGCCTTCAGAAGAACCACAACTCAATCGGGATGTTAGTCTAAGACGGGCACCACTGCCAGAAACTTTAAAAAGAGTGGGTGGACCATCAATTTGGCAGACAGAATACTTTGACACATTTGTGGCAGAATACCCTGTCCGCCAAACTCTAAATAAGCTCCTATGCAGTGCTTAATTTGTAAAACAAATAAGTGCCAGGTCCCTCATCAGGAGGCCACTGCAATTTGCTCCACCCATTACTCCTGCCAGCGCTGCCAATGACAGTACCAAAACAACTACTTACCATCACACTCCTGAAAGTGTGATAGTCCAGTCTATTCCAGTCCTCCAAAGCTATAAGAATTACTTGGGCGGCAGGCATTAGTCCGTTTGAATGTATATTGAATTAGGAAACAACTTTTGGTGTACTCATCTCTGAATCAAACAAACAGTGCCACCATGTGGCAGACTGTCGTAACTTCCGGTGTTGACAATTAAGTGCTGGTGCCAAGCACCGGAAACCACCGGCTCAAATTAAGCACTGCTGCTATGATGCTGCAGTCAGTGCAAGGGCTCATTTTGGGCACAAAATCCTACTTCTACAGAAACCTCTTTCTTAACATTGCAAACAAAAATGTCTAAATCAACAGTCTGAGTATAGAGACCTCTGTACATAAACTATACTATTACAATGTGGTTTGTAGAAGTTACTACCCTAGTGGTGCCAGTAGTAATAGTAGTACAGACAATGCATTATGTCGGCTATTTGTTGTGCAGTCATTTTTAATCTAGCTTCATGATTCTAATTTGACCAGTATTTGCTGAGGTATTCATAGGGCCTGGTAAATACCACTATTGTGGAAAGCGATATTTTCAAGGCACAGTAAATACATCCTATTCTAAAAAAAACAAAAATCTGTTAATTGAAGAATTGAATGAATAATTTTTTGATTTTAGCACTGAAATCCTAAGGTACAGCAAAATATTGCATGTTTTCTTCTGTTAAATGTCCACAGGTTGGACCTCCCAAAATTTACCAGGGAAAAATCGTGTATGTGCAGATATTATCTCAAAACGCAGGAGTTGGACCTGGAATTGAAATTTACCGGCCCACTAGAAATTAGACCCTGAATCCTGAAACTAAGAAATTTGAGAAATTCGTGATTGGTGGGAGCATGTTTACTCTTCAAAGAAATCCTGCTGCAATATGAATCCACGTTCAAAGAAGACGTAAATATGCAGTAATATTTGACATATTGCTTTTTTGTCCTTTCTCCCTTTATTTACATACACACATGCAAGTACACTCACATGTCTATATGTGTAGAGACAGATGTACACATGCGAACTTATACCTACACACCGGTGAAGACACAAACAGATACACTGGTTTTATCTGAAAAACACAAATTATTTGTAAAGTTTCTGGCTTTCCTGATATCATTTTGCATAGTTTGGTTCTAAAAAAGTACAATAATAATTTTTACTTCCCTCCCAGGCAGTCAGGATTGGAGCAATGATGATGTCCACTGCTCAGCAAAGTTCAGGGCCTGGCCTGGATGTGGCGCCCCATCGTCTCGCCAGAGAGCTAATGTTTATTACTATTTTCACATTTCTCTCTCAAACTATACTTAATCAAACATAAAAATGGACCCTGTCGAATATGATGTAATAACTATGCACTTACTATGTCTGTACAATGTGAGGTATTAAACAGGCCAAAGTATTCAGGGCTTGGGCAGTGGAAGGCGCAGAAAACATGTTGTAAACTCAGATTGAGATGTAAGTTTCAGAAGAACTAAATGAGGGAAACTTCGAATAGGATTTCTAAAGTAGCATACTGAAAGAGTCAGAATATTTAAAATTATCTATCAAAGATAATGCAGGGCATGAGGTCGGTTTTGATTCTTGAAAGTATTGTTCAGGAAATCCACTTCCCCTGTGAATGGCGTTTGTGGTGATAGCACTTTGATTTAAAGACGGAAGAGAAAGTAACACACGTTGGAGAAGTGCGGACATGAGGTGTAAACACTCTGGGGCATATTCACAAGAACGTGCGCTAAACATCGCCAAAAAAGGTTAACGCAACTTTACACATCGCAGTCTATCACGGGAAAATAACCCCGCGTTAACGTGGAATTCACAACACGGCGGTACCATGCAATAGTCTCCCGAAAACGCGGCCAATGTCCACAATACAACCCCCGCGACGGAAATAAAAACACAAACCCCAACGCGTAAAAAGTCGCGATGGGCCCAAACACGATAATAAAACAGTGATAACCAGCGAGAGGCCAGGAATACCCACGCGTAATGCGGGAAAAAGCACAAGAACAGCATACGGAAAATGCCACAAAAAGGAAATGAACTGCGGAGTACCACGGATGCACCCTGACCGACTGCAGAGGACAACATGAACCCCACAAGCCCCACGGAGGAACAGCCAGGAATCCAGGGGTCGTGGAAGGGCAATGAGAAGAGGAAGACGGGGTACAGTCTGCAGGAAAACCCGATTATCGTCACAGATGAGATAGAACACCACCACCAACTGTACGTCACCTCCAACGTGTCATTGGCAACAAAGAGGCAAAGATGGCACACCATCTTGGACCATGTGAATGCCGTTGCAGCGCCGAGGAGGACAATGGAAGAGGACAAGAGGCGCTGGATTGATGTGAATGGCAAAACCAAGCAAAAACTCGCTGGCAACATTAAAGCAGCAACGCACTTCGGAGGAGGGAGGCCAGCAGAACACCAGGAGCTGAATGACGTAGAAAATGGTGGCACAGTCATCAGTCGGGAGACGGTGACAGGAGTTGGGGATCCGGACACTGCTCAACATGACCCGACACTACATCAACAGGGTGCGTACCGACCAGGGAGTGGGGGGACGGGGGGAGATGGGCACAATGGCACACATTCACAATTAAGCAGAGGACACTGCACACCCACATTGACTCTGGATCATGTTCCTGATCCCACAGGAACACTTCAGCACACACACGAACACCAAGTAGTCCCACGTCCCCCATGTGCCCAAAGGGGCCCCCACCCAACACATCACCAATCTCACAACCAACATATGCACACGTGCGAAACACAGCAAACATGCATATATGTCAGCCACACTGACAATGCAAGAGACACCACATGACGAGTAGCATGGCTGCAGTCCAATCATCATGACAATGTGCACGCCACGACACTGAGGTGGCTGAGTGCGGACCACAACCGGAAAGGAGCAGGTCACACTCGGACACATCCACCTGCACAAACAACCCCTGACGTCAACAACACATCTGCGGACAAACCATGCCCAAGAGTCACAACTCGACAAAGAGCACAAGTTACCCAAGTATGCAACATCTCAGCACTGTAGAAGCACAGAACTGAAAGGCACACTGCATGAAAGGGATAAGTGGCAGCCAAATCAGAGCTGCAGGAGCGACTCACTCACCGTGTAGCATACGCACATAAGAATAAGGGCACCTCGACATTGACAACATCGTGGTACAAACAGCAACACCTCCACAACAGAACACAGGACACAACTGGTGCCGCATATGTGCACAACATGGCCAATCACATCTGGCATAGCAGGAAACTGTGACATGACAATGTACGAGTACAACCTGTAACCTTCAATTATTTTTATTCACACATGCTGTGCCTGTGGACATTTTGTACTGTCCCATCATTGCCAGGGACGGTCACAATGTGACGTGCTCATGTGAAGAAATTGGTAATGAGGTTGTTCCTACGGGCTATTCCTGCCGCAGCTGCAGTGGGATGTGGGCCACCTGCTCCATCGTCCTCATCATCGTCCGGTGCTTCTGGCACTTGGATCCATGGGGCATTTGCGCGTACACAGATGTTGTGCAACACACAACATGCAACGATCATCTTGCACACGATGTCTGGCCTGTATAGGAGCCTTCCACCTGTGATGTCCAGGCACCTGAAACGTGACTTCAACACGCCAAATGTGCGTTCCACAATGCCCCTGGTGCGTATGTGGGCCGCATTGTACTGCCTCTGGGCGGGTGTGTTCGGGTCTCGGAGGGGTGTCATCATCCAAGGGCAGAGTGCATATCCTTGATCACCTGTGACCAGTGCAGAGAGAAAAGAGTCAATACTTGGTTCGGCATGATGTGTTGGCAGGCCCACTAGTCCAGTGACGCCTGTGCTGTCTGTGTGTGGGGTGAGTGTAAGCCAGCCCTCAGGGAGTGGTTGGTGCTGGCAACAACTACAACAGTCATCAGGCACTCAGAAATGCAATGTTCGACCAGCAAGGGACCATGACTTGAGTTGCACAGAGTTAGTGGCCCCGGATGCACAACGGCCGACAAGGGCCTACCGCCACGGGACGCTGACTTGCAGGGCACTGGGGTAGGGTCATGAGAGCAGAGCAGGGTCTCGTAGGTATCAAAGGTGGTTGTCGCGGAGTGTCTCGGGGGAGAGTGGAAGGTGTACCCCCAGGGCATGATGCAGAGGGCACATACCAGCTGTGTCCGGCAACATGGCGGATATGAATGCCATAGACTCATGCCAAACACCAAGTCCGTACCTGCCAGCTGCTGATGACAACCCCCAGGCCACAGGCTCAGACACCAACAATGTTCTGCCGGAGGCTGACGGTGACTCACTGAGCACAGGGTTAGTGGCACCAGGTCAGTCCTTGCTAGTGGTCGACCGCATCCGTAACGGTGATCCGTTTTTCCACCGGACTGAACCGCATCTTCCTCTCACTTCTCTCCCTGCGTTCACTGGCATAAACTCTGCCATTGATTAATCAAGACTAAGTTCTAGATGTGGGACCTACTGGACTGCAGTGTAGGCCGGCTGCAGCGGTGTAGTATGTCAACGAATAAGGACTTCTGGGGGCCTGTGTCACGGAGGACAGAGATGGTCTGAGGAGGCTGCCAAGGTCGCGGGCATTGGGCTTGGAGCTTGCACCGGCACGTGGTGGGCCTCTCTTTGACACACGCTGGTGTCGGCAGGTGAGCAGTGCGGCCTGGTGCGCTGGGGCGGGCAAGCCGGGTCTGGGGATCAGCGGCCTGGGGTGCAGCAGGCGCACAGGGTCACAGGCCCCGCTGCTCACAGAGTCAGCCTCGTGGCGGGCTGAGAGGCGCCGCCCTGGCAGTCACGTTGGCCATTCCGGGAGAGCACCATGCTCAGCGCCACAGTGTTTTTATCCACACCCCTGCGCAGGCCTGGCGTACGCCGGGCCAACCCACTACGCTCACGCACACAGGGGGGGACGCAGCGAGTGACATTTCCGCGATCTACCCCACAGCCTGAGGTGACATGGTTGCGTCCACTGTCCATTACTCTCCAGACACCAGCAGTGTCTGCATGGACATATCTGTGGTTTGCATACCCAAGTCTGTCCAGCACAATCACGCCACACTTGTCGTTGTGTACATTCCCATTCATGGGTCACTTGCCTCCTTCGCACATGCCTGCTTTCCGCCTCTCCACACATTCAGCTGTTGTGTGGCTGTGGTGCCATGATGTAGCTGGCTTGTGTACATGGGAAGCCCAGGATCCCGATGGAGTTGTGTTGTTGTGTCTGGTAGGTGGGCATGTTGATTGACATGTTGTATGTGGTTTTGTCACGTGTGCATTCCCACAGTTGTGCGTTGTGTGATGGTGGATTTGAGGAGTGTGGTGTGTTGATTTGGTACTTACCAACGAGCAGTGCATTTCCATAGGTGCCATCCTGGAAGCGCTGGTTGATGATGAACTGTCGGAAGATGTAGGAATGGTGCACACTGCCTGAGTAGTTTGCGACGACATTGGTGAACATTCCCCGGTGGTCCACTATTGCCTGCACATTGATGGAATGCGTGTGATTTCTGTTGCGGTAGATGTGTGCAGTGTCCGCAGGGGGCACAAGTAGGACATGTGTGCAGTCAATAGCCCCCAACACGTGAGGGAATCCAGCTATGGCGTAGAAGTCTTGCCTGGTCTCCAGCTGTTCCTGCACAGTGTGGGGGAAGTGAAGGTACTGGGGTATGAAGCTGATGATGGCATCCAGGACAGGTTTGATGGACTTTGATAGGGCTGGCTGTGAGACTCCTCCGACTCTGGCAGTTGTTGGTTGGAAGGTACCAGAGGCCAACATGTGCAGCACAGCCAGCAGCTTTGTCTGCGGAGGGATGTTGGTTGTCCGCTGTGTTGGGACCGTCAGCCTGTGGCCGATGTGGGTCATGATGCGGAGGATGGTTGTCCTTTTGAGCCTGTAGTGGGCAATGATTTCCTCGGGCGTTAGGTCTGTGAGACTAGTGAATTTTCGGTAGGTCCGCTGTCTTACTCTGCACTGCCTCTGTGGTAGTCCGGGGGGGGGGTGCCGGTCCGGGTCCTGGGGGTGGTGGCGGTGGGTGTTGTGGCCCTGTTGGGGCTCCAGGCTGCATGATGAGTAGCTCCATGGCGTCGGTTGTTCTTCAGGTGTGGCTGTGGGCGGGGCTCTGTTACCTACTGCAGGTATTCGTCCTGCTTAACACCAGCAATAGGCAGGTGTTAAATCCCTGCTGCTACCGCAGCTTATCGCGTGGTTTTGACTCGCATCGCGGATCTGGCAGTTCGTTGTGAATGTGGCGAAGTGGTGTTTTTGTGTGTTTTTGTACGGGAACGCCAACTCTGCATCTCATTAGGGTTAGTTGGTGGTGTCACCCGTGGAGATAAGTTTTGCAGCAGTTATCGCGGGAATACTGGCGATGTCTGCAGTTTGCACCCGCTTGTGAATGGGGCGATAAATCTATCTCCACTTTTGATGTGCTAAGGTGCCGATAACTCGGCGATAAGTCCTTGTGAATATGCCCCTCTGTCTACCATATGCTAGTCATCTGAAGATGGCCTGTCATGGTGGAATAGTTGTGGTGGAAATTTCACCAGCAGTGACTGACTTCGGTGCATTTTCCAACAAACCGAGTCTTACCAAGGCCGATTCCGCCTCTTTTGGGGGAAAATCCCTGCTGCTTGTATGGAACAGCAGATATGACAAGATTTCCATCATCACCTTAACTCAGGTAGCAACTCCCCCCCTCTGAGGCAGATTGGGGGTGTAAGAAACAAATACAGACTTCAGTTCATCCTTCATTGCCCACTCCAAAGTTACGGAGCTGAGCTGAAGACATGGTTGCATAATGAGGGGACGGGCAATTAGTTGTTAATGCCCGACAGCATGCGGGCAATGATGCTTTTAGCACCTGACCCTACGCTCACCCAAACCAGGCAAACATGTCAATTGTCCTGCTCTCTACTCTCTATGCCCCTGCTTCACACTCTCAATGAACTTAGAAAGCAGGTAGACAACAGTAGTTAGTGGCAGTCTTCTAAGCGCTTTGATTCTTTGAGCCGATCTCAGCAGTCCATACTGGCAATAGTTGAAATTTAATCATTTCAATGCCAGGTGAGGCATCCAATAACTACAACAGGGTTCCCGGTGCCTGAGTTCTAACTCAGACTCATAGGGGCATATTTATGAGCTCCTTATGCCGCTTGTGCCGCTGGGGCATCATATTTTGTGACGCTCCGGTGGCGCAAACTGCAAAATCATATTTATGAGTTCACGAAAAGCCACTTTCCGTAGCTCTGAATGGTCTTATAGATAAGGAGTAAGGCAAGGCAGTGCAAATCGCTGTGTTGCCTTACTCTGTGCGGTGGGTGTTTGTAACAGGATGATTCCATGCGTAGAGGTGACACAGCAGACATAGCCAAGTAGTAACTATAAGTTATTTATTTAAGTCCATAACATCAATGGTAGCAGCCCCACCAGGAGCAGCCTGCTAGCTGCTCAGCCCATCTTCCAACTGACAACACTCACACCAGGCACCCAAGCATTCCACACATGTCCATCACACCAACATTCCATACAGAACATTCACACTGGCTGAGCAGCCAGGAACCAGGTAACAGGGGGCATCATAAATACAACAGGAAGATACTACAGTGTTCCTATGCCTCACCCATGTATTTTGACACTTCTCCAAATTTACAAAACTATTTATACCTGGGGATGCACCAAAACCTTACGCCTCCCTAAGGGAGGCTCATCAAGGAGAAATAACTTTATTTCTCCTCGTTTTTTCCTCTTTCCATGTGTGCTGCATTCTGCAACACACATAGAAAAAGGAAAACACCTCCGAGGATTGTTTTTGTGCAGGAGCGTGCACCATGGTGCAAGGGTGCCTGCATTGGCGCTAGGCTGGCGAAACAACGCCAACGCAGGGAGAAAAGACAGGAATGTACCCCGTTGGATAAATACGATGCATTCCTGCCCTTTCACTTTTACGTAGGGCAGCGCAGCAAGGTGAGTTGCTGCACTGCCGTACACCAAAAGCCAATAAATGAGGCCCATAGTCTAGTTGTGATGTTGTGTGCCAATGTAAGGAGACATCAGAGGTGAGGTATTTCACAGGAAACAATGAAGAGGAAATGCCCAGCGCTTCTTTGCAATAGTAACCCCTGATTTAAGGTAGCAGCTATCTAGGAGCTAGAGAACTGCTTACGTCCCAGCAGCAAAAATGTTTGACCCCAAGGCTAAAGAAAAGCTGAAGGCAGCATTGTTGGGTTAAAAATATTCGATGCTGCAGGAGGTGCCTGCTTATGCATAGGACACCTGCGGAGGATGAGTGAGTACTGTTACTCAGATCTGGGCAAGTACTCAAACTTGTCTAGGGACTTGCCTGGTGTAGGAGAGGATATGTTGTGTAGTATTGACCATGGAAGCTGGAGATCTGGGTTGAGATCCTAAATTCGGCACTTAACCAAAAAAAAGTGTGATTCTGTGGTATTGTTAATGTCTTTTTATCTCTGTGTCTCAAATCTGTGTCTTGGAAACATTTCACCTTTTATGCACTCAGCTTTGATAGTTCCATTGAGGGTGGTCTGTGAACCTGATTTAGAGTTTGTAAGACAGGTTACTCCGTCACAAACGCAATGGCTATCCTGCAAGTACTTTGCATCCTATGGCACTTGTAATTAGGCAGATGCGATATCCGTCATGTTGTGGTGGAGTAACCCATCCTCACAATTCTGAATAAGACCCTATCTCAGCCGACATGTGTTTCTAACACTTTCCTCGTGCACAGCAGAAGATCTTGTATCCTACCTGAGAACACCACAGCCACAAAAGAATAATCATTGTGCCCACTTATGGGTGGTGTGGGTGCAGTTCTGCATGCCTGACATTCATGAACACTGGCATCCCTGCATCTAAGGCCCCTAGTATACAAAAAGCCATGATCTAAAGGCGAATATGGTGTGTACATGTGCTGTATAGAAGTGCTTCTATTTGAACAGCATCTACTCACATAGATGGCTGTGGTAGGGAGATGTTACTGCTGCTTTGCTGGTGATCTAGTAATACCTGTCCCTTTTGTCATGCTAATGAAATGCAACACAAGAACTACTAAAACAATAGTGAAGCACTGTCTCAAGCCCTGATGACACAAACACGCACGCATGCACGCACACAAACACACACGCACACACACCCACACACGTCCCCTCCCTCCCCCTCGGGAAACATCGTTTAGTTCGCATGCGATACATCGCATACCATTACAACGCGGTCGTTACAACGACCGCGTTGTTACATCGCATACGATTACATCGCAAGTCGTTACAACGACTTGCTGTAGGGGGCAGAAGCTGTTGGATTTACAATCCAACACCTTCCCTGCTGTTGCACAAACTGGAGTAGGATTAGTAAATTATACTATACCTAAGTCTAGCGCGCCCCCTACAGCAAGTCGTTGTAACGACTTGCGATGTAATCGTATGCGATGTAACAACGCGGTCGTTGTAACGACCGCATTGTAATGGCATGCGATGTATCGCATGCCAACTAATGACATATATTCCTCCCCCTCTGCATCTGCCTCCAGCAGGCATGAGTGAAAAACCGGCTGGGGAGGAAAGTTAAAGTACTTCCAAGTTACAACCTTCACATAACCGAGCATTGAAGGCTCTGATAACACTTGTGAAGGAAAGCACCCACAATGTGCTATTCTTGTAGAAAAATGACAAAGAAATTAAAAAGCATCATAGGAAGATGTCACAGCATAGCATTTCATCACAGATATGAGGGAGCACAGGCCGCTGGGAATATCACTCTATAGTCACATCAGAAACCAATGAATTATTTCTTAATTACAAACACTAAAGAGGCTGGTGCATCACTTTTGCGGTGAGCAGAGCTTGACTAGAGTCAATTAAATACAATAATTTGGCCTCTGAAAGCATGTGTGCATGCAATCAGTGAATATAAGACACCCACACAGAGAATAGTTCAACATATTCAAACACAGAATGTGTCCTCCTAGTTTAGACATTTTCATTTCATATAGTTTTGATGTAAGTCACACAGGTAGAAGACTCGGGCTCATTTAGTCTGGGGGCATCCGGCAGCATCCACAGATACTCGTCCACTCGACTCTCAGTTCCCCCTCCTCACTTAGGGATGTGGGAACTGCTGCTTTTTCGAAATTTCTTCAGAAACAGCTTGCTGGTGGGCACGCCACCACAGGACCACCAACTCCATGGTCCATGCCTCTATGGAGTCAGACGGCATGCCCGGTATACAAGATCGCTTCCTACTATGTTTTTTTCCTGGCTAGAATCTTTCAATAGGGTGGGCAGGTTGCTACAGTGTTGAGTCAGCAACCCAGCAGCTTGATAGCCCACCCAGCCGTGGCTAAATCAGGCACTCTATGTTGTGCAGACTGAAAGCAGCCCTTGGCATGAGAAGTTATCAGGACTATGAGAAGTAGAGTGAAGTTCTTAGGTATAAAGGTGTCTGAATCGGTGTAGGTATCCGTCAGGATCTGCATTATTTCATTAAGAGGGGGAAGAACACAGAGGCTTATTTAAAAGCCCAGTGTGCCACTCGAACCCTTTTTATGACGTTCCCTCGGCACACTGGGCTTACCCATATCTACGATGCCACGGAAAGCCACCATGCCTGGCTTTTCATGGCCTCGTAGATATGGTGTAAGGCAACACAGCGCAAGTCGCTCTGTTTCCTCACCTTGCCCCGGGGAGGCGTACCACGGGCGTTGCGGTGGGTGTTCCCACTCAACGCCCCTGGTTTTTGACATTTTCCCAGATTTACATCAAAGCATAAATCTGGGAATGCGTCAAAACCCTCCGCCTCCCCAGGGGTGGCGTATGGGTTGTTTTTGTGAAGAAAGGTGTCCCTTCCTCCATAAAAACAACCTGATTTCAACACAGACACCCTTGCACTATGGTGCAAAGGTGCCTGAGTTAGCTCATGGGAGCCATTTGTGCGCCAGCGCTGTGAAAGAGGACAGGAATGTGTGGTATATCATAGATTCCTGCCTTTTTCTTTTGACGCAGGGCAGCGCAGCCAGAAGCCTTGCGGCACTGCCCAGGACCAAAATATTGTAAATGAGGCCCAGCAGTGACTAAGGTGTAGCTGTGCTTTGCGCTCATTGGGGTAAAATGCTATGATGAATGAGATTTGTGCAGGTGCTGAGCAAGTCCCTGGCGGCAGTTCTTCATTGAGAACAACTTACAGGACCAAGCATGTGTCCCCATCTCACATCACAATGGTCAGCGAGCCTACTGAGACTGAAGAGGTTAGTCAGCAGGCTCAAAATGTATATATTGCAATGCAAATTTGGAGGGGATTGAGGCAAAACAGATTGCACCTATCTTTTAGTCGAGTCATTTATATCAAGATGTGCTAGGTGCTAGGGACCGGACACTCAATACCCCATAGCCTCCAGAGATACACAAAATCTCTTAATTCCAAAACAACACAATGGTCCAGCACGCTTAATTCAGGTTAACAAATTTATTTACAATGGTTTTATAGAAGTAGTCCTTGGTAAATCTTAAACATTCATTTCACATGGTCAAATCTCATAATTAGACAAAAGGGCAATTCAGCAGAGTTGTTCTTTAAATTCTTTATTGAAGACTTCTTTTTCTGACAAGGTAAAAACCGTAGCCAACGCGTTTCGTCCTCGCGGACTTCTTCAGGGCTACAAACAACATACATATATACAACATTACTTCCCATGAATTATTGCATCTTCACTTTACAAGCATTAAAAATAAAAAAATCCATTTTATTCTAAAAGCCTTGCTCATAGAGAATTCATATTGTATTGCTTTTTCTATTAACACAGATATGCATAGAACAAAATATTTCAGGCATGACCAAACTACATTCAGAAAATTTCTGCTGACTTTGCCACTTTTCCTGTAGTCTCAAATTATATCCACAATGTATCACATAAACACTGTTCACTTTTCACTGCTTTTTAACATTATTCAGTGTCCCTGGTGGGGAGGGGCACTGGCGCCATTATTATAAAAATTATTATGATATACCCTAACATAAATAGTGAAGTAACAATTCTTACCAAAAACAAAACACACTGTTTTTTATCCTCGGTTGGATTATAGCGTTGTGCAGTTTCTCCTTCTATAGTTAGGCAGTTTGCGATTTTATCTATTGAATACAATTAGAGAAAGAACCCCATTAAAATATATACACAAGGGGCAAGTGGTCCTGAAATCAGAGCATGAGTAAGCTCATACCCGTTATATTGATTGGTTGGTCTGACGGATGAATAAAGCAATTAATTTTTCATAATGAGCCAGGTTGTCAATATAAGTAACCTGTGTGTCCAATGGCAAGAGTGCCATCCATGTCATTCCATTTGTGACTCTATAAAAAAGAGAGAAGACAGATGCCCTTAAGTACTCTTATCAAGTTTATTGTATATGGACATCTAAATCATATTATAATCCAGAATATTCATTTATTATGTCTGCCAATCTAACTAATTCAGTCCCAGATTAGAAAATCACTATCATATATTGTGGCCATAGGCCCACTTTTTTAATTATAAGAAATAAGTATATTTATTGATACAAAGAATACTTCAGTACTCCCCATCTATCCTAATGGGTGATCGTTATCATCCATTCCAAAAATCAGTAAGAATGATGATTCAAATGCTCATTGATTTAAATATTAATTGCATTATATTATTTCACTGCATGTGATGGGGAGTACTGAAGTATTCCTTGTAAGGTACGCTGGCCCTTCGTTGTGTAGTGCTTTGTAAGCATGGGTGAGCAGCTTGAACCAGAATCTCTTTGCGACTGGTAGCCAATGGAGTTTCCTGAGGTGAGGGGGGATGTGCGTCTGTCTGGGGAGGTCGAGGATGAGTCTGGCTACTGTGTTCTGGGGGTCTGCAGTTTCCTCATGAGCTGCACGGTGATTCCTACATAGAGGGAATTGCCGTAGTTCTCCTGTTCAGCTAGTATGCACCAAGACTTTACCAAAATGTATATTTTTCATATTTCGTATACTTCCCAGATTGCATAACGAGTCTATGCAGTGCATTTTTATTATGATTTGTCTGGAACTAGAGTAATGCATAAAACATCCACACATGATAAACATAGGAGTGAATCTCCCTCTAACACGAGATTCATCAGAGCCCAGTTTAAGTGAGGCAAATGTCAAGAGATTAGGGGGCATATTCACAAGGAGCTATCGCCGAATTAACGGCACTTTATCGCAGCCAAAGTCGTGATAAATATACCCCCCCATTCACAAGCTGGTGTAAACAGCCCACAGCACCAGTTTACCCGCGATAGCAGCCGCAAAAAACATCGCCACAGAGGACCCGTGCAACTATCGCTAATGAGATGCAGAGTGGGCGTTCCCGTGCCAAAAGGCGTGACAACATCACACCTCAACATTCTCAACGACCAGCCACATCGGCGATAAAAACACAAAACAGGCGATAAGGCGCGTTAGCACCAGGAAATCTACACCTGCTCTGACCTGGTGTAAAGTCGGACGGCAGCCTGCAAACCAAAAGGGAGCACAGCCCCGGGCTACATCGGAAGGGCAACAGATGCCATGGAGCCACCCATCATGCGGCCCGGACACCCAAGAGGGCCACAACACCCACCGCCACCACCCCCAGGACCACCCCCCCCAACCAAAGACATGCCACATCAGCCACACCTAAACATGTACAAAATATTCCGCTTGATGTCGCACAATCACAACTGGTGACATGCATGTGTCGTCACAGAAATGAGCAGCACACATTCACTTTCGAAGCAACAAATGAAACTGTATTAAAATGAACACCGAAATGAAATGAAGACACATGGCCGCTCCCCTCGGGACAATACGTAGGTCACAGCCTGTAAGACAAAAAAACATGATGAGAAGGTGTGTCCTGCGCACATCAGAGGACAGAGAGAGAGCGAAGGAGAGAGAGAGGAAGAAAGGGAGGGAGAGAGAGAGGAAGAGATGGAGAGAGAGAGAGTGAGAGAAGAGGAGAGAGAGAGGAAGAGAGGGAGAGAGAAAGAGAGAGGAAGAGAGGGAGAGAGAGAGAGAGAGAGAGAGGAGGAGAGAGAGAGGAAGAGAGGGAGAGAGAGAGAGAGAGTGCCGCCCCTGTGCACCCAGGCCACACTGCTCACCTGCTGCCACCGGTGTGTCTCCAACCACGTGCCGGTATGTTTAGCAGGACACCAGGTCACACATCTGAGTCAGAGCCGTCAGCTGAAACAGAGTCCAGATACATGACTGGCACAGTACACACACTTGCACAAGACAACATCGCCTGCCCGCCCATGCACACCCAGGCAGAGGCACCCCAACCCCTCCCGCCGCCCATCGGATCATGCCCGCCCATGCACACCCAGGCCTCAATGCTCACCTTCCGCCACCGGCGTGTAGACAGGAGGTCCCACCACGTGCCGCTGCAAGCCACAAGCCCGGGGCCCGCGGACATGGCACCCTCCACATCATGCAGCCCCACTCCGCAGGCCACCAGGTCTCACGTTTGGTGCTGGGTCTTGATTACTCCATGGCATAGGACATACCAGTGCACCTGGCACCATCGCAGGCTGCACACCCGCTCAGCCCAATGGGTGCCACCAACTCTGGGATCCCGGAAGCGACGCCACATGGCGGTAGGCCCGCGCTGCCCGCTGGCTCTGGCCTACACTGCGGTCCAGCAGGGCACACAAAACCTGAGCTGTCCGGACCGCCGGGACGGGGCATCATCGCAGGCTGCACACCCGCTCAGCAGCTTAAGGTGCCACTGACTCAGTGCACCCAAAGTCACCGTCCCGTGCCGTCCGCAAGGCCCCGTGTGCCACTAACCCTGTGCAACCCCAGTCTGCGCCACGTGGTGGTAGGCCCGTGCCGTCCACAAGACCTTGTGTGCCACTAACCCTGTGCGCAAAAACTCATGGGCCCTTAATGATTGAGAACCGTGGAGCGTCCGTCATCCAGTCACCACCGGCAGAGGGGAATGTGACGGCGTCGGCCCCTTATGTTGGCGGAGTCACATGGCCTATGACGCCTGTGCCGGATGGGTGTGGTGTGCGTGCAAACCTGCCCTCAGGGAGTGGCTGTGACATGCTGACAACTAGACCAGTGACCTGCACACCACCAGCGAGTACGCCTGCGACGGGTAGCAATGAGGGCCCCCCCTCGGAGCGTTAGCGGAGTGGTCTGGCCTGCCGTACGCCGGACCAGCGCAGGGCTTGCAACAATGACTCGTGGGCTCTGGGCGTGGTTCAGTCCATGTCCGGACAAGGAAGTGACTGATGCGTATGTCCCTGTTGTAGTGTTCACGGGACCCGGTACACAAAATGCAATGTAGCACCCTCTGACTGGCATCCCACAGGATGAACATCATTGGCGCAAGGGAAGTCACTGTCCCTACATTCATCCACACATTCACACATGAATGATGAAAGACATGACACAGCAGTGCGTCACTGGATGTTTATTGCACATCCAGTGCAGTTATGCAGCTGGAGCGGTACAGGGCAATGCCGAGCACACTACACAATATGGGCACGTGGAGGGCCAGCCAGAGTCCATCCGGGGATGACATGTACTGCGGAAGAGGAAGGGTACAGTCCGCAGTCTGGTCGCCGTGTCATTGGTCGTCAAACAGGATGTGGCAGTCCATGTCACTGTCCAAGGTGAGTGCATCGGAGTGTATCGGGGGTCAGTGGAAGGTCATGAGGCCATGTGCGGGACCAAGCAGAAACATGCCAGGTGGTGGAAATGTATGCTAGTGCCTCCTTCTGAGAGCCAACCCATCCACGTCCTCGTCCTCGGATGTGTGCTCTGCCCCACCTGTGGGTGTTGCAGTACCGGCTGCTGCACTGTGTGCCACTGACACATCAGGGGCCTGAGTGGATACGCCTGCCACAAAGGGAGGCACTGACACACCAGGGGGCGGAGATGTGGATGGTGTGGGGGCAGCCGCATTCATCAGCGACACGCCTTGTGGCAGCAATGCCATGATGAAGTACTGCAGGGCATGGTAGATCCCTGCTACATTTCGATGGTGTGCAGCGATGGCTGCCATCCTTTCCGCCTCCATCCGCACCATGTCCTCCATGAGCCTCCGCATGTGTGCCATCTCACGGCTGGCATCGCTGGAGCCACTCTGAGCGGACAGGTGTTCTTCTCTCCGCGTCATGACTCCAGCGATGTCAGTCAGGGCTGGTTGGAGACCATGGGGCGGACGTAGACACCCATGGATGGCGTCCAGTTTGGTAGCCATGAGGTCGAACCCCACCCGCACCTGCTCAGCCGTCTCCCTCTGGCCCTCCAGCACACGGCGTTGGAAGGCCATGTGTTGTTCCTGGGGGTCTTGGGAGAGTGCTGGGGCTGTGGGTGCCTCCTGCTGGGTGGTTTGGGTGGTGGGTGGGGTCTCATCGATGTGGCTGGGCTGCCCTGATCCTGGAGGTGAGTGGAGGATGAGGTCAATGATGTCTTGGATGGTTTGGGTGTCGATGCTGGTGTTGTCCTCCTCGTCATCAGTGAAGAGTGGCTGGGACTGCTCTGCAGGAGGTGTTGACGATGCCCCTGCGTTGTGAAGGGGAGATGGTGTATTACAATGTGTCCACATGTATGTAGCCGCATGGTACAGGTTGACATTCAGACAGCATGGCATTGTACATTGTGACAGTCTGTGGGTCTGGGCGAGGACCCAGGGTCATTGTGGGTGTGCACTCAATCAATCAATCAATCACGGCATTTATAGAGCGCGCTACTCACCCGGGAGGGTCTCAAGGCGCTGGGGGAGGGGGTAAGTTACTGCTCGAACAGCCAGGTCTTGAGCTGCTTCCTGAAGGAGAGATGGTCCTGGGTTCGCCGAAGGTGAGTGGGGAGGGAGTTCCAGGTCTTGGCTGCCAGGTAGGAGAAGGATCTTCCTCCGGCGGTGGTTCTGCGGATGCGTGGTACGGTGGCGAGGGCGTGGCTGGTTGATCGTAGCTGGCGTGTGGGCGTGTAGAAGGTCATGCGGTCGTTGAGGTACTTTGGGCCCAGGTCGTGGAGGGCCTTGTGTGCGTGGGTGAGGAGTCTGAACGTTATTCTCTTGCTGACGGGGAGCCAGTGCAGGTCTTTCAGGTGTCCGGTGATGTGGCTGTGTCGGGGGATGTCCAGGATGAGTCGTGCGGAGGCGTTCTGGATGCGCTGGAGTCTTTTTTGAAGTTTGGCTGTGGTTCCGGCCCTGCTTGCTTGTGCATGTGTGCCATTGTGGCCATCTCCACCCGTCTCCCCAGTACCTGGTGGTCACTCACCCTGTTGCGGTTGTGTTGTGTCCTGTCGAGCAGTGTCCGGTCCCCCGACTCCAGCCACAGTCTCCACACTGATGACTGTCGACACAGCTCCTCCATGTCATCCAGCTCCAGCGGTGGAGCTGGGCCCCCACCTCCGGTCTGCGTTGCTGCCTTCTGGTTGGCGGTGAGTTTCTCCTTGGTCTTCCGCTTGATGTCATTCCATCGCCTCTTGACCTCGTCCATTGTCCGCTTGTGCTCTCCGACGGCATTCAGCTTGTCGACGATGTCCCGCCATATTCCATTTCTGGTGCCCAATGACACGTTGGAGGTGACGAAGAGTTGTTGATGGTGTTCCATCACCTCCGTGACTATGATCCTGTTCGCCTGTGGACTGAACTTGGTCTTCCTCGTTTTCTTGTCCTTGCCCTTCCCTGTCCCCGAGTTCCCAGGCTGGTTGTCCGGGGTGCTTGTGGGGTTGCGCTCGTCCTCTGCGCCTGCTCCGGCTGCCTCCATGGTGCTTGGGTGTTGGTCAGTTTGTGTGTGGGTGTTTTTTCTACTTTTATGGTGATTTTTGATGCCTGCCAGGTGTGTGTTGGAGGCCTGGCGCTGCTTGTCGCTGATTTCCTCATCGCGCATTGGCCCATCGCGTGTTTTTTGGTGTTGTGGTTTGTGTTTTTATCTCCATTGTGGTGGTTGTATCGCGGACATTGTCCGCGGTTTCGGCAGACTATCGCTTGCTACTGCCTTGTTGTGAATTCCACGTTGACAAAGGGTTATTTTCCCGCGATAGGCTGCGATATTGAAAGTTGCGTTACGCTACTCTTGCGGTAGTTATCGCACGTTCTTGTGAATATACCCCTAGGAGTACTGTCACAAGTAGGTTGTAATATATGTTAAAATTCTCTCCCTGCAATGCATGTATACGTTCTGACACCTGTTCATTGCAATGTTATTATTCACTATAGAATTATCTGATCAAAACTCAATAAAGAGATTTGGAGTAAAACAAATGTCCTGAAAGAATGCACGATTTGGCTCTTTTTTAAAAAAATTTTTTTTTTTACATTTTCTTAGTGGTAGATCCACCTTAGACCCATGGGAACAGTTAGGTTCCCTTGCATGGTGTATTGATTTGAAATTGTATTTATATAGCGCTTACTATCCCTGACGAGGCGTTGAAGCGCTTTCTCCTTTCTTAGTGTGGCAGATATGAACAGTTCCTCTTCATTTCCAGTCAGTTTGCTAAAGTTATGGGCCGCAGCGCCTTCCTCCTAATAAGGTGCATGAACAAAGCAAAGGGCTGTGTGGTCACCGGATGTGGTCGCTGGCATGGATTGTGGGGGCATCATGTCACGGAGAACTTCTTTGTTAGTCTGTTTTTTGTGGACCTCTGTCCTGCCTCAGCCTCAGGCAAGAAGGAACCTTATGGCTAATTTATGACGGCTAACTAGATAAAATAATCCTCTCTAAATCAATGATGCTCTGATTTAGAGTCAAACAAACCAGTGGGCTCGATGCCACACTTGCCTTCACATATGCTGGAGAAGCCAGGTCTGTTATAAACATTACCAGCAGCCATTTTCCCCTCATATTTTTAACTTTTTACAGAATGTTGAACGCCCAGAGGGAATATTGTTTATGCAGGTATTTTTGCAAAACTCCTTCGGCAGCAAAGGGCTGCAGCAAGCACTGGATTTCTGTCAGATTTTAACATGGGTGTGGGCTGTTTAAGCACATCTCCCGTTCAAGTCCAGGTATGTTTGTAATAGTACGGAAAAAATGGCAGTAGTCCGATTAAAGTACATTTTTGTGTATTCGCCCCATGACCACCATATCTGGCATCAGGGAGTTACACATTCTGCTAGACGCTAGATAATTACTAAGTTGACACAGAAAATGAAAGGACTGACATGGGTGTGTATTTTTTCCAAGTAATGAAAGAGTTTTACTTAAACATGCAATGTAGATGTGTGCAGGAGACATTTACAAATATGAAAGTTTTATGTACAAAAAACATAACAGACCTACAAATATTCAACAACGATTCATGCAGCTGATAATTTATTCCTCTTTGTCTATTAAAAAAATTAAAATAAATAAGCACACACTGGCAAATATGGAATCAGTGATAAAAAGATAATGAAAGCTATTGGACATCAAAATAAGTATGGCTAGCACATAGTAATGTGTATGTAATGTATGCATGTGTGTGGTAAGGTGAAGGAAGTGCAGCAGGACTAACATGGTAAGAGGTGTATCTCTAAATTAACTAATACAGAGAGGGGTATCGCTTTTATCGGGAGAAGTGTCGGAACGCTATGTGGAAGAAATGTTGTGGATGGCAACAGATTACAGAACTTTTTTTGTCATAAATGTGAGGGAAATCCATGATTTTAGCTAAAGTTTGAGGTTTGCAAGGCATTCAAGGTAAGACAACTTAGTGGGATTCCAAAGAGTCACACCACTATGGACCCCATCCAGTGTGTAGTTTCCTGAAAAATCTGGGGTTGGTACATTTCCATAGGTTCTGGCTGAGCCCGGGCCCAAATTCCACAGCTACCCATATCGTCAGAATTGGTCAATTTGAAATGCAAAATCATGATGTTTCCTTGTCGCGTTTTTGGGTCGTTCCTGCCGCAGATCAGAAACCCATCCACATAAGTGGAGCATCATTATTATCGGGAGAAATGTGGGATCACAGAGTAGCAGAACATTATTTTTGTAAATCAGCCATCTGGAACAAAATTGCAACTAAAAACGGGGTTACCTATTTCAATTTATTCCTACTTATTTTCATTATATTTTAATTAGAATGCTTAGTTTCTTTGAGAAAACCCTGAGTAATCTACACAAATGGCTCTTTGTAGCATTCCGAATTTTGTTTCCTTTTCCGAACTGCATAGCTTTCCAGGTTCACTCAGGGCTTTTGCTCCTGTTTCCACCACATACTGCAATTAGGTAGAAACCACAGCAAATAGGTAATAAAAATAACTAACAAAAGTAGGAATGTATGGCTACGATCCCACTCATTCTGCACTATAGCCACTTTTGAAAGTGGCCTTTTAAGGTGTTGCAAACGTATTTAACAACCAGGTAAAATCTAATAATGGGTGTTATTTTCACAGTACAGATTCTATATTGCTAACACATCTGTGAGAGTATCATATTTTCATATGAAGGAGCAAGAGACCAAGTAGTTTTTAAGAGAGCTGGGATATGGGTGATTGTGCGATGATGTATTATAAGAAATAAAATACTCCCTATCCTATGGTAAACGGATATTGCAAGTCATGTAGGAGTTCTGTGACCAGCCTGGCCCCTTTCTATGGTCATTTCCCATGTTGGTGACATGCAATATCCATGTATGAATAGGATGAGGTTATGCATACATAAGGAAAGCCTAACTTGAATAGCATTTCATTAATTAATCAAAAATCTATGCATTTCCTATTTATGCATTTTTTTTTAGCATGTGTAGTGTAGCCACCTCTGAGCATGTATGTTCCAATGTTATCTGCCACAAATATTTGAGCATCTATGGAATCAAATGATTAATACGTGACAAGACATTTCTGAAGTTTAACTATCACTATTTGCGAGAAGAAATATTAATGCTGCAGGATTCATCTTTGCTGATATATCTTACATTTTGTTAATCAAACTCCTGCGAGTAATAAGAAATGTTCACATTCATATTTAATGCATTTTAAATGTGGCTGCTGTCATGTAATATCTGATTCGGTTTTGTTTTTAAGTCAGTGACTATCAATCAATCAATCAATCAAATAACTTTATTCGCATTTGGAAAATGCATAAAAGTACAAATAATTATCATAATACAAATTGATCGGGAGATATTTTAAAACATTTAAAAACTTTCATTTTGTATATTTGCCTATTAGAAATAGCATAGTTTAAGTGCATCCGCATTTCTAAGACTAGCTGCTATATATCATAAGAGGAATATTTACACTAATCAAAGTGTGATTATATCACCATCACGTAAACAATTCATTTTTCTTTTACAGATTCAATTTAACATGTTAGCTAACTAGCAGCAATTTAATTAAAAACAGTATTAACAATTGATGATGATTGGTAAAAATAATCACATAAATCAACACCCCTATTTGAGGATCTTCTCCTAGTCCGAAAAGCGGAATATAAAACGTTTGCTAATGTAAAACAAATATAGGGTGTTTCCAAAGAGTAAATAACTAAAAGAGCTAGGGAATAAGAGTGTATGCTCAATTTACTTTACAGGGGGTGGGGGGATCCTATAAGCATTTACATATAGATACAACCAAAAAAAATTAAAACAACCCAATATTTCATGATATCTAAAAACATACTAACAAATCATGTCTCAATATCATTAGCCACTCTTGTAGATCTAGATTTAAGGGCCATTCTTAAAAAGTTTACCACACAGGACAAGGTTAAAACATCTGCGGAAAGTTTTAAAAAGAGCAATGCCACGCGTGCCTGTCTAATACCAGTAGTCTGTAATAAAGACTTCAAGAACCTTTTTCTAGGGAGGCCATAAAATGAACAATTAAAAAGGAAGTGGAGGGTATCCTGCGGAGACACATTGTCGCAGCCGCAGGGCCCTCTCTCCCCAGGCTTTACTCTAAAGCCTGCTGGAACCGCTAAAATATGGTGGATAAAATTAAATCTAAAACGTGTGATTAAAAATCTATCGTGGGTATTTGTCATAATAGTTAAATATGGTTCTATTTTCAAGGAGGTTTTAATTAAAACGTGTTCTCTTACTGTGGGTTTAACCAACTCGTTACTCTCACGTTGCGCCATACTAAACTTGAAAAACAACTCTTTGACAGCTGCCTTGTCCTTCTGTCTTATTATATCTGGGTCATCGAACAGTGCCTGCCGTCCCATTTTTTGCAGGCAATCCCGCACATATTTTAACCATGGGATCTTCATTACGTTAGCCAGGGACAGGCAATCCTGGACAACAAGCCTTGTCAGGCCTATCTCTTCATTTAACCAGACCTTTAACCAGTGAATTATGGGTCTAACAGCCACTAAATCTGAGATGTAACTAGCTCCCAGTTCTTCATGTGCAATAAATGCTGGGGTGCTATGGGGAACCCTTAATAGGCGCCTCATATATTTGTTTTCTTCCGTTTGTAGGCTATTGATTTTCACAAAGCCCCAAACCTCACTACCATACAACACCTTGGCACAGCAGATTGAGTTGTACAATTTCAAAATCATGTCCGGGGTCCACAGCCCAAGCCTGCTTGCAAAGTTCGCAATTGAACCTGTGGATCTAATTAAAGACAGAGATTTCTCTTCTAGTAACTGTTTAAAGTTAAGCTTCCCATCAAATAATATGCCTAAATAAGCAAAAACTGGGACTTTACCTAAGACATGCGAGCCAATGGTGTATTTAAATGATTTGGCTGGCTTTTTCCCCATCTCCATTACATATGATTTGGTGAGATTGGGGGCCATCTCGAGTTTTTCCATAAACTCTACAAAACCATTAATTAAAAGTTGTAGACCATGAGGGGTGCGTGCCAATAACACCGCGTCGTCTGCATATAATAAAACCGGCACAGTTCTTTCTCCTATTCGTGGTACATCTGCCCTAATATCCCGCAGTGCCGCATCCAGGCCATTAATGTATAAAGTAAATAAGAAGGGAGCCAGAATGCATCCCTGTCTGACACCGCTTGAACATCCAAACCGATCCGTTACTTTTCCCTCCTGGGTATACCTTACTGCAGCCGTGGTGTGATTATGCAGTGATTGGAGTATATTTATTAGTTCTAAATCCACCCCCTGGTTAGCCATTACTAGCCACAACTTGTTCCGGTTCACGCGGTCAAAAGCCGCCGATAAATCCATAAAAGCCAAATAAAAAACCTCCCCTTTTAACAGCGTATATTTAGCAGAAATAAGATAAAGATTAAGACACTGGTCCACAGTTGATTTCCCTGGGCGGAATCCGTATTGAACATCAGTGATTATATTAGCAGACTCAGCCCACTCCATTAGTCTATTTAAAATTACCCGCCCCAAGACCTTGGCTGATACATCTATCAAAGATATTGGTCGGTAACAGTGCGGGCTATCCCGATTACCCTTCTTAAAGATCGGTACTATAATTGCCGAAGACCAAGATGTGGGCATTGAAACACTTATTGCCGCATTTAAGACCCTTGTTAATAAAGGTGCCCAGACCTGTACATTCGATCTGAAAAGGTCGGGTGGAATCCCATCTGGGCCTGGGGCCTTATTTCGCATCAGCCCTTCGATACCAACAGTGACTTCCTCCAACGAAAAAATGACAGAGGTAGCCCTTGTGGGTATAGTTGACAACCATGCTTCTGCCTGGCCAGACGAGTGGTTATATAGGCCCTGAAAATATTCCTGCCATTGTTCCGGGAGTATATTACCACTTAGCCCTGGTTTATTTGGGTCCGCAAAACAGGGACTATTTATAACCCTCCAAAACCGTTCTGAGTCTTTCTGCTCTGCTGCTTCAAGGAGTTCCTCCCACGCTATCCGCTGCAATTGACCTCTACGTTGTTTTAACGCTGACTTATAACTTGCGCGACACGCCAACACCCTCTCTCTATCCCTAGGGGACTGCTTGAGAGCATCCTTCAAGTTCCTAAGGGTAAGAGAACAATGGTGGCTAAACCATCTTGGGGAATCCCCCTATGCCTACGTGGGTGTGTCTTCAGCAATTTAGTGACAAGGACAGCGATATTTGTGAAAGCCTTGATCAAGTCGGCCCCTTCCACCTCTGGGTCCAAGCAATTCATGATGTCTTTAGCTCCTTGACCAAATAGAGCCGCATTGAACCCTGCCTCATTTATCTGGACCCATCTTAATCGCCTGCCTTGATCGATCGTGGATAATAATTGATCCTCTGTCTGTCTGACCACACTCTGACTGTATACATCAACTATTAAAATTACTGGGTTATGATCGCTAAATACACTGTGTAAAATATTAAATTTCCTAACAGATCTTTTCATTGCCTGTGAAATCAAAATATAATCAATAACTGAATGACACCCTCTTCCCTTAAAAGTGGGGTCCAACAGGGAGCCTTCCACAATATCGGCCATATCCAACGTGTGTGATAACCCGTGTGTGTGTAAAAGGCACGTCAGCTCCCTCCCCATCCGGGTGTGTTCCATATGCATACCCTTACTTAATGCACATGACGACCACACACCATGAGCCACCCTTAAATCCGGGCATGGATGACAATTAAAATCGCCTGCTACTATCATGTGCGTTGCGCCATGCCCACTCCTGGTGAGACGGTCCAGCCAACCATCTAATTCATGTATACTATTTAGGCCCTGTGGTGTGCATTGTATGGCATTATAAAAATTCAAAATAGTTACCCTACATCCCTTAGCTATGAGTCTAACCCCTTGTACATTATGTGAATCACAAGCCAAATCCTTCCACCTTCCCTGAATGTTCAAATCCACAAACACAGTCAATCCCCCTTTGCTCTTCCGACTCGGGGTTTAATTGCTGGACAAAAGAAGGTTTTATATCCCTCTATAAAACACGTATTCTCCGTCGCCCAGGTTTCTTGGAGACAAATTATGTTAAAGTCCCTTACCAAGGCAAGCCAATGCATATCCTCAAGTTTATTTGCTATACCAGCTATATTCCAGGATATGATTTTTAAAGAGCCATCAATCTTACTCCCATCAGAGTAATGCACCCCACTATCTACCCCAGGGTGAGCTATGCTGCCCTCTCCAATCTCCCTACTCTCCTCACTGGAGGTTGATTCCCTACACTCCAATGACGGGACTGCCTCCACCTCACCAGCCCACACAAACTTCCCTTTCTGGACGACCACTGACCCCGACGAGACAAAGGTCCCCCACCCCTACATTCAGGTAGTCAATCAATTTCATTCAGATCACCCAGGGGGGCAAAAACATTATTTAGATGAACCGGTCTGTCCCTAATCCTCCTGATGTTAAATTGATCCTGGTTCTCCCCAACCTGATTGACCATACCTCTTGTACCTGGTCTGCCTGGTCTATAAAAAAAGCCCAGAGTCAAGGGTTTTATACTAGTCTCCATATTAAAAAAATTAACTGCCTGAGAAAGGATTGACTGAACCAACCACGGATATCTAAAGGTGACAATCACACAGTCTCCAGAAAAACATTTCCTCATACTACCTATCCAGTTCACCCTTCTTGCCATTAAAATATACTGAAGATCACGTGTGTTAAATTTCACAAATTTGGATAACCAATGGGCTACCTTATTAATTAATTGTGGGGTAGACTCCTCATTCGTGTTTATTTGGGCGGGTACACCTGCAAGAACAACTACGTATGGACAACAGTCTGGTGGGAGATTTATTGTTGGCAGGTCATCACTCTGATTCTGGGCACCTCTATTCGAGGTATGTTGACTTGACAACAATCTGTTATCACTAGTATCCCTCGAACAGGCCGCTTCCCTATCCACACCACCCTCGAGTGCCCTACTACCCTTTCCAGTCATGTCCCTGCTGCTTCCATCCCACGTATTAGAAACTACTATGTTACCATGACTATTGGGTATCTGACTCCCCCGCCTTGAGCATAGTGATCACTTACAGGTTCTCCTAGGAGCACAACACGTGCCTCTGCCTCTGCCTCTATCGGCGTGATGATCCCTGGTACCGGATTACCCCTTCCCCCTTCTGCCTGCATACCTCGTTGATGTTCCGCTTGTAATGGCCGGGATATCTGTGTTGGGATTTCTTGGCCACACATGCACCCTTTTTCCTGTGTTAGTTTAATGTGACTGCTACACACTTTCTCCAGCCCTAACAGTTTCTCCTCTAGGCTAATTAACTTGCTAAGTATGGGCTCAAGTAGAACAGAGAACAGGGACTCAATTCTTTTCCAGGGATCATTATCACAGTCCCCCAAGGATGATATCAGGCAGTTCAATTGGGTTGGAGCTACTCCCTGACATACCGAGGGGCCCTGTGAAGCATTATTAATATCATGTTAACTTGACTTGGATTGTGTCTTCTTGGGCCTAGGCTTCTGTTTAGATTTTTGTTTTGATAGGGCACCACCCCTGTGATGTTTCATCGCGGGTTCTGGGCTAGTTATTGGAATATTTATTAGCCCTGCCCTTTGACCCCCCTTAGATCTGGTAATTCTGGTGCCGCCCTCATCATCACTTCCATCTACTACACTTTGGATATCGGCCACAATCAACGGTACCGGGACCGGGACCTGGGCAAAATACAGATCCCCATCACCCAAAGTCCCTAGGTCGGGAACTCCAATCCGAGCACCCAAACCTTTGCTCCCCCTATCTAACACACCCCCGTCAACACACAATAAGCTCCTCTCTCCGCCTCCCCCCTCTGAAGTATTACACACATTTGCAGGTGATTGCGGGGCAGGTGCCGGGGAAATCGCAACACTAATCCCCCTAGCGAGGATCGTTTGCAGGCAGTCACCGAGCCCAAAGAACGTCTCCTCTCGGTGAGCTGTATTTCATGAGTCAGTAATGATTCTGCCCGTGTTAAAAAGGCGTCCAGAGTCCCCGTTAAGCCCCCCCTTTTTTCGGCATACGCTTAGCCATACCCCCTGGATATCAACAGTACCTCCAAAAACAGTATCCCAGGGGTGTAGTGTCCAGGGGGGTGGCCCAGCCCGGCCTCCTCCGGTCTCTGACGGGCGCGGACGGGCCCGCCCTTGGCCCGGGCTTCGCCCGGGCGCGACCCGCGCGCGTCCGCGCTGCGGGCGGCCCGCTGGGCCTTTAACGCCTCCCGGCGCCTCCTGGCGCGAAAGCGGCGTCACGGCTGGCGCCGCCGCTTGTGCTGCTGGGGGTTGTGGTCTCGCGGTGGCCGTTCCCCTCACGGCGGTGAAAACAAGAGAAGCTGTCGTTGGCCGTTCCCCTCACGGCTGGAGCAATAAGCAAATGCGCGTCCCGCGCTGCGGGCGGCCCGCTGGGCCTTTAACGCCTCCCGGCGCCTCCTGGCGCGAAAGCGGCGTCACGGCTGGCGCCGCCGCTTGTGCTGCTGGGGGTTGTGGTCTTGCGGTGGCCGTTCCCCTCACGGCGGTGAAAACAAGAGAAGCTGTCGTTGGCCGTTCCCCTCACGGCTGGAGCAATAAGCAAATGCGCGTCCGTGACTAATTTTTACCCCCACTTTTTATGCATTAAGGCTCTGTAACTAGTGATACTGCGGTTCATGTGTTGGTGTCTACATGGTTCTTAGATGTACCAACTGGATTTGGTCGCTTCCTATGCCCGATAAGGACGATTTTTTCATTTTAATTTAATAATGTAATATACAATGTGTATCATATGTTATTCCTTGTTCCAGAGGCTATTAGTGTAAAAAAAAAAATGTAACTCTTAAAAACATTCTCCTATGAAGATGAAGATACAACCCCAGTGAAATAGGCAAAGAACAAAGATGTTATTGGGACCATAGTCTTGGGAAAGTAGTGCTTGGAAGTCTTAGGAAAGGTGGTGGGTGGCGCTGCAAACATTAACTCCAAAGGCGGCATTGACAGAAAAAACGGCATTCTCCTAAACTGAGTGCGGAAATGCGTCCGCCTGGCCCATAAATCTCTTTACGCCATAAATAAGGTTTTAATGGCCTCTGTTAATGCGGCTGCTACCGTGTGAAAAACGTCCAATCACCGCAGGGCTCAGTCGGCTTTAACTAGGAGCTTGCCTTGTGAAAACAAACGTGTGAGATGCGAACACCCAACAGTAGAAAACAACTTCAAAACAGAGTCAACATTACAAGATACAGAAGATCTCTTGGTGTTAAAAAGAGGCTCATTTTGTGAAACACGTCACATGTTAATGTGGTCCCTCAGGTCAGCCCCTGGACTCTGCAGAAAGCGCCCAAAAGTCGTCAGACAAAGAACAGTTTTTTAATTGATTTAATTGCAAAAAGCCACCATCCCTGGGGCAGACAGGAATCCTGTGCTAAAAGACCCTGCACGTTTTAAAACATTTCAACTCTGAGGGCGCTGAGCCCGTCAGGGAATTCCCTTGCACCGCACTGCACACCCCGTCACTTCCGTTTCCTGTACAATCTATTAATTAACATTTACAACGGCGGTTGTCTGTTTCCGCTTAGAGAATATGCAATGCACTTTGCCAGCAGCAATGCTACCGAAATTCCCATATCTTTAAATCTGTCATGTAGTGCGACGGTGGCTTGGGGCGATTTTTTTAAAGCAGTTGAACTTATTTCAATTGAAATGGGGATGATTTGGCGTAGAGCCTAATCAATGACTGGGAAACTAACGATCAGGAACGCCCCTTACTGACCCTGACCCTCCCCCACCCCCTTTTATTGCTAAAAGACGCATGAGGTGAAAAAATACTAATTTGTATCATTCAAAAGAGATGTAATCGGCGGTTCAACTAGTGCAATATTTTCTCCCTAAAACTTAGACTGACTTAATTTTTGGTATACATGAGCCCAACTGTTAAAATAAGCCCAACGACTTTAAAAAATATGAGGAGATACACCGTATTATAGGAGAGATTGTCGGTCTGCGGATAACCGGATTTCTCGAGATTTTTCCGCTCTGCCTGCTTGCTGCCCAGGGTCATGGACAAAGACTGCTCATGTGTGCTGGTCTTTGTGCAGGCCTGCACCTGCGATAGGAATAGGGCAGTTACATCCTCCAAACTAATGTTAGTGGAAGAGAAAAGGAAAAACTAAGGTTTTTGCACGGAAATGCACTTTGGCCTCATATTTCTGCAGTAGTCATGCAGATGAGTGCCTTGAATCCAAACAATTGCAAAAAGAACAATTGATGGACAGAATGCAGAACAATGTCATACATTCACCCCAGTACAGAGATCTGGGCCCAAATCCATCGTTTTTTTGCTCCCCATGCCATTCCAGTTTGAAACAAGCCATATGCAAATCAGTCTTAACTCTGCACCCAATGGGAACAGTCCAGCTCGAACTGCCAGGCCAGGTTCTCCCTGGACTGGAAACAAGCATCCTAGGACCGGTTTCGGGGTTTCACCCCTCATCCGCCAGGAGAGCTTGACTCCAGTGGCATGGAGAGCACAGGACCCACGTCTGGGCATACCCGTCCCACTCGGGGTGACAAATGCAAAAAGAACAATTGATGGACAGAATGCAGAACAATGTCATGCATTCACCCCAGTACAGAGATCTGGGCCTAATTCCATCGTTTTTTTGCTCCCCATGCCATTCCAGTTTGAACCCAGCCACATGCAAATCAGTCTTGACCCTGCGCCCAATGGGAACAGTCAAGCCTGAACTGCCAGGCCAGGTTCTCCCTGGACTGGAAACAAGCATCCTAGGACCAGTTTCGGGGTTTCACCCCCTCATTAGCTAGGATAGATTAACTCCAGTGGTGTAAAGAGCACAGGACCCACGTCTGGGCATACCCATCCCACTCGGGGTGACAAAGACAAAAAGAACAATTGATGGATAGAATGCAGAACAATGTCATACATTCACCCCAGTACAGAGATCTGTGCCTAAATCCATCGTTTTTTTGCTCCCCATGCCATTCCAGTTTGAACCCAGCCATATGCAAATCAGTCTTGACCCTGCGCCCAATGGGAACAGTCCAGCACAAACTGCCAGGCCAGGTTCTCCATGGACTGGAAACAAGCATCCTAGGACTGGTTTCGGGGTTTCACCCCTTATCAGTCAGGATAGCTTGACTCCAGTGGCATGGAGAGCACATGACCCACGTCTGAGCATACCCGTTCCACTCGGGGTGACAAATGCAAAACGAATGATGATCAATTCAACCCAGATCTGTGACTGGGGGTGAGTGTCTGAAAAGTTTCAGCGCTCTGTCCATCATCTCCTTCTGTTTGCTTTGTTCGCCCTAAGTTGGCAGGGTATGCCCAGACGTGGGTCTCTTGCTCACTTTGCCACTGGATTCAAGCTAGCCTGGCTGATGAGGGGTGTTACCCTGAAACCGGTCCGAGGATGCTTGTTTCCGGTTCAGGGAAGACCTGGTTTGGCAGTTCGGGCTGCACTGTTCCCATGAGGCACAGGGTCATGACTGATTTGCATATAGCTGGGTCTGAACTGAGGTGGTGAAGTGAGCTTAAGAATGATGATGGATTCAACCCAGATCTGTGACTGGGGGTGAGTGTCTGAAAAGTTTCAGCGCTCCATCCATCATCTCCTTGTGTTTGCTTTGAATCCAAACAATGGCACAATTCAAGGGGCACTCTTTGAATGACGTATGCATTCCTAAAAGGTCTCAGATGTAGGAGTAACACAGTGGAAGTCCATTTCCAAAGTTTTCCCGGTAGGATTGGGAGCCATGGACCTCTGTTTCTTGGTAGTTTATGGGATCATACAAATAGTTCCTCTTTCACCGTTGCTATGAATGATGCATGAAGCTTGCACTATATTACATATACATATGCTATGTATGTGCATGTAATATTTTTTATTTATTTATTTTATTTATTTATTTACGAGGTTTTATATAGCGCTGGCTTCACCCTTAGGTATCAGAGCGCTTTACATTGGGAAGATGATAGAACATAGGTTACAAAAACACATGGCAACGAGAAGAAGCGTAGAGATATAATAGGCTTAAGCAACAAAGTAAATAACATATCTTGGTTATGATACAAAGTGAAAGGAGGTAGTATATTGGTAACAGTTACAAATATTTAAGCAGTAGAAAGGAGCTAGATTCATATTTTGAATGAAACGGAAGGGTTAGACCAGAGTGGAGGGAGGGGAGGCTAAATTAAAGGAGAGGGGTGAACTGAGGGGATGCTAGAGGTGTGGAAGGGTAAAGGTGGGGGGCTATTAAGTGTTTGTGGAGTGCAGGAGAGGTGGGAGAAAGGGGGGCAGGATTGGGGATTTAAGGCGGAAAGAGAATGAACAGCAAGTATGGGCATAGAGTGATTATGGACCCCAATATTTGTTGAGCAGGTGCAATTTAAGGTCTTTTTTGAAACTGACGTATGAAGGATTCAGTCGTAGGTCTTTGGGGAGGGCATTCCAGATGCTGGGGGCCTTACCAGAGAAGGAGCGAGATTGTGCGGCTTTCTTTTTTAACAAAGGGGGGACGAGGAGGAGAGAGTGAGTGCTTCTCATCGAACGGGTACTGCCCGCTTTTTTGAGTTTGTTTGAAAGGTAGATCGGGGTTTTTTGATGGAGGGCTTTGTGAGTGATGCAGGTTAATTTAAAGGAGGATCTGCCTTCAATAGGAAGCCATTTAAGGGACTTTAGGGTCGGCGAGATGTGGTCAGAGCGTTTGCAACCAGTTGTAATCCTGGCCGCTAGGTTTAGCACAGATTTAAGTGGGGCCAAGTGAGTTTTGGGAGAGCCGATGAGAAGGGCGTTACCATAGTCAATTTTCGAGAGGACTATGGATTGTACAACTGATTTGAAATCTTCCGCTGGAATGAAAGGTTTGATTTTTTTGAGATGTTGGAGCATAAAAAGTGCGCCTTTGGCCGAGTTTTTTACATGGGAGTTGAGCGTAAACTTACTGTCGAGGGTGATGCCAAGGGATTTAACCGATTCGGAGAGGGAGAGTGTACAGTTAAGGGCAGTAAGGTCAGTGATCCATGTATGGATGGGGTTGTTTTTAGGAGAGAATAGAATGATTTCCGTTTTGTTAGGGTTGAGCTTGAGATGATTGGAATGGAACCAGTTTTGTATGTTAGTAAGGGCGGTGTTAAGGTGCAGAACATCAGAGTGGGATTTGATTTTATAGTAGAGTTGGGTGTCGTCAGCATATAGGTGATAGTTAATGCCTGCTTGTTTGAGAATGAGGGTAAGGGGTTCCATGAAAAGGTTGAAGAGGGCAGGAGAGAGGATGGATCCTTGGGGGACACCAAGGGAGACTGGAGTGGGGCTAGATAGGCAGTGGTGGATTTTTACTTGTTGGGTTCTGTGTTGGAAATAGGATTTGAACCAATTGAGGACGGTGCCATTAAGACCAAATCTAGATTTAAGTGTGGAGAGTAATGTTGAATGGTTAACTGTGTCAAATGCCGCTGAGAGGTCAAGGAGAATGAGTAGGCAGGTCTCGCCATTGTCCAGGGCAAGGTGGATGTCATCAACTATATTAAGCAATGCAGTTTCAGTGCTGCAGCCTTTACGGAAGCCGGATTGTAGGGGGTCAAGTAGGTTGTAGGTGTCAATGTGTTTATCCAGTTGTTGAAGGGCACATTTTTCAAGGGCTTTAGAGAGAAAGGGGAGGTTAGAAATGGGGCGGAGGTTGTTCGAGTCATTAGGGTCGGCCTTAGGGTTTTTTGGAATGGGTGTGATTTGTCCGAGTTGGAGGGGGACTGGGACACATCCCGATGAAAGGGATGAGTTGATGATATTGGTCCAGTACGGGACAATGACGTGCTTTAGGTTTTGGACGAGGGAAGATGGGAGAGGGTCTTTAGTGTGGGAGGATGGTTTAAGTTTGGACAGGATGCTACAGACTTCAATTTCAGAGATGGAGTGGAAATTCAGCCAGGAGGCATTGTTTTTGAGTTGAGTGTTGTCGGGGGGAAGTTCAGACAGGGTTAAAGAAGGAGGGGTGGGGAGGATAAGGGGGTGTGAGCAGAGGGGAAGGTGCTGAAGTGGTGTCAGGGGAACCAAGGGGTTTGGGGGACTTGGGTTAGGGTGAAAGATTGGTCGATTTTGGCAATTTTTTCAGAAAAAAAGTTAGCTATTTCTTCGCATTTGCTAGTGGTGGCCGTAATGCTGGGTGTGACTGGGGAGGTTTGATTTCTAATAATGCTGAACAGATCTCTGGGTCTGTTTTTTGCTCGGGAAAGCTGTGCTCGGAAGAAGGAAGCCTTTTCGGCGAAGATGTGTTTCTTGTACACGGATCTAGCGGTTCGAAGCAGGATCAGATTGGAGGGGGAAGGGTGTTGTCTCCAGGTTCTTTCTGCCAGTCTAAGAGCCCGTCTTTCATTATTTAGGTCTGGATTGTACCAAGTTTTGGAAGGGATGTTTTTAAGGGTTTTAGGTTTGGGTGGTGCAAGTTGATCTAGAACCTCAGAGATAGTTTTATTGTAGTGCTCAGTGAGATCGTTTGTATTGAGAGAAGGGGGAGTGCGACTGAGTTGATCTTGGAGTTTCGCCTCCAGTAAACCTGCGGGGATACGTTTAAGGTTTCTGGATAATATTGTGGTTTTGTTGAATTTAGAGGGGCGGGTTGGGCTAAGGGTGAGATCGAGAACAGTATGAGGTGGTGGTCAGACCAGTCAATAGGGATAATGTTGGAAAGAGATGCCAGATTACTGTTAGTAATGATGGCGTCAAGGGTAGCTCCTTTAGAATGGGTTGGGGTAAGGCAGAGTTGCTTGAGGTCATTTATCTCAAGGAGGTTATTGAGGAGTTTGATGGTTGGGTCGTCTGGCAAGTTCCAGTGAAGGTTAAAGTCTCCTAGAAAGAGGCTTTTAGAGTTCGAAAGGGACGATTGTGAGAGAAGTTCAGATATCTCCTCGGCGAAGGGAAGAGGTTCACCTGGAGGGTGATAGATGTTGTGTAGTCGTATTGGGGGTGCCTTGCATTTTAAGTTCTGCTCCAAGGTATTCAAAAGTTTTGAAGTCAGAGTTTTTGGCTAGGGATAGCTGGAGTTCGTTTTTAAAGATTATTGCTAGACCTCCTCCTATTCTTTTAGGTCTGTCTTTTCTAAGGATAGAGTAACCGGGGGAGAGAGTAAGTCTAGGATGGGTGTGGAGTGATCGTTGAGCCAAGTTTCAGTGAGGAAGGCCAAGTCTATATCTTCACCAAGGATGGTTTCGGAAATTTCTGAGGCATGACGAACGGCTGAGCGGCAGTTCACTAGCATGCATGTCAGGGGCTTGGGGTTAGTTATGGTGGGGGGCAGGAGGGGATAGCGGTGAGTTGCCGGGGGTCTGGGCGAGCAAGGAGGGGAGAGAGTTCTGCTGGTTCCGATAATGTTAGGGATGGAGGAATGGGGAGGGGCCGCATCCTTGCATGTCAGGGGCTTGGGGTTAGTTATGGTGGGGGGGCAGGAGTAGATAGCGGTGAGTTGTGGGGGGGTCTGGTGGAGCAAGGAGAGGAGAGAGTTCTGCTGGTTCCGATAATGTTAGGGATGGAGGAATGAGGAGGGGCCGCATCCTTGCATGTCAGGGGCTTGGGGTTAGTTATGGTGGGGGGCAGGAGTAGATAGCGGTGAGTTGTGGGGGGTCTGGGGGAGCAAGGAGAGGAGAGAGTTCTGCTGGTCCCGATAATGACAGGGATGGAGGAATGAGGAAAGGCTGCATCCTTGCGGGGGCCTTAGGAGAGTAGGAGTTGCAGAGGTCGGAGAGCTTGGAGGTGGAGTAGTCATTCAAGGCGCGACAAGGTCTCTGAGGATTATTTTGAAGTGGTGTCGTTTTACTGAGTTTGGGATTAATGAGTTTTGGGGGCCAGTGCGAGGCGAAGTGGGCCAAGAGGGGTGGGTTATCGGTATGGAGGATTTGGAGTTAGTGAAATCCTCTCTAAGACGGACTAACTCAGATAGGAGGGAGGCAATGTTGCGATCAATACTGTAAAGTGTCTGGGTTAAAAGAGAGAGTTGGGGCGTATTGGGTGAGGCGGGTGGGGGTGAGGTATGTGCTAAGTTGGTTGGAGAAGGAGGTCTAGCGTTCGTAGAGGGTGGTGAGTCTGGAGGGGGGTGAGTGAAGTCTTGTGGCAGTGGGCGAGAGGGAGGACTGTGGGGGGGAGGAAGTGGGGCTCCGGTCGTCAGAGGGAGATGGGGAGTGGGGGAGGACTGGGTCGTACTGGAGGTAGTGTGGGCAGGGGGAGGGTGGGAGTGCAAGCTTCATGTGTCAGGATGCCCTTTGGGTATTAGTCACACAAATACCGAAAAACAATATAGCATATGAAGATATGCTGGTGTTGAGCCAGTTAGTGCTACATTTCTGATGGGTGTGCAAAAACAAGTTCATCAGAGAACCATTTATACATTTGTTGAAAAAAATACCCTCTTTAATTAGATTTAAGAGTGTCAGTCATTAGTTCCTTGAATTGGGTACCACTGTACAAATGTTTTACCAGGACTGCACTTTTTGCTGAAAGTGCCATTCACAACTTCTGAAACAGACATAAATGGCAAAGGAAATAATTTGTGAATGTTTAAATGATAAATGAGTGGGTTGCAATTCAGCTTATTTAACCAGTTGAGAGAATCCCAAAAAGTATATATTCACCTTCTGGATGGCATACTTGCTCAAATATCTAAATACTTTCAAATTAAGTGATTTCTAGAACTTACAAAAGTTTTAATTTCAGGACAAAATCGACAATTTTTAGAACTTTTCACACATGGGATGTGTGTGGTTTTTCTTTGCAGTTTTTATATAGTGCAAACTGAAGGTATCGAAGGGCTTTACATGAGTACCCCAGTTACATTACACAAGGACACATTCATTTTAGTTTTTTAGTTTTTTTTTAAGGCACCGGGAGATCAAGGGCCAGATGTATCAAGCGTTTTACCGTTCGCAAACGAGCCAATTCCCAGAATTGCCCCGTTTGGGAACGGTAAAAAGTCTTTTGGGATGTATCATCTCAAAAGGCATTTGCAAAATAGGGAATCGCAATTTTTGCGATTACCTATTTTGCGAATGCATTTAGGGAATCGCAATTTACGATTCCTTAAATGCAATGCTGGAAGCAAAAAAATGTTGCGACCTGGCTTTAAGGAATCGCAAATTACCACCAACTTCAAGTTGGTGGTAATTTGCAAATTCCTAGAAAAATGCACTTTTTGCATTTTTCTAGGTGCCATGAGGCACACATACATGCCCTTAGGGCATGTATGTGTGCCACATGTGCACACATGCATATTTCAGGGGTGCAACAGGGTGTCCTTTTGGCCCCCTTGCACCCTTAAAGTTGCATGCGCAATTTGCGAGTACCTATTGGGTACTCGCAAATTGCGCATGCAATTCCATTCATTCCTATGGGCCTCTAGGCCCATAGAAATGAATGGGAAGCCATTCCTTATTTGCGACTTGCAATTTGCGAGTCGCAAATAAGGAATGCGTAGGAATCGCAATTTTATTTGCGAAACCTACATACATTGCATTTTGCGAGTCCATACTAGCGAATCGGTAAAATTCGCTATTAAGGACTCGCAAAATACAATATTGATACATCTGGCCCCAAGTGATTTGTCCAGAATCACAGGATGTTGAGCTGTTGCCAAGACTCGAACCAGGTTCCCCAGTTCCAAAGTAGGCACTGCTGTTATGCCACATACTCCCCCACGTATATATAGGGCAACACACATGCAGTGTGTGAGCTGTTAAGAGAACTAAAAATGTATCTCCAACTTTGCGCCTGCCTCAAAGAGGCGTTATTTTTTGAGAGAAAGACCAGTCTGATAATTGTAGTACATAGGACTTTCCGTCAAAAAACATGGGTGGTTGCAGTGGAACACCTAAGTACCACTATTATAATACTCCGTGATGCATGGTGGCGCGAAGCAGCGCAAAGCACTATTTGCGCTGCAACAAGGGGCTTGCTTCAAGCACAAAAATAGCTTTGCGCTGGAAAGTACATACCATTTCAAGACTTTGTGCCGCTATGCATCACTTTGCATGACTTGGGTTACAAAATTTAAATAAATCTACCCCAGAGCATGCACAGATAGAAGGGCAACCTGCTGTGCTGGAGTCTGAAAGAAGGAAGGTGTGAACTTCCAAAGAATACAGAACACTGTAGGCCAGATGGCTTTAATAGATCTGACAGGAGCTGCTTTTTTTGTCAGGTCTAGACTCTGGAAGAGAGGGTTTTCCCCCCTTCTTTGCAATGCATTACATTTAGACTAGTCCCTGTTGTAGCGAGAGAGGACACATCACAAAGTAAACAAACAACAAAAGTCTTGCGCCAAATAATGACATCAGTGTGTCCAGCATTCCATGCTGGTAAGAGAGCTACGTGATTCACGAACATGAAAAACATGGGTTTAAAGCAATCTAAGACATGAGTACATAGCTGGCTAAGCCCACTGACCCCACTGCTTGATGTTGGGTTGTGAGGCGTGTAATGTGCCAAGCGCTAGAAATGGAGATTATAACATGCTGGCAATGCCATCAATGGTAGCCATGCCCTACAGATGTGGTTTGCCAATCAATCAATCAATCAATCACAGAATTTGTAGAGCGCACTACTTACCAGCGAGGGTCTCAAGGCGCTGGGGAGAGGGAAGGGGGGGGTGGTGCTACTGGTCGAACAGCCAGGTCTTGAGTAGCCTCCTGAAGGTCAGCAGGTCTTGGGTCTGTCGTAGGCTTAGTGGAAGGGTGTTCCAGGTCTTGGCGGCGAGGTGTGAGAAGGATCTGCCGCCGGTGGTTGTTCTTCGAATGCGAGGGACGGTGGCGAGGGAGAGGTCGGCGGAGCGGAGCTGGCGGTTGGGGACGTAGAAGAAGAGTCGTCTGTTGAGGTAGGCTGGGCCAGTTTTGTGGAGTGCCTTGTGTGCGTGGATGAGGAGTTTGAAGGTGATCCTCCTGTCGACGGGGAGCCAGTGCAGGTTCCTCAAGTGGGGGTGATGTGGCTGTGGCGTGGTACGTCGAGGATCAGGCGTGCGGAGGCGTTTTGTATGCGTTGCAGTCGCTTGATGAGCTTGGCCGGGGCTCCCGCGTAGAGGGCGTTCCCATAGTCAAGTCTGCTACTGACGAGGGCCTGGGTGACTGTTCTTCTTGTGTCTGTCGGGATCCACCTGTAGATCTTGCGAAGCATGCGGAGGGTGTTGAAGCAGGAGGAGGAGACTGCGTTGACTTGCTTGGCCATGGAGAGCGTTGAGTCGAGGATGACTCCCAGGTTGCGTGCGTGGTCGGTGGGTGTCGGGGCTGCTCCCAGCGTCGTTGGCCACCAGGAGTCGTCCCAGGCTGAGGGGTTGGAGCCGAGGATGAGGACCTCCGTCTTGTCCGTGTTCAGCTTTAGTCGGCTGATCTTCATCCAATCGGCGACGGCCTTCATTCCTTCATGGAGATTGGCTTTGGCGGCGAGGGGTCCTTGGTGAGGGAGAGGATCAGTTGAGTGTCGTCGGCGTAGGAGATAATGTTGAGGTCGTGCTGTCTGGCGATGCGTGCGAGCGGGGCCATGTAGATGTTGAACAGTGTTGGGCTGAGGGAAGATCCCTGGGGTACGCCGCAGATGATCTCGGAGGCTTCGGATCGGAAAGGTGGGAGGCGGACTCTCTGGGTTCTGCCGTCGAGGAAGGAGGTGGTCCATTCCAGGGCCTTGTCTCGGATCCCTGCGTCGTGGAGGCGTGCGCGTAGAGTGCGGTGGCAGACAGTGTCGAAGGCGGCGGAGAGGTCCAGCAGGATGAGGGCTGCGGTCTCACCATTGTCCAGCAGGATCCTGATGTCGTCGGTGGCGGCGATGAGGGCAGTCTCAGTGCTGTGGTTGCTGCGGAACCCTGATTGGGATGGGTCCAGGATGCTGTTTTCTTCGAGGTATCGGGTTAGCTGTTTGTTGACGATCTTCTCGATGACCTTGGCTGGGAACGGAAGCAGGGAGATGGGCCGGAAGTTCTTGAGGTCTCTCGGGTCCGCCTTGGGTTTTTGAGTAGGGCGTTGATCTCTGCGTGTTTCCAGCTCTCTGGGAAGGTCGCGGTCTCGAAGGAGAGATTGATGACGTTGCACAGGTGGGGTGCGATGGAGCTGCTGGCTTTGTTGAAGATGTGGTGCGGGAAAGGGTCTGACGGGGAGCCGGAGTGTATTGTGCTCATGGTCTTGATGGTGTCCTCGATGTTAACGCTGGCCCAGGCTGGCAGGGGGTCGTGGTCGATGGTGTGTGGCGGGTCTGGTGCATCGATCTTAGTTGGGGCTGTCTGGGTGTTGAAGCTGTCGTGGATGTCGGCGATCTTGCGGTGAAAGAAGGTGGCGAGGGAATCGCACAGGGGTTGCGACGGCGGGATGTCGTTGGTGTTGGAGCTGGTATTGGAGAGTTCCTTCACGATGTTGAAAAGCTCCTTGCTGTTGTGTGCGTTGTTGTCGAGGCGGTCTTTGAAGGAGATTCTCTTGGCGGACCTGATGAGGTGGTGGTGGTTACGGATGGCGTCTTTGCGGGCTGTGTGGCTGTCCGGTGTCTTATCACTGTGCCATTTCTTCTCTAGTTTCCGGCAGGTACGCTTGGAAGCTAGGAGTTCCGAGGTGAACCAGCTGGCTCTTTTGGTGGTGTCGTTGTAGGTGAGCTTTTCAGCGGGGCGAGGGTGTTGGCACAGTCGTCCATCCATCGTCTGAGGTTGCAGGCAGCGTCGTCGGTGTTGGATGGGTCGGAGGGAGGGCTGAGAGCGAGGGTTGCCCGAAGTTGGTCTTCGGTGACTTTGCTCCAGCAGCGGCGTGGGATCTGTTGGGTGCGGTGGTGTGTGGTGGGTTTCTGGAAGGTGAAATGGATGCAGCGGTGGTCGGTCCAGAGGAGTTCCGTGGTGTGGCTGAAGGAGACGTGGGAGCTTGAGGAGAAGATGGGGTCAAGCGTGTGGCCGGCGGAGTGGGTCGGTGTTGTGACGAGCTGGCTCAGACCGAGGTTGGCGAGGCTGTCGATCAGGGTGGTGGAGTTGCTGTCGTTGTTGTTCTCCAGGTGAAAGTTCAGGTCTCCGAGGAGGATGTAGTCGGTAGAGGTCAGGGCGTGCGTGCTGATGAAGTCGGCGATGGAGTTGCTGAACTGGGGTCGGGGCCCAGGGGGTCTGTAGACAAGGGTGCCTCTAAGGGTGGTGTTGGGGTCCGTGTGGATCTGGAAGTGCATGTGTTCGGCGGTGCTGAGAGTGTTGTCGGTGCTGGTCGAGACCCTGATGGTGTTCTTGTGGACGATGGCGATTCCTCCTCCTACTGCGTTGATGCGGTCTCTGCGGGTGATCTTATAGCCGTCTGGGATGGCTATGGCGATGTCGGGGCGGAGGAGTCGTTCATCCAGGTCTCAGTCAGGAAGGCGACGTCTGGTGATGATGTGTCGAGCAGGTCCCAGAGCTCGACGGCGTGTTTGCGTGCGGAGCGGGTGTTCAGTAGGATGCACCGGAGGTGGTTGAGGTCCTTCTTGGCGGGCGCCTCGGTGGCTCTGAGGCTGGTGTAGCTGCAGTTCCGGCAGGTGAAGGGACCATGGGTGCGTTTCGGGCGGCCTTGAAGCAGTTGTGCGTCCGTCCGGGGTTGAGAGCGTGGAGTGTGGTGGCATCGTATCGGCGTCGGTCCTCGAGGCTGGAGCGGGGGGCGCGCGGCCCAGGGGTTCTGGCGCTGGGCGCGGTCCAGTCGCGGACAGGCGCAGACGGGCTTGCCTTAGGCGCGCCTTCGGCGCGGCCGCCATATATGGGGAGGTGGGAGGGAGGAGCAGCTGGGAGGCAGGGGCAGCGAATGGGCAGTCAGGGGGGCGGGGCCGCAGGGGACGCAGCGGCGGGAATGGAGAGAGGCAGCGAGGGGCACAGAAGGCAAAATGGGCACAAGGGGGGTGGGGGCAGCGAGGGAAAAACAGAAGAAAACACGGGCACAGTACAGTGGGGCAGCGAGGGCACAGAAGGCAAAATGGACAAAAACAGAAGAAAACACGGGCACAGTACAGTGGGGCAGTGCCACCTCCCACCAGCAACATAAGGCTGCCAGAGACATGACTGGAGAGGTCAACTAAGCATTGGGCAAATGCAATACCTCAATGCCACCAGCACCAACACACCAACAACCACAACCACCACCGGCAACCCTGCATCAGACTGTTAGTGGTGGACCTACAATGTAAGACTTGTGACACGTGCATGATGATGGATCTGGTATTACAGTCAGCAGTGCACCCCATCTACATGCAAAAAGGTTTGCATAACTTTCCCACTTCCTAATAAAAGTGCACACATAAGGAGCATGCAATAGCAAAGGCGAATGAACAGGAAGAAGTTTATTGAAACGCTTGATTGATCTGCACTACAGCAAGTATATTGGGAGGTGGATTGCAGTGCTCGATGATTAAGTGGATAGTATAATATTTGCGATATTTATTATAGTGCAAACCTTCCTCCAAGTTGCAGTGGAGTACTTTAACCGCTTCCATGCGCGGCCAATTTTCGCCCTGTGCGAGGCGTTTCATTAAGCGGACGGGTTCATGACGAGCTCAGCTCGTCATTCGCACACGAGCACTGCGCAGCATGACGAGCTGAGCTCGTCATGAGCATGGAAGGGGTTAAAGAGCCACAGGAGCATTATGAAGATAGTACATCAACTCCCCTTTATGTTCTCCAAGGGTTACAGATATACTGCTCGCCAGAAAGCGCACCTAAGGGCATGGGGGTGGAGATAAAATAACAAAAGACAGCCTACTGGTAATCTGTGGTCTGGATAGGTTCCCCTATCGGTCTGCCACCTGGATGTGTCTCTAGGAAGCGACTAGTACTGTGGAGCCAGAGTGAGGAAGATTGCCATCTAATGTCTGTATAGAAAGAAAACAGTATTAGCAACCTGTTCATATTCCACTCTACCGGCACTGGCTCATTCACACTTCATCAATGTAGGAAGTTGGCTCTTTATATAGTATACCAAAAAGAGGTATACTGCGCAGAGAGTCCTGGTATCCCTTGTAAGTGGACCGGGGCTTGCTCTAGCAATGCCAAGGCGCTCTCTTAGGGGATAGTGTGGTCGAGCAGCCTTAGGCTTATCAGAGAGGAGTGTTAGACATCTGCTGCATACACACACACTCAATAAATGATACACACGACTCAATAAGGAGATCCACACAAATGTATGAAAAATAACACTTATCTTTACATAACTTTAGGCACCAAGATCATCAAAATCAGGTAAGTATGTTTCGAGTTATGAATTTTTACAGTCTTTAAAAATCGAAAGTGCAATTTCTGGAGCGGTCATTTTATCCTATGGAGGAAAGACATATACTGCATACAGGTACTTTACAATGACTTATGGGACCAATCTCCTGGACTTAAGGTGAGTATGAGGCTAGGTCTAAGCCAGCACCAACAGGTTACCTCGGGCAGCTCTGGGGCGGCCGGTTGGAGAGGTGCTATTCAGCGTCAGGTGCCCTGTGTAAGTCATTGGGGATCGGTCTGGTCACAAAGAGGCTGCAAGCTGGGACTGGGGCACCAGTCCGGCTGAACCAACAAGGGGGCTCAGGTCTCACGATGCTCTGGGATGGGGGGACACCTTTGGCCCTCTTCTCCTCGGGTCGGGGAGGCCAGGTGCAGATGTGTCCTGAGGCGTCGGATTTTCAAGACCGAAGACACTTGCTGTATAGGGGGCCTGCACAAAGAGGCTGCAGGCGGTGTCGGAGAGTCCACTGTGGGCAAACCTAAGGTGGGCTTCGTCTCTGGAGGGCCTGGGGACCATGCTAGCACTTTTGGCCCATTTCGACTCAGGCTAGGAGGCACAGGTGCAGTGGTGGGTTTGCAGTGGTCCGGAATCATCGCAGTGCTTCTGGGGTGCCTGCAGGATGCAGGGGAGCAGCACTGCTACTCCACGGGAGTTCCTGGGTCTTGGGTGAAGGGCTGGCAGCCCCCCTCATGCATTTGGAGGCACAGCAGCTGCAGGACAAGTTGTCTTTGGCGCAATTGTTAGCGACAGCAGGCAGGCCGTCAGGGTTGCTGTCAAGTCAGTTGCTGCTCCTCTGTTCTTGCTTTTGCCACTCTTCAGTGCCCTTCTTCTTCTTTCAGGTCAGCAGGATCTGATTTTCTGGTGCGAGAGGCTCCCCTAAATACTAGATTTAGGGGTGTTAAGGGAGTGTAGGGTAGTAGCCAATGGGCTACGTACCCCTGGGGTCACTACACTCTCTATATGACTACTTCCTGTGGGAAGTGGGCATAACCCTGTCTCCGAGCTCCTAATTCTGCTATCACCAAGATGGCAGTCTTGTAATTTTCTTGTCCACATTAGGTAACCCACCTCTCTGACTACAAAGTTTCCCACCTGTCCAAATGGGTCCAAAGGCTGTGGGCTCTTTGAAGCTCTCTGCCTTGGAATGCTTATTTACTGATCATCCTCTCCAGAGCAGGCTTTGTTCCTGACATCCCAAGAGTGTGGGCTCTCATCGCTGGAGGTCAGAAACCAGTCTGTGGTGGCACACAGGGAAGTGTACCACATCCCTCCACAGTTCTCCACAGGTTGAAGCTAAGGCTCGAAGTCACTCCATGTTCTTGAGTGAGTTTCCTTGTTAACCACAGTGCTCAATAGTTCAAATGCCTTATAGTTGGTAGTATAGGTAAGTTGAGCCTCGCCTTTGATAGGCCGCTGGGCGGGAGCTGGAGGCACAATGGACCGTATTTAAGTTAGGCACAAGTTGCCTAGCAAGGGTGCAGTCAGAAGGAGTGGTCTTTATACCTTCCTGATTTCAAAATAGCCGATGAGTTTTCAGATCTTGTGCAAACTCACATGAAGGCCCTTACAATAGGGATTTGTGGGAAACTGAATCCTGCCCGCATTGAGAGTTTCATTTGTATGCTCAGCTGCATACATTTAACAACCTTCATTCTGCATTCCTTCTTTCTGAGGAATTTGTTCCTCTGCACTATATTTCAGAAGACATTAGTTGCAAAACCCTGGTGTGTCCTCACATTGATCATTCTACTGGGGCTCTTTACTTCATGGCCTGTCCAGACACCCTAACTCAAGGACAGTAACTGAGTCTTAGGCATTATGGGAAAAGCAGGGTGTGCGTGCAAGTGGGTGCCCATAACTGCCCATAACAGCAGCCAAGTGAAGAATTGGTGATTTCACCCGCTGGACTCCTCTTGCAGATCATCAGCAACTAAAACAGCATGTTGTCAAATCTAAGAACTGAAATACTTTTGTATTTTATGTAACTTGATATGTCATTGAGTTGCCTTTAGTGTTCAGCAACAGCGGCTCCTCCGTAATGGCCGAGGAGTGTCGCCCCACTGCTCAAAGCCAGCAGATGAAAAATAAAATGATAATAAAATAATTTTATTATCATTTTAGTTTTTAAGTGACTGGCTGAGTCAGTGAGCCATGCATGTGTAGGGAGGGGCGTGCCATGGCAGAAAGGAGGAGGAATGGTGGGTACTTTAAGTGCGCATGTCGGTTTGGCCAGCTGTCTTAGGACGGCCAAACCGACATGCGCACTTAGGTTTCTCCAACCCAGCTGTGATCCACCGTCGGGTTAAGAAATGGCACATACTGCCTGTGTCTGAGCGAGCGCCAAACTAGCCTGCTGAGGCTAATCCCGGCACTGCTCTCACGCTTGCTAATAGCATGAGAGCAGCATCTGGATTGGATGGGGAGTCTGTGATTGTGTCCCAGGTACTGCCGGTACTTAGCCATTTGGGATGCATCAAGCCCAAACCCAATCGCAAAATAGGTAATCGCAAAATTTGTGATTACCTATTTTGCAAATGCATTTAGGGAGTCGCAATTTGCGATTCCTTAAATGCAATGCAAGAAGCAATCTGAGATTGCGACTTAGCATTAAGGAATCACAAATTACCACCAACGTGAAGTTGGTGGTAATTTGCAATTCCTTAGAAAAATGCTAGAAAGTGCATTTTTCTAAGTGCTATGTGGCGCACACACATGCCCTTAGGTCATGTGTGTGCGCCACATGTGTTCACATGTCAGTTTTGGGGGTGAATCAGGGTGGCCTTTTGGCCCCCTATCACCCTTGAAATTGCATTCGCAATTTGCGATTACCTATTTGGTATTCGCAAATTGCGAATGCATTCCCATTAATTCCTATGGGCCTCTAGGCCCATAGGAATTAATGGGAATGCATTTCCTAATAGCGAATCACAATTTGCGAGTCGCTATTAGGAAATGTGTAGGAATCGCTATTTTTTTAGCGAAACCTACATGCATAGGCAATTGCGATTCCTTAATATCGATTCCTTAATAATCACTATTAAGGAATCGCAATTGCCTAGCTTGATGCATGTGCCCCTTAATTCTTTAGTGCACATTGGGACTAATTCACAAAATCATTTATGAGCACAGGAAGTATTATTACTGCAGTACTCTTTACATACTCTTACTTACCTTTGTGAATCAGCCTGCAATTACCAACTCCCTATTATTAAAAGTTCAAAGAGGGCACGGTCCTTCCTGTTTTCACTAATTGTAAATCACTATTTCCTGAACTTTCCCATTTTTGAGGTTTTGGGGCATATTCACAAAGGTATTTTAGAGTAAATAAAAGACTACTACGTAACTGCTCCTTTACATACTCCAAAATACCTTTGTGAATTGCCCCCATTATGTTTAGACGCAAATATGCATATGTAGAGGGACAATACAAAATTAAGTATATGCTATAATTCCTTCAACATTGCCTTAATAATAACACAATAGTCCCCACCACTTGCTCAGAGAATTTGAGCTTTGTAACAAAAGACCATGGGGGATATTACCAAGAAATTGCGATAATTATCGCAAAGAGCGCTTAGCGCTGTTTTTTTTATCGCCGGCTATCGATGGATTTCATCGCGGAGATAACGCGTTATTATCAACGCTTATCTCCAAGGCGATAAAAAATCCAGCGATAGCGGCGAAACCCAGCAATAGCGCGAGAAATCCAGCGATAAATTCTACGCGCTAATGAAAAGCTTGCTAATAGGCAGGTGAGGACTTAACCTTACAATCCACCTCTGTAGGAGAGTAGGATCTGCCTCTTATGTTGCCCCCACTTTTTTTCTGATGTTTACACTGGTTTCTGGCTATAGTCTGGCTGGGACCCTGCCAATCAGGGCCCCATCCTCTCTGTTCTCTCTAAACGACTTGGAGTGCACTCTAGGTGAACTAGTGATTGGATACTGTGGTACCTTATGAGTCCCTAGTATATGGTACCTTGGGTACCAAGGGCATAGGTACTTCACAGGCCTCCCAGGGGCTGAAGCATGTATTATGCCACCCTGGGAAGCAGACTAAATCTGACACCACAGGTCTGCTACTGCAGCCTGGGTAAGGTGGTGCATGCACCCCTTACTGTGATATAGGCTACCTATATCACTACATAGATACACACATATAAACCTATAAGTCACTCCTATGGCAGGCCTTATCAATCCTGAAGGCAGAGTGCTTGGTTCCTATGTGAGAGGGTGCCCCTGCATGAGCAGAGCCCCTCTGCAGCATTCGGAGACTTTTCTCTGAGGCTGTTTGTAGTGCAGCCTGACCATATACTCTTAAGCGCATTATAACCTCGCGTTAAATGCTAACTTTGGGATGGCTGCACGGAAACATGTCGTGTTTGGTGTCAAACATCTTGGAATACTACCCCCCCCGCCAGTTCTGGTGGGGGGGGTAGCATTCCACCCTTCTAGAGGGATAGACATGTGCCTACTGTGGAAACGCGGTAGAATCCTGAAGAGCCCTGGCATCACAAAATGGATGCCACCAGTCACAGACACTGGGCTGCCCTCCTGCTGATGACCAACACTCGCAGTGGAGGAGGCCCAACAATAGGTATCCTGTCCCAAGGGGTGTGACCACCTCCCAGACAGGGTTTAGTGTATTGGGGCTGGGTGGGTGCACTCCTAGAGTGCTTTGAAGTCCTGCACTGGGGGAGCAGAAGGCTCCTCTGTGCATATGCCAGTTCAAACCAGCTCAGGAGCTACCTGCCCCTGCTCTGGCGTGAAACTGGACAAAGGGAAGTGGGTATAGCCACCCACTCCCCTGACCCTCCCATAGCTGGGGTCATAGAGCTAGTCCCTCCCTTCTTTTTAGTATAAGAGGGGGAACCTGTGCATTGCAACCCAGATCTCCCTGGACGATGCTCTTAAGAAGAATCCTGGACCTTCGACGTTCCACTACCTCTGGAAGACTGAAGAATCTCCCTTGGAGTCAAGGAGTGACTCCCCTGCTTGGCAGGCACCAAAAACTACAACGACGGTCGCAAACTACGCCGCTCCCGCCGGAGCCTGAAGTCCCTTCAGCCCAGGAAGAGGATTTCCTGACTACTCCAAGGCCATCGTGAGTCTCCAGCAAAGCTGAGGCAAGTGGACCCCACGAGCGACGAGGAACCGCAGCCCCTGGGTACCGTGCACTATTGTCAAGTGCAACCCCTTCACGATGTTCTACGAACTTGTGCTTTGGACCACGTGTGGTCCCAGCCTCTAACAGGAATCCCTTTGAAGATCAGAGGCTTACACCGTCCTGAGTGACCGTGGGCCCCTGTTGAGTGGATCCTCCCGAGGCGTCTTCGCAATCCCTTGCCAGCCGGCTTGTGGGTCCCCAGAAGACTTTTCAACAAAACCAAAGGGCTCCCCTGGTTGCTCCAGGCCTGCCCTGACATACCCTTGCTGGGTAAGTCCCCCAGACCTTGCTGGTCTGCACCATTGACTTTTCCTCATCTCCACAAGACTTGCTGCTACCAAGGCTTGTTGGCTCCAATCGAGTCGCCGACACCTCAGTAAGTTGCAGGCGTCGTGGGACACACCGAATCCAGCTCCTGGTCATCATCGACACTGCCTGGACCACGTGGTCGACGAGTCAAGACACCCGTGAACGACCCAAAGCTGTCGACGACGTTGGGCATTCATCTTCCTTGCCCAGAGTCACTGCCAAGTGACTGTGAACACTGTCCCCTCTGCTTTCAGGTCTTCCTCCTTCCGAATCCAGGCTTGGATTCCAACGGACCCTTCTTCTGTCGTCGCAAGCAGCAAGTCTTGGCTCCCATTGAAAATGACGCAGCGACCCGATACCAAAGGACACCTATGCACCCGGCTCCCCTGGGTGAGGTAACTTCAGCACTACGGTGCTCCTGTGGTTGTGGGCCCTAGAACTACTTACCCTGTAAGTGGCTTGCTTGTAGCTACCCTAGAAGTGCCCTAAAACTCCTATTTTCCCCGTGCGATTCTCGCACTGGCTCGTACAGGGCTCGCGTCTGTGTTAGACACATCATGTCCAACTCCCTTGTAACTCTATCAGTATCCGCGTCCTTCGACTCGTACTGACCGATCGGTGTGTTCGCCTCGAACACGCCAGGGACCTCTTAAGTGCTCCGGCCGTAAGGGCTAGAAATCTTGGGCCTAAATGGTTTGACTCTGATTGTACTCGAGCAGCTGGTAAGTTGAAGGCAGCTCTTGCATCCATACCTAGAATACAATCAGTGGTCTGTAACTATCGCAGAGAATATAAGGCCGCGTTAGCGGGGCGCAAGACAAAACTAAAAGATGAAGCTTGGCGGGACCTTATCGAGGCAAGTGTATTGAAAAATAGTTCCAAATTTTGGCAAGTGGTGAATCGCCCAGCCATTGGTATGGATAGGGACCCCGTTTTAGGAGCCTTTATTACAGAAGAGGACTGGGTGTCCCATTTTAAAACTATTTTTGACTGCCCCCCGATTGTTGTGGCCCAGAGATAATAGATTTAAATGCTCCAGCTTTATCTTTTAGTATTGATGAGGTTATTGCAGGGATTGAAGGGCTCTCTGCTAAAAGGCCCCTGGACCAGATGGGATTCCCCAGATTTATTTAAATCTGACCCTTCTTTTGGGCCCCCATCTTGGTTAATGTTTTTAACGCTGCAGCAAAAATTGGATGCCCCTCTTCCTGGGCTATTTCTACTATAGTTCCCGTTTTAAAAGGGCGACCGGGTAGCCCCCATTGTTATAGACCCATCTCCCTTTAGATTCAACAGTTAAGGTGGTGGGTCGGATATTATTACAGCGGCTGCAAACCTGGGCAGAGGAAACCGAAATATTGTCAGATGTCCAATATGGTTTTCGCCCCGGTCGTTCCACAATTGCCCAGTGTTTAAATATTCTTATGATTTTCAGTAAATATACTATTGCACGCTCGGGGTCCATATTTTGTGCCTTTATGGATCTGTCATCAGCTTTTGATCGTGTTAACAGAACTAAACTGTGGCAGATCCTGAGGCTAACAGGAGTGGATCCTAGCCTAGTGAACTTCCTGGTGGATCTTCATAATTCTACCCAGGCAAATGTTAGGTTCGCTCAGGATTTGCGTGTCACTGAGAATTTTGATATTAAAAGGGGCGTCCGTCAAGGTTGCATTTTAGCCCCTTTTTGTTTAATTATTATCTTAACGACTTGGAACAGGAATTATTGGAAACCGGGGTTGATTACCCGTATGTTGGACGTCGCGGCATCCCGATATTGCTTTATGCAGATGATGCCGTCCTTCTATCCAGAACAGAGGTTGGTTTACAATCTCTTTTAAAGGCTTTTATGGGGTATATGGGTAAACGGGACCTGTCAATTAACAATTCTAAGTCCTATGTGCTGAGAATAGGTAAGCAACCTGTGAAGCCCTTTAAATTTGCAATTGACTCAACTGTGGTCCCTCTTACGAATGTTTTCTCATATTTGGGGGTTCTTATTGACAACAAATTAAAATGGGGACCCCAAATTGAGAAGAAGAAGGGGAAGTGGTTCGGGCCAACGCGGCCATTTTTAAATTTTCATCAAGAATAGGGAAAAAACCAACTGGGGCCATGTTACAAGTTTATAAGGCTAAAAGTCTTTCCATTGCCACTTATGGAAGTGAGATATGGGGATATACAGTTGCAGATCCTCTGCAAGTGGTGGAAAATAATTTTTAAAACGCCTTCTGTGCGTCCCTCAGGGGACCTCTAATCTAGCAGTGCATGAAGAACTGGGGTCCCCTATATTAGTGACATCCTTGCATTACGCCCATTGATTTTTTGGTTGAAATGTTGGTTAAATCCAGATCTGTCTTTTAACCATTTATTATTAAGAGAGTGTATGCTGTTAGAACAAGCCTCATGTATCCCTTGGCTAAATTATATTCAAAAGAGTTTTAAAGGGATAGGGCGCGGCGACCTGTATAGCAAGCCAGAATGCATAGTTAAGCAGGATGTCGTATCAAGCAGAATAGCTTTTATGAGTTTGTGGAGGATGGAAAGAGAAGCGAAGGAGTTGCTGAAACCAAGAGTACGTAATTTTATATTAACGAAAACCACCTTGTCAACTGAACCCTACCTTATGGGGTGTTTGTCTTCTCACGAGAAATATCTTTTAACAAGGTTCAGGATGAATCTATACCATCTCCTGTTGGTTAGACCAAAAGACCATAAGAGGGCAAGTGTGTCACTATCCTGCGGCTGCGACGGTGAGTCTCCGCAGGATTTGTTGCACTTTATGTTTGTTTGTAGATTTTATGAAGTTCCTCGTAGGATTTTTTTGGTCCCTTATTTAAAACGACTGAATTTTAGACAGGTTCGCCCGCACTTTTGCACCTACAGATGTTGTCAATGGAGTCACTGTTTTTCACACTTGGCTATTTAAAAGCTTGTGTTAAATCGCGATCCTTTATGGATGTTTAACTTGTTATTTTATCAATGCATTTTTATTGTTCGAATGTATATTTCTATGTTTGCACTCATTTAACGTGCATAATTTATACAAATGCTCCTGGGGGCTGCAGTTTTTAACATTCTTGTGGACTGTACATATGTATTTATCGCACATTGCACTTTACATCTTGAATTGCACTTGGGGAGTATGATTTTAATCTGACTTTTTTACCAGTTTAAGGAGATTTGACTTATATATTTTAAGGTCTTTGTGTAACTTTTATGGTTTTGTTGTTAAAACCGAATAAAGTTTATTGATTGATTGATTGACTCATACAGGACTTGCACCAGTGTCTGAACACCGCGTCCGTCCCCTGTGGGTCTCCTACAACTACCTGGGGTGGTTCTTTGGGGTCCCTCGATTCTATGTGCTCTAGACCACGGTCTAGCCAAGATAAGATTGTGATATTTACTTGTGCTAACTTATTTTGATAAAACATTGACTTGTACATATGTTCCTGACTTCTAATCTCATAAAGAGATTAGTAGAGAGTTGTTTAATAATAAATACATATATATTTGATATATATACCTGTGTGGTGTCTTTTCATTTGGTGATTCAAGAGATTGTGTGGTAAAACAAGCTGCTTTACATTCCTCCAAGACTTAGCCTGAAGGCTGCTCTCCACAGCTACCACTAGGATAGCTTTCTATAAAGGTTGTCTTAAACCTACCTACCATAAGAGTCGAATTGTACTGGTGCAAGATGTCCACTTTAACTAGTGAACAGCATATACCAGGCCAACTTCTCACATTGGTGGCAGCGTGTGGGATTCCAGCTTGCTATTGTTTTACCAGAAAATCTCTATTTGAATTACTAACTGAAAACCACTATAGGTACTCAAGGTACATATAAAGTCAAGCTTAGTATCAATAAGTTCTATTGAACTTAGAGCTGTGTGCCAAGGGATAGCACACCCTTTCTACAGCTCAAGCTAGGATCAGTAGGCCACAAACTAGAATAGGTAGTACAACACTGCACAACACTAGAATGTCCTTAAGGGATGGACCCAGTGGATCCACCCAGCTTCAGTATAAGGACATGACTTTCTTTGACTTGAAAGCCATGTGTGCTGAAAGGCACCTGAAGATAGGACAGAGTCCCTCCACACTACACCTGATAGATCTGCTGACAGCAGATGATCTTAGATTAGCTCTAGGAGCTAATGGGTCTGAATCAGGGGTGGGTCAATTACAGTGTCTGGGTCAGATGATGAACATCAAGTTGACCAAGACTCTGTGATTGTAGGGCCAGGCCCCAAGGGGTCTGAAAAGGACAGAGGAATTCTCCTAAGAGAACTGACACAGTGGAGGAGAGGCATAGGTCCCTTTCTAGGGACTCTGACCGCTCCTATCACTCTGGCAGAGAATGTGTCCAGCAGAGGAACTCCTACTTCCCAAGAAGAGAGACCTCCTCTGAAAGACTGTGCAAACTGCTGCAGTATGAGGAAGCAAGATTTGCCCTCAAAACCAAGCAGTTGGCATTAGATAGAGAATCCTTTGAGCTCCAGAGAGCTTCTAGAAAAGAGGGGTTAGAACCCCCTGGTGGCAGCAACAGTGTCCCTAGAGGCAGAGAATATATTCCAGACCATAGGAACCTGAGCAAGGTTGTTCCTCCCTACCAGAGTGGGGATGATATCCATAAGTGGATAACTGCTATGGAAAGGGCCTGTAGAGTACAACAGGTCCCCCAAAAGCAGAGGGCAGCAATCTTGTGGCTCTCCTTTTCAGATAGAGGTAGAGACAAGCTTCTCACTGTTAGAGAAGAGGATGCTGATGACTATGAAGTCCTGAAGAGTGCACTGATAGATGGGTTTGGCTTAACCACTGAGCAGTACAGGTTGAAGTTCAGAGACACCCAGAAGGCACAGACTCAGGACTGGACTGACTTTGTAGATTGTGCAACCAAGGCTCTGGAGGGTTGGCTGGTTGGCAGTAGGGTTACTGATTTCAAGGGATTGTATAATCTAATGATGAGAGAACAGATCCTTAATAATTGCCAGAACCAGTTGTTGCATCAATACCTGGTGGACTCAGATCTGACCTCTCCCCAAGAATTGGGAAAGAAGGCAGACAAGTGGGTCAGAACCAGGGTGAGGCAGAAAACCCAGAACCAAGGGGGTGACACAAAGAAGCAGGATTCTAAGGGCCCTGAGAAAGGTGGGGATAAGTCAAAAGACCAGAAGTCTTCACAAGGGCCCCAAAAATCTGCATCTGGTGGGGAGTCACAATCCAACAAGGGAAAAGGCCAAAAGAAGCCCTGGTGCAAATTCTGTAAACAGAAAGGGCACTGGACTTCTGATTGTAACAAGTCCAAAGACCAAACCACCACCACTCCTGCCCCTAAGGCAACTGTTCCCCCTAGTTCAGCTACTGGTGGAGGTGGTACTCAGAATAAGGGTGTAGTAGGTAACCCTGGGCGTAGTTCGCGAAGTAACGCTTCGCGAAGCTACGCAAAGTGCAGTTCGCACTACGCGAGCTACGCTGTAGCACTACGCGAACTGCGTAGTGCACTGTTCCGCAATGATTGCACAGTGCCGGATGCTTGTCCGCACTGTGCAATCATTGAAAACGGCATCTTGCACAGTGCAAGCTGTCTTTACTGCCGCTCGAGTAGATTTTTACTCGAGCGGCAGCTTTCTCAACGCGGACTGGTAGTTTCTCATCGCGAGCGGTCGCGAGCATACGCGACCACTCGCAATGAGAAACCTGACCTCCCGCGTTGAGAATCTCGCCAGGAGGTTTATTTTCCACGCTCGCGATCGGCAACTTGATGTTGCTGATCGCGAACGAGGAAAAAGTCTCGCCAGGATAGTCATTTTGCTTGCTCGCGGTCGTCAACTTGACGTTGAGGACCGCGAGCAAGCAAAAATGACCGCTGCACTACGCTACGCTACGCGTGTTTGCACTGTGCTACGTGCAATTCGCGTTGTGCGAAGTAGCGCAAACTTCGCAAACTACGCGAGCGTAGCGTAGTACTTCGCCCAGGCCTAGTAGTAGGGTTGACCCTGGGTTCTGAAGTGGACTCTGGCCTAGTCAGAGTACCCACTCAGGCAATGCTGATTTGTAATGGAGACATTGACATGTCCTTCCTAGTAAGCCCCAGTAATCTGGGCAAATACAAACAGCAGCCTGTAATAAATGGCAAAGAGGCTTTGGCATTTAGGGACACAGGTGCTAGTGTCACCATGGTGGCAGAGGATCTTGTGGACCCTGGACAGATCATCCTGGGTGAAATGTACCAGGTGACCAATGCAAGCAATGCCAGGACCAACCATAGTCTGGCAGTTGTGAATTTCTCCTGGGGAGGGGTAACTGGCCTCAAGAAGGTTGTAGTCAGTGCAGACCTCCCTGTAGAATGTCTATTGGGCAATGATCTAGAAACTTCAGCCTGGTCTGAAGTAGAGTTATGGACTCATGCTGAGATGTTGGGCATCCCTGCAGAGGTATTTGCTGTGACCAGGTCACAAGCCAAAATGCATATCACTGAACAAGCTCAGGATCCTGAAATTATGGACCAGATGCTTCCCAAGAGGAGGAGCAGTAGGGTTAAGGCAGTGCCTTCCCCTCTGTCTCAGATCACTGATTCCCCTCCTCAGGGAGGAGGAGCAGATCCTGAAGAAGGAACTGCCCCAGAGGAACTTGAGCCTGATCAGGTTGAGTTCTTGGGGGCAGGGGGCCCTTCTAGGGAAGATCTGAGTAAGGAGCAACAGTGCTGCCCCTCTCTTGAACCCCTCAGACAGCAGGCTGCTGCTGAGGCTGCTTGGAGTGCTAGTGGGTCCCATAAAATTTATTGGGATGAGGGACTCCTATATTCTGAAGGTAGAGATCCAGCCCCTGGAGCTACCAGGAGGTTGGTAATACCTCAGAAGTTTAGGGGGTTCCTCTTGACCCCAGCACATGATATCCCTTTGGCAGGTCACTTGGGCTAAAACAAGACCTGGGACAGGCTTGTTCCACATTTTCATTGGCCACATATGTCAGAGGACACAAAGGAGTTTTGTCGCTCCTGTGTCACATGCCAAGCCAGTGGCAAGGCAGGTGGCACCACAAAGGCCCCCCTGATACCACTACCTGTGGTGGGGGTACCCTTTGAAAGGGTAGGGATTGACATTGTTGGTCCCCTTGACCCTCAAACTGCATCTGGGCACAGATTTATCCTGGTGGTAGTGGATCATGCCACCAGGTACCCAGAGGCAATTCCTCTGAGGACCACCACAGCCCCTGTGGTGGCAAGAGCCCTCATTGGAGTTTTCTCCAGAGTGGGTTTCCCAAAGGAGGTCATCTCTGACAGAGGTACAAACTTCATGTCAGGATATTTGAAAGCAATGTGGAAGGAGTGTGGTGTAACTTATAAGTTCACCACCCCTATCACCCACAATGCAATGGTTTGGTTGAACGCTTCAACAAAACCCTTAAGGGAATGATTAAAGGACTCCCAGAGAAGCTTAGGCGGAAATGGGACCTTCTTCTTCCCTGCCTGTTGTTTGCATACAGAGAAGTTCCACAGAAGGGGGTTGGTTACAGCCCATTTGAGCTTCTGTTTGGGCATCCTGTAAGAGGTCCATTATGTTTGGTAAAAGAGGGCTGGGAGTTACCTCTCAAGCCCCCAAACAGGATGTGATGGACTATGTACTTGGTCTCTGCTCCAGGATGGCTGAATACATGAAAAAGGCAACCAAAACCTGGAGGCCAGCCAAGAATTACAAAAAGCTTGGCATGACCAAAGGCTGTGCTGACTGTGTACCAGCCAGGACAGAGAGTGTGGGTGTTGGAGCCTGTGGCCCCAGCAGCCCTCCAAGACAAGTGGAGTGGCCCCCATACAATAGTTGAGCAGAAGGGCGAAGTCACCCACTTGGTGAATCTTGGAACTCCCAGGAGCCCCCTGAGGGTGCTCCATGTCAACAGATTGAAACCATATGTTGACAGGGCTGACATGGGCTTGCTCATGGCAACTGATGAGGAACAGGAGGAGGAGAGTGACCCTCTCCCTGACCTGCTCTCACAGAACCCTGATGATGGGTCAGTAGATGGTGTTGCTTTGGCAAGCAGCCTCACTGACCATCAGCAAACTGAGTGCAGACAAGTTCTGCAGCAGTACAGACATATGTTTAGCCTGACCCCTAGTCAGACTACCTGGTGCACCCATGAGGTGGACACTGGAGACAGTCTGCCTGTCAAGAGTAAAATCTACAGGCAACCTGACCGTGTCAGGGACTGTATCAGGACTGAAGTCCAGAAAATGTTGGAGTTAGGTGTGATTGAGCCTTCAGATAGCCCTTGGGCTAGCCCAGTAGTCCTAGTACCCAAGCCTCATACCCAGGGTGGTAAGAAAGAAATGAGGTTTTGTGTAGACTACAGAGGCCTCAATGCAGTCACTAGGACTGATGCCTATCCCATACCAAGGGCAGATGAGCTGATTGATACTTTGGCCTCAGCCAAGTATCTAAGTACATTTGACCTAACAGCTGGCTACTGGCAGATCAGATTAGCTGATGATGCAAAAGCCAAAACAGCATTTTCGACCCCTGGTGGGCACTACCACTTTGTGGTGATGCCCTTTGGATTGAAAAATGCACCTGCCACTTTTCAGAGGTTGGTGAACAAAGTTCTGGCAGGGATGGAAACTTATTGCTCAGCTTATCTAGATGATATTGCTGTCTTTAGTTCCTCCTGGCAGGATCACCTGGTCCACCTCAGAAATGTTTTGGAGGCTCTGCAGAAAGCAGGCCTCACTATCAAGGCCACTAAGTGGCAGATAGGGCAGAGTCAGGTTGTGTACCTGGGCCACCTTGTAGGTGGATGCCAGGTTCAGCCTTTACAGAGCAAAATCCAAACCATAATGGAATGGGTTGCTCCCACCACCCAGACACAGGTGAGAGCCTTCTTAGGCCTGACTGGGTACTATAGGAGGTTTGTGAAGGGATATGGATCTATAGTGACCCCCTTGAATGATCTAACCTCAAAGAAAATGCCAAAAAAGGTTCAGTGGACAGCTAGCTGTCAGAAGGCATTTGAAGACCTAAAGCAGGCCATGTGCACTTCCCCCATCTTACAGAGTCCAGACTACACCAAAAAGTTCATTGTCCAAACAGATGCTTCTGAGCTGGGTGTGGGAGCTGTACTGTCTCAACTGAATGATGAAGGTCAAGACCAGCCAGTAGCTTTCATTAGCAGAAGGCTGACCCCTAGAGAGAAACGTTGGTCAGCTATAGAGAGGAAGGCCTTTGCTGTGGTGTGGGCCCTGAAGAAGCTGAGGCCATACTTGTTTGGCACTCACTTCATAGTTCAGACTGACCACAAGCCCCTCCTATGGCTTAAACAAATGAAAGGAGAAAACCCAAAACTTTTGAGGTGGTCCATTTCCCTACAGGGGATGGACTATACAGTGGAACATAGACCTGGGACCCAACATGCCTATGCAGATGGACTCTCAAGGTATTTCCACTTAGAACACGAAGACTCAACTGGTCAAATATTAGTTTAGTGTCCCTGCGTTTGGGGGGTTGTATAGGAGAGTAGGATCTGCCTCTTATGTTGCCCCCACTTTTTTTCTGATGTTTACACTGGTTTCTGGCTATAGTCTGGCTGGGACCCTGCCAATCAGGGCCCCAGCCTCTCTGTTCTCTATAAACGACTTGGAGTCTACTCTAGGTACACTAGTGATTGTATACTGTGGTACCTTATGAGTCCCTAGTATATGGTACCTTGGGTACCAAGGGCATAGGTACTTCACAGACCTCCCAGGGGCTGAAGCATGTATTATGCCACCCCTGGGAAGCAGACTAAATCTGACACCACAGGTCTGCTACTGCAGCCTGGGTAAGGTGGTGCATGCACCCCTTACTGTGATATAGGCTACCTATATCAATACATAGATACACACATATAAACCTATAAGTCACTCCTATGGCAGGCCTTATCAATCCTGAAGGCAGAGTGCTTGGTTCCTATGTGAGAGGGTGCCCCTGCATGAGCAGAGCCCTCTGCAGCATTCGGAGACCCTTCTCTGAGGCTGTTTGTAGTGCAGCCTGACCATATACTCTTAAGCGCATTATAACCTCGCGTTAAATGCTAACTTTGGGATGGCTGCACGGAAACATGTCGTGTTTGGTGTCAAACATCTTGGAATACTACCCCCCGCCAGTTCTGGCGGCGGGGGTAGCATTCCACCCTTCTAGAGGGATAGACATGTGCCTACTGTGGAAACGCGGTAGAATCCTGAAGAGCCCTGGCATCACAAAATGGATGCCACCAGTCACAGACACTGGGCTGCCCTCCTGCTGATGGCCAACACTCGCAGTGGAGGAGGCCCAACAATAGGTATCCTGTCCCAAGGGGTGTGACCACCTCCCAGACAGGGTTTAGTGTATTGGGGCTGGGTGGGTGCACTCCTAGAGTGCTTTGAAGTCCTGCACTGGGGGAGCAGAAGGCTCCTCTGTGCATATGCCAGTTCAAACCAGCTCAGGGGCTACCTGCCCCTGCTCTGGTGTGAAACTGGACAAAGGGAAGTGGGTGTAGCCACCACCTCCCCTGACCCTCCCATAGGTGGGGTCATAGAGCTAGTCCCTCCCTTCTTTTTAGTATATGAGGGGGAACCTGTGCATTGCAACCCAGATCTCCCTGGACGACGCTCTTAAGAAGAATCCTGGACCTTCGACGTTCCACTACCTCTGGAAGACTGAAGAATCTCCCTTGGAGTCAAGGAGTGACTCCTCTGCTTGGCAGGCACCAAAACTACAACGACGGTCGCAAACTACGCTGCTCCCGCCGGAGCCCGAAGTCCCTGCAGCCCAGGAAGAGGATTTCCTGACTACTCCAAGGCCATCGTGAGTCCCCAGCGAAGCTGAGGCAAGTGGACCCCACAAGCGATGAGGAACCGCAGCCCCTGGGTACCGTGCACTATTGTCGAGTGCAACCCCTTCCCGACATTCTACGAAATTATGCTTTGGACCACGTGTGGTCCCAGCCTCTAACAGGAATCCCTCTGAAGATCAGAGGCCTACACCGTCCCGAGTGACCGTGGGCCCCTGTTGAGTGGATCCTCCCGAGGCGTCTTCGCAATCCCTTGCCAGCCGGCTTGTGGGTCCCCAGAAGACTTTTCAACAAAACCAAAGGGCTCCCCTGGTTGCTCCAGGCCTGCCCTGACATACCCTTGCTGGGTAAGTCCCCCAGACCTTGCTGGTCTGCACCATTGACTTTTCCTCATCTCCACAAGACTTGCTGCTACCAAGGCTTGTTGGCTCCAATCGAGTCGCCGACACCTCAGTAAGTTGCAGACGTCGTGGGACACACTGAATCCAGCTCCTGGTCATCATCGACGCTGCCTGGACCACGTGGTCGACGAGTCAAGACACCCGTGAATGACCCGAAGCTGTCGACGACGGTGGGCATTCATCTTCCTTGCCCAGAGTCACTGCCAAGTGACTGTGAACACTGTCCCCTCTGCTTTCAGGTCTTCCTCCTTCCGAATCCAGGCTTGGATTCCAATGGACCCTTCTTCTGTCGTCGCAAGCAGCAAGTCTTCACTGGCTCCCATTGAAAGCGACGCCGCGACCCGACACCAAAGGACACCTATGCACCCGGCTCCCCTGGGTGAGGTAACTTCAGCACTATGGTGCTCCTGTGGGTGTGGGCCCTAGAACTACTTACCCTGTAAGTGGCTTGCTTGTAGCTACCCTAGAAGTGCCCTAAAACTCCTATTTTCCCCGTGCGATTCTCGCACTGGCTCGTACAGGGCTCGCGTCTGTGTTAGACACATCGCGTCCAACTCCCTTGTAACTCTATCAGTATCCGCGTCCTTCGACTCGTACTGACCGATCGGTGTGTTCGCCTCGAACACGCCAGGGACCTGTAACATTGATAACTCAATCGCGTTCTCTCGCATAGACTCGTACAGGACTCGCACCAGTGTCTGAACACCGCGTCCGTCCCCTGTGGGTCTCCTACAACTACCTGGGGTGGTTCTTTGGGGTCCCTCGATTCTATGTGCTCTAGACCACGGTCTAGCCAAGATAAGATTGTGATATTTACTTGTGCTAACTTATTTTGATAAAACATTGACTTGTACATATGTTCCTGACTCCTAATCTCATAAAGAGATTAGTAGAGAGTTGTTTAATAATAAATACATATATATTTGATATATATACCTGTGTGGTGTCTTTTCATTTGGTGATTCAAGAGATTGTGTGGTAAAACAAGCTGCTTTACATTCCTCGAAGACTTAGCCTGAAGGCTGCTCTCCACAGCTACCACTAGGATAGCTTTCTGTAAAGGTTGTCTTAAACCTACCTACCATAAGAGTCGAATTGTACTGGTGCAAGGAGTCCACTTTAACTAGTGAACAGCATATACCAGGCCAACTTCTCACAACCTCCCATTGACTATAATGGTTAAGTCAGGCTTTTAGCAGGTGTTAGATTCCAGTGATAATCGCGGATAGCGCGAATTATTTTATCGCTTCGCGGGCATTGCTAATAGGGGGAAGTTGTGTTTGCGACTGTTTTCAGTCGCTTTTAGTTGGGAACACCTACTTTGCATGTCATTAGCGATATATATCGCTGACATGCAAAGCGGCACCAAAACTGTCGCTTTCGCCATAAAGCTGTCGCTAACAGCTGTTAGCGACAGCTTGCTAATAGGGCGATAGAAATATCGCAGCTTTAGCGGCAAAAAGTGCCGCTAAAGCACCGGTAAGGCCCTTGCTAATATGCCCCCATGAAACCTAACATTTTATAAGAGGTGCAGGAAATAGTTTCCATGTTCCAAAGCAATTATTAGCTGGCTTTGGTCCTAACACCAACAACATTAAACTACATTAAACAGTGAAATAACTTCTTCTGAGCATGTTTTATCCCCATTCACACTCTCTGTTGCAGGACACAGACGTTTCCACTTAAGAAGGATGTTCGCATAGCTGCTGAATTATTAGATTATAATTCCAGAAGTGAAGCAGATTTCATTGACCTGAAACTGGTGGTGGGCAGATTTCCACATTTGGTAGCAAGAGCAGTGCCATATAAACTGCAGGGAGAGGTTTTTTTTCCAGCAGAGTGTATGATTTGTCAGCATGTGCTTTGAAAAACTGTGCTGAAGAAGGGCTGGAAAGGATAAATTTAATTTGGCGTGAACACAGTCTAGTCATAAATCCTTCAGCAAGACAGATGAGGTTTTCAGTGCTGTCTAATTCAAAAACCTGCTCTGTATTCTGATTCTGGTTGCTGGGTCACTGTTGGTTCTCCCCAGTCTGTCTCCGCAAACCCTCCAACAGCGTTAAATTATTTTTGAGACCCCTTATATAGAGCAGACCTCACTCCAAGGATCAGTGGAATACTTTTGGAGAACATTTATATTGTAGCAGGAACACCTCAATCTTGAGATGCTGTATACTAGGTGGGATTAAAATATACAATAAAGGGATGGAATTTTTGATTTAATCTCACTCACTGATATTACTTGGGGTCACACCCCAGGCCTTCATTATTTTGCACACCACGCCACCTCAGTTTGGACCCAGCCATATGCAAATCAGTGTTGACCCTGCTCCAAAAGTAACAAGCAAGTCAGAACTGTCGGACCAGGTCCTCCCTGAGCCAGAGCAAAAGCAACCCAAGAACGGTTTCGGCCTGATTGGGGCTTGTCAGTCGGGTGCAGTGGGGTTCCATTGACACAGCGAACAAGGGACCCATGTCTGGACATACACATCACGCTTAGAAAGTAGCATTAAAGTTTACAAAAAAGTGATGGATCGGATGCTTGAATTAATCCTAGACAGTGTAAATTATACGGGGCTGATTTCCAGTCCATTGTTATTTTGCACACCATGTCACCTCAGTTTGGGCCCAGCCTTATACACATCATTCTTGACCTTACTCCAATAGGAACAGTCCAGTCCAAACTGTCAGATTAGGCCCTCCCTGAACCAGGACCTAACCACTCCAAGACTGAATTTGCCCTGATTGGGGCTCGTCAGTCAAGCTCAGCTTGGTTCCACTGGCACAGTCAGCACGGGACCACGTGTGGTAACGCGATGTGCCCCACACCATGTCTTGACAGATGTGTTCACGATAACAATGATACTAAAGCAGAGTATGTTTGGAAGTTGGACATTCACATTGAGTGTTCCTGATAATAGAGTTAGGGCTATTGCTTGCCCTATTAAAAGGGTGTATTATTAATGATTCATAAAACACCATAGTCGCACCTAATGGGTTGTTTTTATGAAGTTGTCACTGTGAGCACATGTCCTTCACTTGTATTATTCATTTATGTGTTTGTCGATATACCACTGTACAGATTGCTATCACTGTTTTTATTTTTTCCACTTACAGATGTCATTTGATGAGTAAGTGTACTGGACTGCACCAGACTTACAGGTGGAGTAACACTTAGTACAGTGTAAATACCAGAGGGATTTATGACAACAAGGAAAGTAGCATAGGGATCCCGTTTGTCCTGACGAATGCCGGTAGAGAGACTGAATCCGGCAGAAACATGTTGACCTCTATGCAGAACGGAGGGGTGGAGAGTGCATAACTCACTCATGCCACCACCATCCGAGGGTATCTTTTAACCCTTTTTTACTCCTGACAAGGGAATCAAGGAATAAAATTGTTATGACGATATCTCTTAGTCAGTTTTAACACTAAATGTCTGCACCTGTCTAGGTTCCTTTTCTTGTCCTGTTTCTAATTGTTTGTATTGTCTACCCCTCCCTATTGCTCCGCCTCTAGCGTTGGTTTGCGCTGAGGCGTTCAGTAGCAGCCCTTTGATGAAGCATGCTGCAACTTGTTGTGGGTGAGGGCAGTTTTTACAAAGTGAATGTGCTCCAGACATAACTTCATACATACTTAAAATTTGCGATTTGTACTCACCTTACTTCCTTTTGTGTGTATTTATCGTCTTGGAGGAGGAAGAGGTAAGGTTTTGTCCTTCTCCCCCTTTTTCTCGTGTATAGTGCAACAGCAGTGTTGCGGTGCCTGGGAACGGAGGGGAGATTATCTTCAGGTGTCTTGGATGCTCCACAGGCCCTACACAAATCCTGTATGGTGCACGGGCACAGAAGAGGCAGCAGACTGGAAGGGAGACGAAGTCAGGCCAAACGAAGTCCAGCGAAGTCCAGGGTGCCCAGACAGTAGAAGTGCAGTGGTTTCAGTTCTGAATCTTGTCCACGACGAATCTAGGGATCTACACCCAGGTAAGCCCTTAAGTACCCTAAGGAAAGGGTTGGGAAGATTTAGGGGACCCTCCCAGGGGAGGGTCTGGACAGGGGGGAGGTTACTCCCATGTCCTTTGTCCAGTTTCGTGCCAGAGCGGGAGCCAACAGCTCCCAGGACTGGTTTGTATTGGACTATGTACAGGGACACCACATGTGCCCCACATGCAGATTTTCAGGCGCTGGCAAGCGCACCCACCCAGCCCTAATACACTAAATCCTGTCTGGGAGGTGGTCACACCTCCCTGTGACAGGATGCCTATTGTCCTGCCTTCCCCTGATCGAGCTTGGCTCAGCAGCAGGAGGGCAGAAATGTGTCTCTGGTCGGCAGCAACCATTATGTGCTGTTTGGGATTAGAAGGCTGGTACCGGGAACACTGAGAGCCTAACAGAGGGCTCTCCCGGTGGGTGGAATCATACCTCCCACACCGGTTACGGTGTGGGGGTATTATTCCAACATGTTTGACACCAAACACGATAGGATTCTTTGCAGCTGTTTTCGAGGTGGTCATCGTGCGGTCGCGCGATGCCCCTCTATGTAGTATATGGCTGCTTCACTGACAACCCGGGAGAATGGGATCCGTAGGCTGCAGGGGTGTCCTGCTCATACAGGGGCACCCCATCAGTTAGAACCAAGCACCCTGCCCTCAGGATTGTAAAGGCCTGCTAGAGGGGTGACTTATAGGTTTTAAGTGCAGTGACCCTTAGATATAGTAAACCTATATCTTTCATGAGTGGTGCATGCACCAACTTACACAGGCTGCAATGGCAGGCCTGTAGTTCCATTTTGAATGGTCTCTCATGGGTGGCATAATACATGCTGCAGCCCACGGGAGAACTCTGGGGTACCTATGCCCTGGGTACATAGGTACCATATACTAGGGACTGATAAGGGTACCCCAGTATCCAATCTGGGATTGTACCTAGGTACTAACACAACAGTTTAGGGAGAAAGCAGATAGACTGGGGTCCTGATTAGAGGGATCCCAGTCAGACTAGTCAAAACAGTGTCACATCAAGCAAAAAGTGGGGGTAACCATAAGAAGCAGATCCTACTTTCCTACACCGGGGTTAGGGCTTGTCAGTTTGGTGCAGCTTGGTTCCAGTGGCACAGTGAGCATGGGACCCACGTTTGGGCATACCCGTCTCTCTTTGGGTGTCGCTTTGAAGTATACAAAAATGTGATGGATGGAATGCTTCAATTAATCTTAGCTTCTGGTAATTACTTGGGGCTGCATCCCATTCTAAGTTTATTTTACACACCATGCCACCTTAGCTTGGACCCAGTCGTATACAAATCAGTCTTCACCCTGCGCCAATAGGAACACAGTCCAGTCCAAACTGCCAGACCACGTCGCCCCTGAACCAGAACACAAACAACACAAGACCGGTTTCGCCCTGATTTTGGATCATCAGTCAGGTGTTGCTTGATTCCAGTGGTCAATCATGCATGATACCCATGTCTGTGCATACCCGTTGCTCTTAGGGTGTCCCATTGAATTATACAAAAAAGTGATGGATGGAATGTTTGAATTAATCTTAGCCACTGGTAATTTCTTGGGCTGCATCCCAGTCCATTGTTTCTTTGCACACCATACCACCTCAGTTTGGACCCAGCCATATGCAAATCAGTTTTGATCCTGCACCAATGGGAACAGTCTAGCACGAACCTCTAGACCAGGTTCTCCCTGAACTGCAACACAAGCATTCCAGGACTGCTTTTGTCCTGATTGGGGCTTGTTAGTCGTTTACATCTTGGTTCCACTGGTACAATGAGCACAGGACCCATGTCTGGGCATACCCGTGGCACTTAGGGAGTCGCATAGAAATATTAAAAGAATTGATTGATAGAATGCTTGAATCAATCTCAGCCACTGGTAATTTCTCAGGGCCATAGCCCAGTACATCGTTATTTTGCACATCATGCCACCTCAGCTTTGACCCATCCATATGCAAATCAGTCTTGACCCTGTTCCAATAAGAGCAATCTAGCCTGAACTGCCATACCAGGTCCTCCCTGAACACAAGCAACCCAACACTGGTTTCACTCTGCTCTGATGAGAGCATTCCCACATCACCTTTTGTGTGTTTGATGTAATGCCATTATTGGCAAGGGTATGTCCAGAAATAGCTCCAATGCTCACTGTGCCGCTGGAGCAAAACAGCACCCAATTGATGAGCCACAATCAGGGCAGACCTGGTCTTGGGTTGCTTGTGTTCCAATTAAAGGGAGGACCTTGCCTGGCAGTTCGAGCTGAACTATTCTGGTTGGAACAGGGTATAGAGTGATTTACCTATGACAGGATCCAAATAGAAGTGGACTGGTGGGCAAAGGAGCGATAGCCTGGAATGCTACCCCAAAGGATTGCCAGTGGTTAGACTTATTGCAAGCATTCCTCCCATCACCTTTTGTGTTTTTGATGTAACACCTTAAGAGGCAAGGGCATGCCCATATGTGGGTCACATGCTCACTATGCCAATAGAGTCAAGCTACACCTGCCTGACGAGCCCCGATCAGGGTGAAACTGGTCCTAGGTTACTTGTGTTCCAGTACACTGAGGATCTGGCCTGGCAGTTCGGGCTGGACTGTCATTATTGGAGCAGAGTCAAGACTGATTTGCATACGGCTGGGTCCAAACTGAGTTCGCATGGTGGGCAAAAGAACGATGTGTTGGAATGCTTCCCCAAGCGAGTGCCAGTGGTTACACTTATTGTAAGCATTCCTCCCATGATCTTTTGTGTGTTTGATATGGAATGTGGGGTTCAGTTGAGTGTACGTTACAGAAGAGGCAATATGGTGGGAACATGTAATTGGTTCAGTACTAGACATTGTGGTTGCATTTGGATGTATTTTACAAGCTATGTTTTACATCACTTAACTACACATCCACATTACCTGACACATATTAAGGATGCCACCTAAATTTATGTTATCATGGCCCTTTATTTCACAAGAGAACATCTTATGGTTTCAGACTTTCAGTCATGGTTTGCTTCAATGAAATTCAATTCCTCTAGAGTTTATAGTATTGACTTTATAATCTGCTTTTAATGTATATTGTGTTTAAAGTGTTTTATCTATGTGTGTAAACATATGTATGTGTGTTTAAGAAGGTATTAGAGTTTGTGGTAGAATCTAAGTGTATGTTGATGATGGAGCAAGATTTCGCAAATGAAACTTGCTCGGATGCAATCTTCCTCATTGTATTAATATTAAAACTTGTATTGTCTGTATTAATATTTGCACACACTACATGAATAGTTAGGAAGCTTGCCTATGTTGTTTTTCTAACAAATAACGCTTGTTTCTAGTCTAAAATGGCCGCTTAAGCGCGGGATTTTAACTGCGCATGTCACAACCTGATCACATGGTGTGACGTCTTTCTTTGCTTGGTGGGAATTTCTGCTTCTGCGCAGTGTGCATTAAAATGGCTGCTCAATGTTCTCACATGCTTAAGCTTGCTCTCGTGTCATTATTAAATAGTCATTTCTTAACGCAATTAATGCGGGATAGGTTTTTATAATTAAAAGGGATTAGAAATAAGATAAGTGGTATACAGTGAAACGTTTTATTTTTGATATTAATATTTCCTTCTTGCACTTTTAGTAATTCGTAATCTTGGGCCTGGGTTGGTGACTTGAACTTGAAAAGCAGAAGGTTCTGCGCATGACTCCTGAAAGACTGCCAAAATGAAGTCAACTTGGACGTCTCACAAGGCCATGACCTATCGGCCGAAGAGGATGTTCTAAATGTACAAAATTGTAACAGTAGATACAATTGCTGTAAAAATTGTATATAATTTGTTGTGAGACGGGTGGGAAATAAAATGAATGTATTAAATTGAAGGGGCGGGAACGTTAATACAATAGGCTTCACAAATTAAGCCAAATTTGTCATGGTGCGAGAATCCACCTCCTGTCCCTGCCCAATCAGAGGTAGTGGTCCCATATTTTAGCAACATTAAGAGGAGGTACTTGGGCGTAGAAGGGTATAATAGAATATAGCACTAGTAGTTAGTTTAGCTCAGACTTTTAGAACATACAGAAGAGCTCCAGGCTGCCCAGCTGATCGGTTGCTGACTGAATCCCTATCCAGAAGAGGTCCTGAGGAGGGGGCGGCGGAGTCCATTAGAGGGAAGAATCGAGGAGAAGTCGATTACCAGAGAGGGGAACGGCGCAGGCGTCGATGTAGAGAGGTCACCGATCCTATCCAGATCCTGAAGAAGGTCCTTGCTCTTCATCCTTTCAGGGTCCTATTCTGTCAAACTCCTTGGCTAAGGATTTGGTTCTCGCACTTAGGTAAATATATGCAACCTTTAGTTGCGCTGCTGTTCCTATCTCCTCTTTTCCTTAAACACCGTCATTTATTTGTAATAATTATTCTTTACTTCCACATGGGTATTCTGATCAAATACTGTGTCTTTTTCTGTATTTTAATCTGCTAAAACTTTAGATAAACATTTTAAAACTTCCTGACTCTGTGGTTATTTTAGGATTATGTATTATAGTGAATGTCACTCATTTTAAACTTCCCAATTAGCAAAGGATCCATTGGTAAGTTATTACTCTTCAATCAGAAGGTAATTGGTAGCAGGGATTTTGATAAAAGAGTACATCTGACACCCAGCGTAAGTATTAGTGTAGTATGAATGTATGGGCCCAAGTGAGTATATGGAGTATAAATGCTGTTTGCTAATATCGCGCTGGATCAGTTTTCTGGTAAGCAGAGGACGGTTTGTGTTACTCTTTGTTAATTGGGTAATGAGAATTTTATTTTGTATTCTTATGAACTAATACCCGTTATTCTTGAGTATTGTTTTATGTTGTCCAGAATACCCTGGGGAAAAAGAATAGTGGGTGGCAAGTAGAAGCCATACTGCAGTGAGGTTATCTGTCAGGCAGAAATAGTACTGAATAGTTAAGCAGGACTATCAGCACTTGTTAGGGATTCTATGTGTATAAGAATAGTGGAAGAAGTATGCTGGTGAAAATTCGATGTTATATCACCTAGAAAGGGGTAACATTAAAGAAGTAACAGGTATTTCGGAAGCTTGTGTGAAGAGTAGACGGAAGGGTTTTACTCGTAGTGTATGTATTAGTAAACGGAAAGGTTTTACTAAGTGTGTAAGAGAACCTATCTTTCTGAATTAGAGAAACTGGCACGATAGCGAATGTTTTATGTTGTTACTGAATTTTAATTAAGAACTATAGAGAAAATAAGTTTTGCGTAAGATTTTTGTAAAGGGAGGGTCAGTTACCGGAGAGAGAACTGACGTCACAAAACGCCGCGCTGGGATTGGTTGGATCCGCGTGTGTGGGAAAACCCTTGTAAAGGAGGGGTCAGTAGTCAGGAGTAGTACTGATGTCATAGGTGCCGCGCTAGGATTGGTTGAATCAGCGTGGGAACAGAAAAGAGAAAATTGTAAAGGAGGGGTTGACAGCGAAACGTCACCAAAAAGGCCGCGCAAGGATTGGCTTAGAATTTAAAATTAACAAAGGTTTGATTGGCTGAGAGTTTAGAAGCAAAATTAAAAGTGGATAAGCATTACATGTTAAAACGCGATGCGACTTTAACAGGGAATCGTCCAGATAGGAGATTTTTAGGGTTTGCGGAATATAATTTTATACATAGGTATTTGCCCAAGATGTACGGAGAAAAGAAAAAGATGTCAGTTTTACAAAAGATCAAGAATTATTTCAAAAAGGACAAACTAATCAAGACTAGGGAGGGAATTATTATTCCCCCAGCAAAAACGCCCGCATCATATATGATGATGGAGAGAGGTTATCATACTTGTGTATGGATAGAAAATTGGAGAGAATATACCAAAAATGACGGGATACTAGAATTTCCTGAGAATGACACATTCAATGGGCGAATTCTTCAAAATTTGAGACAAAGGATGAATGATTTAGAACCTAAACCCAGATTAACTCAATACGAAGCTTTAGAGGAGTGGGAAACCGAAGCATTTGAGCGTGATCGATCTCGAAGTAATGGGAGATATCCAGGATTTTTCCCCAGATATTTACGTGAAAATAGGGAAGGTCAGATGAAGCAATGGAGAAGGGCAATGCTTGTTGAGGGATTATATCCACTACTCACAGAAGGAGAAAAATCAGGAGGCAAGTGTACAGAAAAGACTAAACATTTAATGAGACATGAAGACTCAGAAGATGAGTTTATGGAAGAAATATTGAGGAATCCTCCACCGTATCAGGAAGGGTCAAGTGGAATTCCTCCTAGTGCCCCACCCCAAACACCAATGGTTCCTCAGGTACTACATGAATTCACCCCGAATAGAATACTTCATGAAAAAGAAAAGGAAGCATTAGAAAAGACCAGAGCAGAATTAGTACGGAAAATATCCCAGATAAAAACACATCCTGATTCATTGACTATTCCTGTAACAATTGGTCCAGTAGTACCATTATATGGTATACCATGAAATTGTCCTCCTCTCATACCCGTATCTTCTCCTATGAATACTCCCGAAAATTTTCAAAAACTTGAAGCTCCAGTTATAATTGAAGATCATTTTAGTGATTGTGATTCCACAATATCTCTCATGGATTTACCTGTCAGAGGTCCAGTAAAGGGTACTCCAAGAAAAGAAATACCTGAGCGTTCAAAAGATGTAAGTTTAATAACTTCATCAGGGGCAAAAAGTGCTACCATAGTAACACCTGAAGATTTAGAAAGGTGGGTACAAGGATCAGATAAATTGTGCACTCCTCCAAAATTGCTAGACATTCAGAAATTAAAAGCTGAGTTAGAAGAAATGATAGCAGGAAATATAGGAGTAGAACGCTTAAACACTTATGATGAAGAAGAATTGCTGTTCCTATGCAGGAGTATCACTAGAAATGTAAGGTTATTTCATGAAAAATTGTCCAATCTAGCCCTACAAATGGGAATCGAAATAGGAAATCAAAAGTACTACAGAAACCCTGTAGAGCAGAATTTTCAGACAAAGATTTAGAAAATATGAATGCTTCTGGAAGAAGACTACAAATACGAGAATTAATGTTAGTTTAGCAAAAATGGGGAGATCTAGATAAATGGAGAACTAGGTGGGCAAAGAAAAGGAAGAAGCTCGCTCAAGTCGAACAGCTTCTGAATATGTAATGAAGGAAACAGAAAAAGTTGACAAAATGTACCCGATGCGAGAAGTTGCAGGAGGAGGTTATGTACATGTCCCATGGAGTAGACAGGATATTTTATCATTTACGAATGATTTCCCAAAGCTGAGAGAAAAGCCAATTGAATGGTACAAGCAGGTTGAAAGGTTTGTGAAAGTATCAAAAGTATTGTTGAAGGATTTGGATGGTCTGTTTGACATAGTGGTACCTGCAGATTTATGGACAGATTGTAAGATCACAGTCGATTGGCCGAATGATGAATATCCCAGAGATCCAAAAACAGGTGCCCCGTCAAATGATGTGATGAAAAAGTATCAGCAGGTGATAACATACCTGAAAGGGAAAATACCGCCGAAAGAAACAGATTGGGTAAAAATAGATCGAACTACCCAAGAAGCCAGTGAAACAGTTCATTCGTATTATGAGCGCCTTTGCAGGTGTTCAAACAGTACAGTGGATTTGAGGACATTGGAGACAAAAATATGAGTCAGTTTGTATACCGATTTGTGTATGGTTTGAAGCCTGAGATTTGCCAGATGATTAAGCAGCATATGCTCTGTTGGCAAGGGAAACCAATTGACGAAATTTTGAAATATGCAAAATATTGTGGGGATGACATTGAGGATAGGCACAAGAAATTACAAGAAAAGGTAATGTGGGCACAGGTGAAAATGGCTGAAAAACAGGGAATTAATTTAGATAATCCTAATGAAAATCAGGGAAAATACTCTGGAACGAATGGTGATTCTGGAAATGGTGGAAGAATGAAAGGACGAATGAGTAGAGAAGAGGCTAAAAAGAAATGTCCTTGTCATGGATGCGGAAAATTGGGGCATTGGAAGGATGAGTGTAAAAAGATTCGAAATAATAATGGCCCAAATCAAAATTTAAATTCACAAACGCAGAATGACTCACAACAAGGAGTAAATCCTCAGAGTCAGTTGCCATCTCCACCTGTTCAGGGTAATGTAAGCAGAGCAAAGCACGGTACAGACATCGGATATTCAGGGGGAAGTGGTAAGAATGATTATATGACCTCACAATTTCTTTTGCAGGATGATTTTTGCGGGTTCGACGCATGACGGTGCCTAGGAGAGGGGGAGAAGGAATGCGTACTTGGCGCATCCCTGCAGGTAGATCAATCAGGTCCATATGTTGAAGGAAAAGTGAGAGGTAATGATATTACTTTTTTTTTGGATACTGGTGCTACCAGGTCTACTGGGAGAACAGTAGACGTCCCAAACCTTCCTCTCTCTGGTGAAGATATTCAAGTTGTAGGGGTTGCTAACCAAAGAATTAGAACACCACTTACCGAACCAATGGAGGTTAAAATTGGAAATTTCAAAGAAATGCATCAATTTGTAGTATGCGATTCCAGTCCAGTAAACCTACTAGGTAGGGACTTATTGTGCAAAATGAATTGCACTATTTTCTGCACACCGGATGGTGTGGCAGTACAAACACCAGATGAAGATCATGTATATAAAATTATGGTCGCAAAACAAGGAACAGAAGTAGATGAAATGTTTTCATTAATAACAAAAGATGAATTGCCAGAAGAATTAAAAGATACAGTAAACCCCATAGTATGGGATCTCACGGGAAAAGAAGTAGGTTTCATGGCTAAAATAGACCCAGTTCAAGTAACTGTAAAAGAAGGTGCAATTTTCCCAAATACAAAACAGTACAAAATGAGTGCAGAAGTAAAAGGAGGTGTCATTGAAGAAATCAATCGGATGGTCAAACAAAAAATACTGAGAGAAGTAATGAGTAGTCCATGTAATTCACCAATCATGGGTCTAAAGAAACCTAGTGGAAAATATAGGATCGTTCAAGATCTGAGGAAAATCAACAAAATTTTAGAACCATGTTGTCCTATAGTGCCAAACCCTGCAGTAATTCTGTACCAGATTCCTTGGAATGCTGGATGGTTTACAGTCATAGATCTGTGTCAAGCCTTCTTTTCAATTCCGTTACATCCAGACAGTCAGTATCTTTTCTCATTTAAATTCGAAAATAAGGTTTATGTGTGGAATCGTGTTCCTCAGGGGTACACAGAAAGCCCTTCCATTTTTAATCAGATTTTGAAAAAGTGTCTCGAAAAATTAGTGATGCTAGGAAGCTCAGTTTTAGTCCAATATATAGACGATTTATTGGTGGCATCAAGCACCAGAGAGGACTGTGTTGTTGATACTATAGCACTCTTAAATCTTTTGGCAGAAGAGGGACATAAAGTGTCACCTGAAAAATTACAGTTTTGTTCAACAACTGTTAAATACCTGGGACATCAAATTGAGAGAGGAAAAAGAAGAGTAACCTCTGAAAGAGTAGCATTAATAAAAAGAATGCAAATGCCAGTAACGCAAAGACAAGTAAGAATGTTCTTAGGAATAGTAGGTTACTGTCGACAATGGATACCAGGATTTTCCATGTTGGCTAAGCCCTTGATTAACATGACCAAAAAGAAAGCAAAAGATCCTGTTGAGTGGGAAGATGAAAGTGTAGAAGCTTTTGTAAAATTGAGAAACTCCCTTTGTTCAGCACCTGCCTTAGGCATGCCAGATTATAAAAGAGAATTCGCATTATTCTGTCATGAAAGAGAAAATTGTGCACTTTGAGTTTTAACTCAAAGACATGGTCTGGACAGACGTCCTATAGCATACTTTTCCGCTACACTAGACCCTGTGGCATCTGCGTTGCCAGGATGTTTGAAAGCAGTAGCAGCAACATGTTTGAGCATCGAACAAAGTGAATCAATTGTGATGGGACATCCTGTAAAGGTATATGTTCCACATGCAGTGGTGATTCTGTTGACCAGAACACGAACTCAGCATCTCACTCCTAGTCGGCTGACTAAGTATGAGAGGATAATAATGGGTGCTGAAAATGTGACCTTGGTGAGGTGTACAATAATAAATCCAGCAAGTTTACTACCAGATCCATATCATGAGACAAGTAAAGATGACGAAGAAGATGAACATGATTGTATACAGATTACAGAACTATGCACAAAACCTTGCCCAGATATAGAGGAACAGCCTCTTAAAAAGCCAGATAAAGAACTGTTTGTTGATGGCTCTTGCCAGAGACATGAAGATGGCAAACTAACAGCTGCCTATGCAGTATGCGAATTAACTGGAATAGTCGAAGCATCCTATTTACCAGGGGTAAAATCTGCACAAGTAGCTGAATTGATTGCGCTGATAAAAGCGTGCAAAATTGGGAGGAATCAGAAAATAACCATATTCACTGATAGTCAATATGGTTATGGGGTTGTGCACGATTTTGGCCAACTGTGGATGCAGAGGGATTTCATGACTTCTTCAGGATCTCCCATTAAAAATGGACAATTTGTAAGGGAATTGCTAGAAGCAATACAAGCACCAAAAGAATTGGCTGTGGTAAAATGTGCTGCACATCAGTCAGGAGATGACTGGGTGGTAGTTGGCAACAGATATGCAGATCTGGTAGCTCAACATTGTGCCAAAACCAGAACATCGGTGAATAAGAGGGTGGAAAGAATGGGAATCAGCTGCCAACTTATGTTATTTATGCCACCTGAAACTTGGAATGAAGTGAAAAGATTGCAAGATGAGGTTAATGAAACTGAAAGAAACTTGTGGATCAAAGTGGGATGCTCTCCAAGAAGAGAGGATGAAGTATGGGTCAGTACAGATGGCAGACCAGTCATGCCAGATTGTTTACTTTCTCAAATGGCCAGAATGTATCATGGAGACACACACATAGGGAGAGATGCAATGATAAGGTTGTTCAGGCAAAATTGGTACAATCACAAATTCAGAGCTGTTACAGAAAGTCTTTGCCAGAGATGTCTAATTTGCCAAATGCACAATTCAGGCAGGAAAACTATAATTGGATTTGGGAAGATTGGGAAGGCAGAGGGCCCATTCATAAGACTACAGTTTGACTTCATACAGTTACCACCATGCAGAGGGTTGAAATACATACTAGTCATAGTGTGTCTATTTTCAAAGTGGGTGGAGGCTTATCCAACTAGGAGAAATGACAGCATTACAGTTGCAAAGCTGTTACTAAGAGAGCTCATACCTAGATTTGGTTTCCCAGTATCTTTGGAATCAGATAGAGGAAAACATTTCAACAATGAAGTGATCCTGATAATTTGTGAAGCATTTCAAATCAAACAGAAACTGCATTGTGCATATCGTCCAGAGGCTTCTGGAGTGGTGGAACAATTGAATGGCACCATAAAGTCAAGATTGGGAAAAATGTGTGCATCAACATCATTGGAGTGGCCTGATGCATTGCCACTCGTTCTGATGGGACTCAGAAGTATACCTGATCGAACAACAGGTTTGAGCCCACATGAAATCATGATGGGAAGAGCGATGAGACAAACACATGTTCCCACAAATAGACTGGTGAATATTTCTGATGATATGGTGTTGGACTACTGTAAAGGATTGGCTGACCTAGTGCGTTCTGTCTCTCACCAGGTTGGAGAAGACGCAGTTTCCAGACAGCCTGAACTAGAACATGATTTGAATCCTGGTGATTGGGTGGTAGCGAAGAATCACACCAGAGAAACGTGTCTATCACCCAGGTGGAGCAGACCTTGTCAAATCATATTGACCACAAACACAGCAGTAAAGTGTGCCGGATTTCCAAATTGGATTCACCAAGAGAGTACCAGACCCAGAAGAAGAAAACACTCAGACGACACCAATCACTGAAGAAGCTGAAGGATGCCAAGCTGAAGAATCTCAGGCTTGAGGTTCAAGAGAAGCTGACGGAGAACAACCGAGCACAAGTCATGATTGGATACCAGTGGTCGAAGTTCCTGAAGTTTTTCACCGAACAAGAAGTCAAAGAAAATTAAGATCAATTGAAGAAGATAAGATAGGGGAAGAAGAAAGGGTTCAGGATCAAGAAGACAAGCTAGTAAACGACCCTGAACCAAATCAGATAGGGAAAGAAAACTGGACTGAAGGCAGTGAAGAATTAATAGAATTTGAACAAGGAGAGACAGGTTTAGAAGAAGCAGGTCAGGCTGCAGAAGTACACAGTGCAATAAGTCCTGATCAGAAGCAGTTAGGTCAAGAGGAAAATACAGAAGAAATAGAGACTGAGAAAAGTGAACATAAAGAAGTAAAAACAAAACAAAGTGAATTATTGGAAACTCACAGTGGAGCTGCAAATGAGAAACCAATAAGACCAGAAAAAGAACAATTAGATAAGTCGGAGAAAACAAAGAACAAAATAGTACCAACCAGCGAAAATAAAAAGACACCTGAAGACGAAATTAAAGAAACGGTACAAACAGAAAAACTAAGAAAAGGAGACCAGTGGCCAAGTTTCATCAAAAGAGTAAAGTGCCACATAAAAACCAGAAGTGAAGATCCAGAGCAAGTACCTGAAATAACAAGTCAAACTGATCAAGAAAAAAATCGGGAAAAAGAAAAAGTAAAAGATTAAGACTTGTGAACAACAAATTCAAGGGTCCTGATTGGACGTATATTGTTCTTGAAGACTTTGAAAGTTCAGGATCAAGTGACAGTGGTGGTGAAGGAACAAGTGCAGAACTAACTTACAAAGAGGAAACAAGACCACCCTGACTAAACAAAAAATTCTACTGAAGAAAAGGAAGAGAGATAAGAAGAGAAATCTTCCTTGTCGAAAAATGCCTGATGATAGGGATACTGGGAGATCAAAGAGAAAATGTTGTAGGAGATGCTGTGCAATTTGCATATGTAGTCTAGTATTGGTGCTTATAGTATGGTTAGTCCTGATTGTAGCAATTCCTTACCTGATGATAATAGATAAAAAGAACAATAATGAAACTATAGGGAGGACAGCAAACATGAAAGGAAATAGGGTAGAACTAATGGCAGAAGAGGATGAAGGAATTCATCATGTGATAGCTGATAACGACACTAGTTTAAATGTTTTCACGAAGTTATTGTTTCAGTATGTAGACACCATGGGAGTTAGTAATTGTTATGTCTGTATGAAATTACCTGAATCAGTAGCAGAAGGATTAACATACCATCATTTATCACTGACATATGGCATTTCATGTAGCGTATTAACAAGTTTATTTTATAGTACAGGTAGATTACAATATTACTATTCTAATATAGATGTTGTATTTTCTGAAGTTCCAATTCGAAAGAGTATGAACCCAGTGCTTAGCGACTTAGATGCACAGTTTATGGGAGAATTTTTCTTAACAATGAAATCAATAGACTTAACACATGCACGTAGACACAATCTAACATGTTCTTTATTAGAAGAAGAGAAAATATTTTTGAATGTAGTAGAAGATAGAAGACAAGATTTTCAAAAGAAAGCTACAGAGCATAAGGCTCATTTACCATTTGGGCGGAGAAAGAAGGAAGTTACACACCTGGCAAAGATCAAGCTGCTATGGCTCTGGATTTCGAAAAGAAGGGAAAAATGTGTCTTCATAGATTAAAAACTGACTATAACAATGTTTTCATCGGTACCAGTGATTGTGAACACAATTTTTTAATATTGGGAGGTTGGGGACTTAAAGGAGGAACAGATTCAGTTTTTCCTGGAATCTATTATGTCTGCGGGAATAAGGCTTACTTTAGGCTTCCTGCACAGTGGTATGGAAGTTGTTACTTTGGAATAGTATTTCCAAAGATATACCACGTAAAAAGAAACACTGGAAGCAATGAAAACAATGGTGAATTAATACGTAGTAAGAGAGCTAGTTTTTCAGAAATAATAGGTGATATATTTGGTGCATTAATACCTTCAGTGGGAATAATTCTGAACTCAAGGAAGATATGTAAATTGTCTACAGTAGTTGATCGTTTATCAACGGATACTGCTGGAGGTTTCCTAATGATTAATGCGGAAATGGTTGCGATTAGATCCATGGTAATGCAAAATCGACTTGCTCTTGACATAATATTGGCAAAAGAGGGCGGAGTCTGTAAAATATTGAAAACAAAACACTGTTGTACATATATTCCTGATAAGAGTGCAGAAATTGGGACATATATTCAGAATATAACTAAACTTGAGCAAGAACTTAAACCACTGGAAGTTGATAATGTATGGGAAAGATTGACAAATAGTATATCGTCAATCGGAACCTGGTTTTCTAATATAGGTAAAGGACTTATAGGTCAAATATTAGTTCCATTAGCAGGGATAGCAATAATAGTTCTGACAATAGTATTTTGGTGTAAATGCTGCAGAAAGAATGGAACGTATAAAGTGACAGACAAAGGAAAGAAGAGAAAGAGAGACGAGATTGAACTAGAAGAATGGAAAAGTGAATTATACAAAAAGATGAAGGGAGATTGTAAAAATAGAAAAGCTAAAAATGAAAATGAGAATGAAGTGATTTGCTAGAAGTTGGCATCTGATTGAGGGTACTTTTTGATGGCTCAGAAACGCCATCAGAGAGGGGATTGATGGAGCAAGATTTCGCAAATGAAACTTGCTCGGATGCAATCTTCCTCATTGTATTAATATTAAAACTTGTATTGTCTGTATTAATATTTGCACACACTACATGAATAGTTAGGAAGCTTGCCTATGTTGTTTTTCTAACAAATAACGCTTGTTTCTAGTCTAAAATGGCCGCTTAAGCGCAGGATTTTAACTGCGCATGTCACAACCTGATCACATGGTGTGACGTCTTTCTTTGCTTGGTGGGAATTTCTGCTTCTGCGCAGTGTGCATTAAAATGGCTGCTCAATGTTCTCACATGCTTAAGCTTGCTCTCGTGTCATTATTAAATAGTCATTTCTTAACGCAATTATTGCGGGATAGGTTTTTATAATTAAAAGGGATTAGAAATAAGATAAGTGGTATACAGTGAAACGTTTTATTTTTGATATTAATATTTCCTTCTTGCACTTTTAGTAATTCGTAATCTTGGGCCTGGGTTGGTGACTTGAACTTGAAAAGCAGAAGGTTCTGCGCATGACTCCTGAAAGACTGCCAAAATGAAGTCAACTTGGACGTCTCACAAGGCCATGACCTATCGGCCGAAGAGGATGTTCTAAATGTACAAAATTGTAACAGTAGATACAATTGCTGTAAAAATTGTATATAATTTGTTGTGAGACGGGTGGGAAATAAAAGAATGTATTAAATTGAAGGGGCGGGAACGTTAATACAATAGGCTTCACAAATTAAGCCAAATTTGTCATGGTGCGAGAATCCACCTCCTGTCCCTGCCCAATCAGAGGTAGTGGTCCCATATTTTAGCAACATTAAGAGGAGGTACTTGGGCGTAGAAGGGTATAATAGAATATAGCACTAGTAGTTAGTTTAGCTCAGACTTTTAGAACATACAGAAGAGCTCCAGGCTGCCCAGCTGATCGGTTGCTGACTGAATCCCTATCCAGAAGAGGTCCTGAGGAGGGGGCGGCGGAGTCCATTAGAGGGAAGAATCGAGGAGAAGTCGATTACCAGAGAGGGGAACGGCGCAGGCGTCGATGTAGAGAGGTCACCGATCCTATCCAGATCCTGAAGAAGGTCCTTGCTCTTCATCCTTCCAGGGTCCTATTCTGTCAAACTCCTTGGCTAAGGATTTGGTTCTCGCACTTAGGTAAATATATGCAACCTTTAGTTGCGCTGCTGTTCCTATCTCCTCTTTTCCTTAAACACCGTCATTTATTTGTAATAATTATTCTTTACTTCCACATGGGTATTCTGATCAAATACCGTGTCTTTTTCTGTATTTTACTCTGCTAAAACTTTAGATAAACATTTTAAAACTTCCTGACTCTGTGGTTATTTCAGGATTATGTATTATAGTGAATGTCACTCATTTTAAACTTCCCAATTAGCAAAGGATCCATTGGTAAGTTATTACTCTTCAATCAGAAGGTAATTGGTAGCAGGGATTTTGATAAAAGAGTACATCTGACACCCAGCGTAAGTATTAGTGTAGTATGAATGTATGGGCCCAAGTGAGTATATGGAGTATAAATGCTGTTTGCTAATATCGCGCTGGATCATTGATATGTAGCAGTTAAGCATATCTATTATAATTTGATTTCTCCTTACTGTGTTTCTTATATTTTCAGCGCTGTTTCCAACTGTGTTGATTTCTTCCTTTGAGCAAGTTAAGTTTTGATAACAATGACTTTGGTGATGTCGTACTTTATACTTTGAAAATGGTATTGTAATAAACAGTTATGACGCATACAAAGAATGATTTTACTGGTTAAAAGAATGAAACTATATCATAATAGCTTGCTTTTAACTATTTTAAGGAGTTTACCTTAATTGCACTCGCACTTTCTCTCTCCCGCCGGTCCCCGGTCCACCGCAGCTTGGTGCTGAATGGTTGGAGGGACGTTGCTCCGCCCTCAATTCCAACACTTCCGCTCGGGGGGCAGTATTTAGATTGTATGTGTGCCCGGCCACGCAGCGATAGGTGGCAGCGCGCCGGAAGGCATGGTCACCAGTGTTTTTAGCTGTATTGCGATATATTTTTAACTTGTACATGATTTTGCTGCTGATTTTCTACTAAGCTTGCTTTTAACTATTTTAAGGAGTTTACCTTAATTGCATTCGCACTTTCTCTCTCCCGCCGGTCCCTGGTCCACCGCAGCTTGGTGCTGATTGGTTGGAGGGACGTGGCTCCGCCCTCAATTCCCACACTTCCGCTCGGGGGCAGTATTTAGATTGTATGTGTGCCTGGCCGCCCCATCGGCGCGCCAAGGGCAAGCCCGTCTGCGCGCTGCCGGAGCGCGGCCAGCGCCAGCCATGCTGCACGTTGGCCCAACAATGAGATAATTCAGTGGTCTAGACACGATCTCTTGGCCCTTAATGTTAAAACATGCCCCAAGGCACATGGTTGTAATCTGGAAACTGAGGTGTCCCCCAGCATGTGCACTGAGTGCAAGTGGATGTTGGGAGATACGGCAGATCACCCAGGCTTAATGGATGCTAACAGGGAGCAGAGTGAACCAGTTGAACAGATTAGGGCATGCCTAATAAACTGTAGATCCTTGCCAAAGCATGCAGAGGATTTATGGTTACTATTGGCAGAAAAGGAGTATGAGGTCATGTTCTTGACTGAAACGTGGCTGAAGGATGATACCCTAGCAGCAGTGGCATTAGCTATTCCACGTGGCTTTAAAATATGCTGCGCAAATAGGGAGGGAGGGAGGGAGTTAAAAAAGAGCAATTATTTTAAAGGAGGGAGTTAAAAAAGAGCAATTATTTTAAAGGATTCTTGGGATATAGCTTCCTCAGCACTGTTGAATATGGACGTGATTGAGGGCCTTAATTTTTGTATAAAGACTAACCCTACAACTTCCTTTGCAGGCCTGCTGGTGTATAGACTTCCAGACTGCCTGCCAAATATACACCTAGAATCTTGCAATTATATTGCGCAGAAATCCCTATTGTTCTCTAATTTCACGGCACTAGGGGACTTCAATCTGCATGTAAACGACCCTACCTGTGTTCAGGCAATACAGGTTGTTTCCTCTCTTGACGGTGCTAATTTGCCCCAACATATCAAACTTCCCACTCACAAAGCAGGGCATACCCTGGATCTGCTATTTTCCAACATTCCGTCTCTGAAAACGGAAGCACCGAGACAGTTGGCTTGGTCTGACCACTGCTTAATTCCTTTTTCCTTTAGTTTGGCAAAATCCAAACTGCCGAAAAGTTCTCGATACTTTGTAAAGAGAAACTGGAAGAAGCTGACGGCTGAGTTTTTAGGTCCAGTCTTGCTGGCCAGCCAACCTCTATTATCTTTGGACCCGAATGCAGACTCTCAGGCCTTACATAATTGGATTGCCGATGCACTAGAGTCAACTGCCCCAGCAAGAGTCACTAAATCTATGAGAAAGTCGCCCTCAGCCCCTTGGTTCTCAGAGTCGCTTAGGTCAATGAAAAGCAAGTGCAAGCGCCATGAGCGACGGTGGAGGGTAGACTATGATACTACTGCTAAAATGATATACAAGAAATCCTTGAAAGAAATCCATAAATTGATGAAGGTGGCTAGGAGAGATTACATAGCTAAGTGTATTGATAACACCGATAAACCTGACAAAGTAATCTTTAAGGTTGTCAATTCCTTCCTCAAACCTCCTGAATTGGTGATTGACGCTCAGCCCTCTGTGGCATTGTGTGAGAGAATCTCAGACTTTTTTGATAACAAAATTCGAAGGTGTACAACTCCTTTTCAGCAGTAACTGAAACGGTTAAATCAGATGTGATGGTAAGGAAAGCACCTGTGCCTCTCTTTTCTGAATTTACCCCTATCTCCCAGAAGGAGGCACTGGCGGTGATCCAGGGATGTAAGTCTGGCTCGCCGGAGGACCCGTGCCCTCCTAAATTGTGGAAAGAGTTGGCACATTCTTCCATCTATGTGTTGTCTAAAATATGGAACACTTCCCTTACCTCCGGCATCTTCCCTGACTTATGGAAACATGCCACTCTCTCCTCCCCTTAAGAAGAAACCCAATGTTGATTCAGGGGAATTGAATAATTATAGACCCATCTCCCTGCTGCCAGCATCAGCAAAAATGCTAGAAAAGGTAGTGCAGCGACAATTGGCCAATTTTATCGAGAGCCATAGTATCCTGCACGACACCCAATCTGGTTTCCGTGCTGGCTTTAGCACAGAGACAGCACTATTAGAGGTGGCAGATTCAGTAAGGATGGCGCTGGATTCGGGGGCATCAGCTATGTTGGTGCTCCTGGATCTCTCAGCAGTATTTGACTCGGTAGACCACTCAATACTGGTTCAACGTCTTTTGAACATTGGGGTTGAGGGTACAGCCCTGGCTTGGCTGAAGTCCTTCCTCCATAAGCGCACACAAAGGGGGGCTCTACAACCGCATCAGTCTGTTTGTAAGCACCTATGGTGTGGGGTGCCGCAGGGGTCGGCCCTAAGCCCGTTGCTGTTCAACATATATTTGGCCCCTCTTTTCTCTCTGATAGCCAACTGGGGCGTGAAGGTGATTTCCTACGCTGACGACACCCAGTTGGTATTTCCCTTTAATGATCAGTCGGAAGACTCTTTCAAGAGCTTTAAGGGCTGTCTAAAAGATATTGCCCACTGGATGGATAACAACAAACTTAAGCTGAATGCCGACAAAACGGAAGTGATGTTTTTTGGCAAAAATCAGCCCCCAGCTGCAGACCTCTGGTGGCCGGTGGAAATGGGCTCCCCACCCGCTCCGGTTGGTAGTGCCAAAAATCTGGGTGTAAAGTGGCAGGCCGATTTATCCTTTTCGGCCCAAATTCAGCAGGTGACAGCTGCCTGTTTTAGTAGCTTGAGAAACCTGCGAAAGTTTATACATCTACTGCCAGAGAACTGTCGTCGGGTCGTAGTCCATGCCTCAGTAACTTCTCGCCTGGACTACGCGAACGGCCGCTATCTGGGCCTACCGGCTTACCTAGTTAAGAAACTTCAAATGGTTCAAAATGCGGCTGCAAGATTAATCAGACGTGTCCCATTTCGGCAGCATATCTCTCCGCACATCAAGGAACTACATTGGCTACCTGTAGCCAATAGAATTAAATTTAAGGCCCTAACCCTAGCTTTTTGGGCAATCCATGGAACATGCCCCAGCTATTTGAAACTGAGGCTAGGCGCGTCCAAGCAGACTCGGTCACTGAGGTCAAATTCTCTGAACCTGCTCTGCACCCCACGAGTTAAGAAAGTCCGGTTGGGTGGCAGATCTTTCATGTTCGGGCGTCAATGTTATGGAACTCCCTGCCTAATGCCTTGCGCCAGATTGATTGCGAGACGCAATTCAGGAAAGCAGCAAAAACATGGCTTTTTAACCTAAGATAATTTCCTGGGATCATTGGTCGTTACATGACTCTCGCGTGTCACCTGTTGCTATAGCGCCGGGACACCTCTTTGGAGGTAGCTGTTCGCGCTCTACAAATAATATTATTATTATTATTATTATAGAAAAAGGAATTACAGACCTCTGCAGAGGGCTGTACCACTCACTAAAAGGCAAAGCCCTCTCCTCTACAAAGATGTAATGAATGGTAGAGCCCAAGGTCGAAGGGCTATAATGGTATTAGAAAATTCCACCCACTGAGAGTACCATGTTTTAAGCTCAATAGGAAGAATCAGAAAGGAGTACACTGGAACAGTGGTGCAGATGACCACTTCATTAACTTCAACTAAGCTCTCTGCATTTTGATTTTCTCATACAGCGTCACAGCCCTTTTCCCCATCACTATACCAGGCGAGCGGCAGGCAGGGTCTACAACGAGGCACAGGGCTTTTAACAACAGTTAAGCCCTTGAAGAAGGGCTGTAATGGAAGATTCCACTCCATTGACTAAAGGAACAATGCTCCAAAGTACCCGTACGGGAGCAACAGGAAGGCAAACATAATAATGTTAAATCTAATGGCCTATATTATGGCCTATATTATCCTTTGTAAATTCTCTGGCACCCCTTGTCTTCACAGGCGCGCCATACTGTCCAAAATTCCGATAATTCATGCATCACCAATGCAGGCCTTTGGATGAGTACATCAAAACGTACGGCAAACCTACCAACAAACAAACTTAAAGTAGATAACTACAGAGTGCCGGGAGAGATGTGACTTCAGAATTCAGAGTTTACTTGTGTAATGAGAATTTCAGTTCTTGAATGATTTCATATTTAATAGTGAGGACTTATAACTACAGCAGCAGTTTCTCTAAATTAAGGGGCCGATTATGATGGCGGGCGGACTTAGTCCGCCCGCCATCGCCCCGTGAAATGGGACCGCCCGCTATGTGTGCGGCAGGCCCGCACATGTGATTAGGATGCCACCGCCACGGTGGCGGTGGAGATCCCGCATTTTTAACATTGCGCGGGCGGTGCTGCCAGCAGCACCCACCGCAAGGTTGTACATGCAAGTTGTGCATTTGAATGCACAACGTGACAGGCACCGCGCGGTGCCTGCCATGTTGTATATGCAAATGCCGGGGGGTACCATAGGTACCCCCCATGTGCACCCCCCACCCCCCAAAATACCTGGGGGCCTGCTACGGGCCCCCAATGTCAGGGACCGCGAGCCTTTCCATGGCGGCGACGCGCCATGGAAAGGCTCATCACCGCCGGCATCATAATGTGGATGACGGTGTCTTGCAGACACCGCCACCATATTAATCCCTTTTCCGCCCGGTCGACTGATCGGCCAGGTGGAAAACATGCGGACGGTCTTTCCGTCCGCCGGGGTCCCCCTCCGCCATGGTAATATGGCGGGGGGGAATTTGGTGGCGGACGGACGAAAATGGCGGGCGGATCCGCCCGACATCGTAATCGACCCCTAAGTTTGTAAAAAAATTTATTCAACATGAAATTTTACAATATCACAAGAAAAGACTTGTTAATGCTGGGAAGCAGCCTTTACAACGCAACCGTTACAACGCATGCAGTTACATCACATGCCGTTGCAACGAAAAAGGTGTGCAGCAGTGGGTAGAAGGTGTTGGATTTAACTCCAACACCTTCCTTACTGTTGCGCACACTGGAGTTGGTATAGCAAATTAATCTATTCCAACTTCCAGCACTCCCCCGACAGAAAGCCGGGGTAAAGTTTGGCGTTGCAACGGCATGCGATGTAATGGCACATATCCGTTAATGCTTAGTATTGTGGGGGGTATGTGTTTTGTTCTTACCTGTGTTTCACAAACTAGTCAGTTCTTTTTGTAAATTAGAGA